>JAOWBW010000821.1:0-359186 GCA_026119855.1 Campanula takesimana | reverse complement strand
AGAAATTTTAAAGGTCTTTACGTATTAGAAATTATTTTGTTTTAGTTAAATTTTGGATACTTTGGACTTACATATTTTAAAATAATTAAAGATGGGAGTTGGGACGTGATTATTTGGGGAAGAAAAATATGATACCTTACAAATTTTATTAATATTAAGTAAATTTACATAGAGAAAGACAATTAACTTTACCCTTTTATAATTACTGAGGATAATTAGGATCAGTTACTTCAATAATTAAATTATAATCATATAAAAAAATCTAAATCTAAACTATACAATACAAAAATACTAAAAAATAAGTACCTAACTACAAGGTCCAAGGCTGCGGTTTAGGCCGCGAGTTCAAACATCCAGTTTCGTGCTCAACCTCCTATGAACCTTGAACCTCTGGTCCATATCTTCCTTTCACTGTTTTTACTTGTTTTTCAACGGCTAAAACCCTCCAGATCATCTGGTTTATATGTGAACCTCGTGCGAGTCTAATCCTAAGCCTTTCTTTCCTTGGTCAAATGCAACACATTCGTTTCATTTTCTACCAAGGACTGTAATCTTGAAATTACATTTATAAATTTCATTAAAATTAGACCTATGAATTTGTAATGAGTTGGCCAATAATTTGAAGTTACCTTTATGTGGAAAGAAAAAATAGTTTACCTGTCACGCCCCGAGTCCCGATACCCTATTTGGTGCCTCGAACCAGTGTGCGTGAACCCTGAAATAAACGGACATGACGCTTGCTAATACTATCACTATCCATAAACTAGAATAATACACGAGCTTCACTGCTCGACAACAGAATACTAAAAATGACAATAGGCTAATTGCCTTACTAATGAACAAAACCAACTAGAGTTGTGAAAAACTCTAGACACACCGGGCAACAAAGGCCGGCACCAAATAATAACTAACACTTTATTACAGGCAAAAATTTATCTACCCAAATTTACAGAGTTTAAATAACCCAGTAAAACCACCGTACTCACAAAAATAAACATACATAAGCTCAATAGGCAACTACCCATAAAATCAATAACCTTCTCAACATCCCCGCTAAGTCGTACCTTACTGACGATCTTCTTTGCCTGAAAACTAAGGAAAACAATAAACAAAGAACGGGGTGAGATAAATCTCAGTAAGTTACTAATGCAGCTACATGGCATAATATCATGCATCTTAACTGAATAACTGAACATATAACCACATAACTGAATAACATATATCCACCAATAAGAGAGGCTTCCTATCGCCAACCGTCCCATACCGGTTGGAAATAACGACCAACTCTTCATGCCGCACATAAGACTGAAATAAACACATAACAAAGGATACTGAGCCAAGGTTCAATCCGAAAGAACATAACCGTCTGAGAATACCATCTGAGAAAACCAGTTGAGTAGCATAAATAGCTGAAGCCGGGATCCCGAAACCAACCATAACCATAAGAACCAAAGAACAACGGGGGGAATATGACACAAAGTCATAAACCAAATGCTCACACAAGGGAGCTAACTCATCCCATCCAAGGCCAATCTGGACTGGAGAAAAAAAGGTACCAGTGGGAACATTATAATGAACTTGACTCGGTTGCCATTATAATCTCCTACCACTACCTGACTCAACCAAGTATGACCAGCTGGACTTTAAACGAAAGCACAATCAGTATATGTTCAAATAGGGAACCATACCAAGTACATCATAAAGATGATAAACTGCTCATAAAGAGCCCAACAAACAAGTGCGTTAGAACATTTCTCAACAAAGGATTTCAAGGTAGGAAATCCCACAAAAGCATCATAAAGATGTAACAACACCAAAAGGAACCCCAAACGGTTACACATTCACACTTAATCACAAATGGGCCATTCCTTTTAACGTAGGGTTTCCAAGGCAGGAAATCCGACAATACCACATTAAGGATTTAGACAAAACCACATCATACTTAATCACAAATACACCCAGTGTATTTACAGTCGAACATTTCCTACGAGTTACTCATAAATATTACGATGACTATGAACTCAACTATTTCTTTACATTTAGGATTCCCAAATAGGATCCGATAAATACACCTTTAAGAAGCTAAACAAAACCGTAGTATTTAATGTACATTTCACACCTACATCCATTCATAATCGAACCAATTCTAACCCATGTGTTCTACAACGTCTATCTAGGTACCCTAAAATAGGACCTGTTAGGATTCATTGTTAGTACACCCACCTTAATCTGATTGATCCATTCCACGTGTCTTTTTATGGACTTTAGGACCGCATGTAATGAAGTTCTACTTCAATTTTTAGATAAGTCCATTTCTAGATTTTCATTTCTAGGCTGAGTATAGTTCGGTTGTATCATTAGCGGTTTAGTGCTTCAAGCCGTCAACTTGAGACCGCCAGCATGGAGCTCTTCAGTTTCATCAAACTGCAGTTTGCATGTTTGATGAAACCACACATCAAGATCATTCTTCAAACCGCCCCTATGCTTGGTGAAACCGCAGAGCAGTTATTGAAGAATTAAAGAGATGTCATTTATTCCTTAGACAAACATTCCCTTTTTGACCGTAAAAGGATGTTGTTATGTCATGTCAAAATAACTCTAAGTTAACTTGGAGTTTCTGCAAGGAATGTCGGTTTGTCCATCAGTTTGAATTGTTTACCGTTAGTCCTTTCTGCAACAAAGGACAATTGTCAGGTAGTGGTGCAACAACTACCTAGGACTACAAGACAAAACCAAGGACGAAAATGACAGCTCAACCAATGGGATTTCGACAGCACTGTACCCTTCAGATTTGATTCAAATCTTTACCCAACGGTCACAAGGGTGCTCTGCCCATAAATAGCCTTCATTATTCAACAATGAAGGTTGCTGAGCTTCAAGAGATTCATTCCCAAGTATTCAAGTTTGCTTTGAAGATTTAAACCCAGATATTCATATCTTCAACCATCCCCATTGCAAACCCAGTTCTTCATCAAAGCTTCAAGCCTAACAACCATTCATACTTAGCCTTTACACCGAAAGAATTCTATTTGCTCAACCATCATTTAGATACTTAGAGCATTTGATTTCTTTTCACACACACAACCGATTTATATGATCACATAGATTATATACTTCGAAAACACCGGTTGTTATTATAGCTTAGGTTAGACTTATTGTTTAGAGTTTAGATTTATCTTGTAAAACCTCCTCTAAATTAATACAAGTCTTATAGCTATTAGAAAATCCTAGACTAACCATCTAGGTAGAGGACGTAGTTCATTTAAGAACGAACCTCTTCAATTTGTGTGTTTGATATTTACTTTCTGTCTTGATATTTATCTTTCTTGTTTGTGGTCTTGAACTTGCTTCCATACACGAAATGACTTGAAAGATGAATTGTGTTTTCCTTTAAACTTTAAGTTTAACTATTCTGTTGCATCATAGTGTTTTCTCAACCCGAGTCAAACTTCCCAACTCTTTAACTAACCTATTTGGCCAAACCGCAAACTCCGCTGTGCATTTTATCAGTTCGGTTCTTGTGCCTTGAACCGCAGTTGGCCAAACTGATAAGTACTCGGTTGATTTTAAGGGTATTTCGAAAAAGTTTCGGACCGCTATTCACCCCCCCTCTAGCGGTTCTATACCCTTGTTGCCCTCTGGGACCAACAAGTGGTATCAGAGCATATCCACCAAACTTGTTTTACAAGCTTAACCGCTTGGGTGCTGATCCAATGGCAAACACAAACACCCATATGATGCAAACATCCAATTCGAATCACTTACCGATTCTGGATGAAGATAGTTTTATTTTTTGGAAAGATAGGATGATGAAACACATGATTTCATGTGATCGTAGACTGTGGACCGCGGTTACTGATGGACCATATGTTCCTATGAAAGCTAATCCACGTGCAGGACCGCAGGAGAAGAAGCTGAAGTTAAGAAATTAGAAAGTGAATGGACTGATGCAGACCGCATCAATGTGGATTTTGATGGAAAAGCTATGTCCATGCTAGTGTCAGCTATTGACCTGAGGACTCATTCTAAGGTGCTTCACTGCAAAACCGCAAAGGCTACCTGGGATGCTATAGTTGATTTTCTGGAAGGAGATTCAGATACCAAGAAGAACCGCCTCTATCAACAGAGAAGACTCTTTGACTATTTTGTTAAAGATCCTAAGGAATCTCTTAGACAATGCTATGAGAGGTTTATTGATATTGTTAACGTTTGTTTTTCTCTTGGACATGTCTATTCTAATACAGATTTGAACATGAGATTCATGCAAGCACTTGGTAGCAAATGGCTGATCAAAACTACTAACATTGAAGACAACAAGGACTTGGAAGCTCTTGATCTTCGACACTTGTATGCCATGCTGAAGGTTTTTGAATTTAAGCTTGAAGAGGTCCATGAAACCGAAAGCAGATTTAAGACCCTCTCTCTAGCTGCATTCAACAATACCTCATCTCCTGTCTACAATCCAGACCATCATCAAACCGCTCCTCACCTCCACTTGCAAACCGCTCCTCCTGACCAAAATGTTCCTAGATATAATCCTCAAACCGCACCTTCTGAATATTACCAGCAGTCTCAACAATCCTATCCTCAATCACATCAACCATATCCTCAATCTTATCAATCTTATCAGCAGTCTCATCAATCCTACACTCCTCCTCAAAGTTCTTATGCTCAGAGTGTAGGATCACAATCCTCAAGTTCTACTCAAGTTGATTTTGATGAAATGGATGATGAAGAATTTGCTTTGTATGTGAAGAGATACACCAAGTTCAGGAAAATAATAGATCTCAATTTCCATCCAAAGGCCCAGCAAAGTTTGTCCCTCCAACCAGATTCAACAAAACTGCAGATCCCAAGACAAGGGGAAGACTTGGTTTGTTATAACTGCAGACAACCAGGTCACTTTGCGTCAAGTTGTCCCAAACCGCGATATGAAGCCGCGCCAGCAAAGAAACCATTTAACAAGAAGTTCGTGAAAAGAAGAGGAATGTAGCTGACCAAGGAGATCAACCGCTGACATGGATGGGTTCAGACTCAGATGAAAGTGATGATGAAGAAACTGCTAATCTCTGTCTCATGGGATTTGAAGAAAGAATTGAAATTGACGAAAGCCTTCCACTGCCAAAACAACAAATGAAGTCAGTTTCACCTAAGACTCCTGAGGCTAGATCAAGCAGAGCTCCTACAACACCAAACTACACTCCCGAGGTTCAAGCAGACCAAAGTCATGATGATCAGGTACTAGAACGTGCAAATATTATATGTCAACAACACACTGTACTTAAAAGGCATATAAACTAATGGCTGCGGAACTTGAAGAATCCCAACGTGTATGTAAATCCCACAAGGAGGAAATTGAAAATCTCAAGCTCCAAATTGCTGGGATATCTACTATTGTGGATGAAAACCGCTATCTGAAGGACAGAACCGAGGTACTTCTCACCCAAATCCATGATCTTACCGTACAAAGGGATGACCTCCAAAAGGTGACCGATGTATGGACTAAGTCTGGTGTCACCGTGGAACAAATCCTAAATTCACAAATTCCTACTTCGGATAAAAGTGGATTGGGGTTTAAAACCGATGATGGGTGTAAGTGTCCTTGTCTCTGTGCCGAAGGTGGTGTGAAACCTACTGAACAAACCAAAGAAATTCCTAAGGTTAATCATGCTGGTAAAAAGGGCTCAAAACAAGAAATAAAAGGCAAAATTATTTCTTTGAGTACCCTAAAAACCAGACTGGGAGAGATTCAAAGTGGAAAGAGAAATCCATAGCGGCTGAGGCAACCAAGGAAGTATTGAGTGATGAAACCGCTCCTAGTCGGTTTAAGGAAATTCCTATCATTTTCCTAAAGCCGCACCTAAGAGGAAGGTTGAGCTCAAGAAGGTAATCTTTGTTAAAGCCAAAACCGCTGACCCAGTAAAACATGAGAAACCAAAGGTCAGTAAAGGGTTTGTAAAACCGCAACCAAAACCTGGATTTATTCATTGCGCTATTTGTGCTGATTTTGGTCATAGTGCTGGTCATTGTCTTTTAAGATTCACACCCAACCCAATGCCAAGGACGTAAAAATCCTAAGGTCAAACAAGTGTGGGTCCCAAAAAGCTGCTAACCCTAGGACCCAAAATAAGGGGGACCAAAACCTTTCATGTTTATTTTTCAGATTTCATGTTTTATGGCTGAAACCGCGAAGAAGAAGAAGGATCTCTGGTATTTGGATAGTGGATGCTCACGACACATGACTGGAGATTCCGAACTACTCTGCAGTTTCATCCAAATGAAAGGTCCCCCAGTAGTGTTTGGCAACAACAAGAAAGGAGAAACAGTAGGATATAGAGCAATCAAACGAGGAAAGGTGACTATTGAAAATGTGTCATTAGTAGAAGGACTCAAGCACAACCTTCTCTCCATATCTCAGTTTTGTGACAAAGGAATGAACTGCATCTTCACATCAACTAACTGTTATATCAAAGATGCTTCCTCTGAAGTCACTCTACTGACTGGCAACAGAACAGGATGTTTATATGATAGATTTAAGCAATATTGTTTCTATTGCTGACCTCTGTTTTGTAGCCAAAAACATAAGTGAAAGCAGCTGGTTATGGCATAAGCGGCTCAGCCACTTGAACTTCAAGTATCTAGCAAAACTGCACAGGGATGGTCTAGTAAAAGGACTACCCAAAGTGGCTGACCATCATGATGAAAAGTGCAAAGCATGCCAGCTTGGAAAGCAGCCCAAACAGTCATTTCCTAGTAAAACCGCACCTTCAACGAACCGATGTTTGCAATTGCTGCACATGGATTTATTTGGACCTGTCCCAACCGCCAGTATTGGAGGAAACCGCTATACACTTGTGGTGGTTGATGATTATTCAAGATATACATGGGTGGAAATGATGGCCTCTAAAGATGATACTTATGGCATCGTAACCGCTCTCTTTAGACAGCTCCAAACTCAGAAATTGGATGACATTGTTGCCGTGCGTTCAGATAATGGAACCGAATTTACAAACAATGGTGTTGCTCAATATTGTGATGATCATGGAATTGATCATAACTTCTCTGCCGCTGGGGTTCCACAACAGAATGGAGTTGTAGAAAGAAAGAACAGGACTTTGATTGAAGCCGGGAAGACAATGATTGCAGAAGCAAAGCTTCCCAAATACTTCTGGGCCGAAGCCATCAATACCGCATGTTTCACCCAGAACCGCTCCCTAATCATCAAAGTTCACAACAAGACTCCTTATGAATTGTGGCGAGGCAGATCACCCAACATTACCTTCTTCAAGATATTTGGATGCAAGTGCTACATCTTGTACAATGGCAAAGAGCATCGAGGTAAATTTGATGCTAAGGCCGATGAAGGTATTTTTGTTGGCTATTCAAAACACTCCAAAGCTTTTCGTTGTTCAATAAGACATCTTTAAAATTGTAGAGTCAGTCCATGTTACATTTGATGAACATAATCTTCTTGAGCCACATATGGCTCCAAATGTTGCTGATGATTTCAGTGGTTTTGAGACAGGTACATCTTACCCTAATCATGCAACCGCAAATGACCAACCTACTCAAACCGCTCCATCAGGTTCTCCAGCCGCTCCAAATCAAACCGAAGGTGTTGCTGTAGAACCGCATTCTTCTGATCTCATTCAAACCGTTGATCCAGTTCCCAACATCACCTTCAATGAAGATTTCAATGAATATCAAGAAGAGCCTCCTCTGGAAAATCTTTAAGAAATAGTGGTTCATGATGACCTCCCTCCAGAAATCAATGAGCATAGAGACCATCCAACAACTAATGTTATAGGTCCTATCAGTTCTGGTGTTCAAACAAGAGGAAGCTTAACACATAGAGATAACCACAGTTTGTTTCTCAACCGCACTGTTATCTCAGATGGAACCGAAGAAGGTAGATGAAGCTCTAAGTGATCCAAGTTGGGTAGCTGCAATGCAAGAAGAGCTCAATCAGTTTGAAAGATGTAGAGTTTGGACTCTAGTTCCAAGGCCCAGAGATCACACTGTAATTGGAACAAAATGGGTATACAGAAATAAGATGGATGAAAATGGTACTATTACAAGAAACAAAGCAAGGTTGGTTGCTCAAGGTTATAGGCAAGAAGAAGGGATTGATTATGATGAAACCTTTGCACCTGTAGCCAGACTTGAAGCCATTAGATTGTTCCTGGCCTATGCCTCCTTCAAAAAATTCAAGTTATATCAAATGGATGTAAGAGTGCATTTCTGAATGGTGAACTACAAGAAGAAGTTTATGTAGCTCAACCGCCAGGATTTGAAGACAACAAATATCCCAATCATATCTTCAAGCTCAAGAAGGCCTTGTATGGACTCAAACAAGCTCCAAGAGCATGGTATGACACTCTATCTAAATTTCTTATTGAACAAGGCTTCTCTAGAGGTAAAATTGATACAACCCTATTTATTGCTAAACACAAAGGTCATTCATTATTAGTTCAAATATATGTTGATGATATTATTTTCGATTCTACTAATGAGACTATGTGTGTTAAGTTTGAGAAGCTTATGAAAGGTAAATTTGAGATGAGTATGATGGGAGAGTTGACATTCTTTCTTGGACTCCAAATCAAGCAATGTCATGATGGAATTTTTATCACCAAGCCAAATATACCAAAGATTTGATCAAGAAATATGGGCTTGAAACCGCTAAGCCAGTTGATACCCCAATGCAAAAGGCCTGCAGTTTGGATCAAGATGAACGAGGTAAGAAAGTTGATCAGACTCTCTACCGAGGTATGATTGGTTCTTTACTTTACTTAACTGCTAGTAGGCCGATATCATGTTCAGTGTTTGTGTTTGTGCTAGATTTCAAGCTGACCCTAGAGAATCTCATCTTATTGCTGTTAAAAGAATTATTAGATATTTATGTGGATCTGTTAACCTTGGACTTTGGTACTCCAAAGAATCTTCATTTGATCTATTAGGTTATTCAGATGCTGACTTTGCAGCATGTAAGATAAGCAGAAAGAGCACAAGTGGTACTTGTCAGTTCCTTGGAACCCGGCTTGTATCATGGTCCAGCAAGAAACAAGCATCGGTTTCAGTCTCAACCGCTGAAGCTGAATATATTGCGGCTGGAAGCTGTTGCTCTCAAATTCTCTGGATGAAACAGCAGTTGGAAGACTATGAAGTATTTGAGAAGAACTGCCCTATCTATTGTGATAGTACTGCAGCAATATCAATCTCCAACAATCCAGTACAACACTCAAAAACCAAGCACATTGACATAAGATATCATTTCCTCAAAGATCATGTTGAAAAGAAGAACATTTTCCTAGCAAAGGTGGGAACCGACGATCAAATTGCAGATATTCTCACCAAACCGCTCGAAAATTCTAGGTTCTTTCATTTACGAGGAGAAATGGGTATGCTGGAACTTACTTAATATAATTCATGCCTATTTATTCTTGTTCTAATAATATTTGTTAAGTATTTTGGCTCTATTAAGAAAATGCAAATAGTTTGCGGTTCAATAGACAAAACCGCAACAAGATGGTTCGGCTAAAGATTCCACTCAAACCGAAGAGTCAAGTAGAACAATTTCAGTTTTATCCAAACCGAATTGTCAAAGCAAGGTTTCGGTTTTCTCTACTGAAACCGAATATAGATCTGAAGATATCGGTTTCACCAAAACCGATAATGAGGAAAAGGTAAGTCGGTTTACGCAAAACCGCTCAGGTATGAAATTGCATTTTAGTCCCTACTTTATGTCACTTCATTCATTAAGGACCTTTTTGCAATTATCTCTGCCGCATTAATTGCGAATCGACAGGTACACTGACGGTTGAGTTTCCTTCAGCCGTCATGCCCGCTCCACTACCCGAGGTGGTTAATTGAGTATAAAAGACAAACCATTTTTCAATTTATCTTTTTACCTTCTTACTCTTTTTAGCAAAAACCCTTCTCTCTCCTCTGTACGCATTCATCCCTCTCTCTCTCTGTTCTCACTAAATTTTCTTACTTAAACAATATTTTCAATGGCACCAAAGAAATCAATTGATCTCGCTTCTTCTTCTACATCGTCCAAACCATCGAAGCCTGATATGGTATGAATTCTGAACCCTAACTCAGTATACTTTATTTTATCCGCCATTGTTGAAGCTTAAAAGCTTGTTCATCTTCCTTTGATCATTTTATGCTTTTTCTTCAATTTCTTGGTTGGTTTGTGTTCGCATTTACTTATATACACTGTTTGATTACTTTGTTTTAAGATTTGTGTTCAATTTTGAGCAAAATCAATTTTGGGGTTATTTGGTGTTCTTGCGAAATTTGCAGATTCTGGGTTCATATGTTGTTATTTGTCTTAGTCTATTTAGAACTTTGTTAGAATCTACTCTCTGTGATCATTTTGATATAATTTTTCCATATTTGGTTAAGATTTTGTTTTGCATATTCATACTCTGTTCTTTGTGTTCTTCATGCATTCAACTCTTTTTTCAAAATTTTCCCTCTTTGATCCGTTTTGGCCTTCACTGTTCCTTCATTCTTTGTTTTTACATTTTACCCTTACTCTCTTGAACCGCATGTTTTTCATTGTTAGGATTCCTTGTTATGTTTGTAGTACTTAATCAAACCGCGGTTTGCTTAAGGATTCAAACTATCATTCTTTTAAATTATTCTAACTAAGAATATTTTTCAGGATCCCTCAAACTTTGTTTCCCGGCTCTAGGATTCTTGAGAATGAACTTAAACAAGATGCAGTTGGAGGAGCTCCTCAAACTGTTGAATGATGCTAACTGCTACCGTATGTTCTTATGGATGAACCGCAGTTTGTTACTATTATCTGCGCCGAATTCTTTGAGAATGGGGATCTCCACTAAGCTGAATTACTAGATGTAAAGGAGAACCGATAAGGGATCTGGAATCCGGAGAAATAAAATTTGAAGATGCTATCAAGTCCACCTCTGTGGCAAGAAGTGATCCTAACCGCTTCCAAGATTGCAGTTCTAGCTGGTCTTGAGAACTCTGGTGTTATGGGGATAAAACGGAACTTCTAAGCCATACTACAATGGAGCTGATTGGAGTTAACTCTTTCTCCACCAAGAATTCCTCCAAAAAGGACTTTGGAGAGGTGATGGCTCATCTTTGTGAACTGTAGATTCTGGAGTCATGTGCAAGAATGGAAACCACAACAACTTTACAAGTGAACAGTATGCTTACTGTGTGGCCATTCTTAAAGGAAGAAACTGCACTGGCCCAAGGTTGTGATGAAGGAGATTATAAATGCTCTAAACCGCCTCCATGCTGCTAAAGCCGCTGGAAAATCCAAGGTCAGAACTCATTGCAGGTTGCTGACAAAGTTCTTGCATCAAGATACTGCCATTTTCAAGTTCTCTACTGAACACAAGGACTATTGGTTGGATCCAAGTGAAAAATCTATCTTTGGATTGTCAAGACTTGATACATTCAGAACAACCTTTGGATGGCGGTATGCTCAAACTGTTTGGAATGAGGACCCTCTTCCTGAAGCCGAACGTGGCCCATTTCCTGAGGCTCGGCTCAACAAATCAGGGAAACCGTATGCTGGTGCCATTGCTGATCAGGCCCATGCTACGATGCTAAGAAATGAAGGTCAAACTGCCACTCTAAACCGACTGGGGTTAAGTCATTTAGCTCAAACCGTGGTACAGGCTGAGGGGGAGCCTGCGGTTGAGGGGGAGCTACAGCTCGGTCTATACCTTCGGCTCGTCCCAAGGAAACCGCTGCTCCAAGGAAAAGAAAGGGAACTGCTCAAATCCCTTCGGTTATTACAAAAGCAAACCTATCCAAACCGCCTTCCAAACCCTTATCCAAACCATCATCTAAACCTTCATCTTCTTCAACCTCTTTTCCCCCCATCAGACTATCTCCTACTCTTTCAAAACCTATCTCTTCAAAACCTTCTATTCCCAAACCTCAAGTTAAACCCCTCTCTCCATTACATCAAAATGTGGAGAAATCTTTAAATTTTGCTAAGGATGCCTCCTCTCTTAAAGCCGCCAAGGCAAAATCCATTCCAGAACTTATCCCTTCACCACATCTTTTTCTTCCTATCCCTTCTCCTCCTAAACCTTCCACTTCTAAACCGCCCTCTGTTCAATTCTCTGAAGAACAGTTGGCTGAAATTTTCAAAGCCTTCCCAAACCTTAAACCTTCCTCTCCAAACCGATCCTGAGCAGACCGAAGTGTCTGAGGAAGCGGTTCTAGTTGAACAAACCGCTGTATCTACCATTGTGGTTCAGCCTGAGCAAACCGATGAGTTTGAGGTTGCAGCATTGCCTGAGCAGACTGATATGTCTGAGGCACTTGGTGAACCTGAGCAAGATGTTGAAGTTCTTGAGGTTCAACCGCCAAAGAAGAGGAGGAAGTTGGTGAAGAAAAGTGATTATGTGGAGCATTGGCAGTCAAGGCCACCAGGAGCTATAGACTTCAGTGAGGCTGACTACAAAAGAGATCACTCACCTCTTGAAGGAGCTTTTGCAAGAGAGCTAAGAGAAAGAGCTGAGATGAGGAAGGCAGGTATTGACCCAATGATGGTTGAGGTCTCTCCTCCTTCACTTAAAAGGAAGTTGGACTTTGATTCACCAGAACACACTCCATCTTCATCTCCTGATTTACCTTATGCTCCAACTCCGGTTTTGGCATCTACTTCTGTGTCGGTTCAACCACTGCCTCTTCCTTCAGTTCAACCGCTGGCTATTACTCAAGCTCAACCTCTCTCTCAGCCGCCAGTTCAGCTATCTCCACAGACATCGGTTTCATTCATTAAACCGAAGACAAAGAAACAAAAGAATGCTGCTGACTTAGCAAAATATTTGAAGCGGTTCAAAACTGAAACCTCTAGGGAAAGAAGGGCTGGAGCCCATGCTCGTGCCGCCGCCAAAGCCGAAGCTAGATTCTTGAAGGCTGGCCGCCCTAACCCTTTTGCTATCTTTCCCAAGGATGAGATGGAAGCCGCAGTTGAACACTTAATCCTTTCAGTTGCAGACAAAGTGATGGGTGAGATTGCCGATCAGGTACTCATGGATCCCACTCTTGCTAGTCAATTCTTTCTAAAGTTAACTGCTAGAGCCTATCCTCCTATGTTGAATTGGAGATTTGTGCCTTCCCCTTCCATTCTTCTAAATGCTGATTATTTGAGATTTCCTCTTCTTCCTTCTTCACCTCCTCAAACTGCAATTATCCCTATTCATTCTTTTCCTCTCTTTGATCCCATTGATCTTGAAACCGCTCTTAGGATCTCTATGGGTGAAACCTTAGAAGAGGCTCACATTCTTTTGAAGGGCAAAGCCAAAATGCCTTCCTCCTCCCATCAATCTGATGATGCCATCCAAATTTCTGATGATGATAATTCCAGTGATGAGCACATCCCTCCCTATACTCCTTCTGATGAACCGCCCTCTTCAATTCCTTCCTATCTTATTCTACCTCTTCATGCTACAACCGCCGACTTAATAGATGCGGTTAGGAACATTCAAGTTCATCAACAAACCGCCACTTCTCGGTTTGACACTCATCTCCTTACTATTCAATCTGATCTTGATGCCATTAAGGGGGAGAGAGTGAATGAGAGATTTGAAGATAGGTCAAGCCAACAACAGCTAGATGAGAGACTGAACTTAATCTTGGAAAATCAACTGGCCCTTCAAGATCTTGTCAGAACCAACAATGATCTTTGCAACTTAAAGTTTCAAGCCGTTGATGCATCACTTCAATCTGTTGTTGAGAAACTGGACATTCTAGCTCAGCATGCACTTGATTCTTCAGAACTTATCTTGCATAGAACCGGGAAACTTGTCAAACAAACCGCTGCAATTGAATTGAAGATTGATGAACCGACTGAAGTTCAGCTTCGTGCAGCTGACTTTGTTTTTGAAGCCACCCGTGGATCCGGTTCTAGAAATGTTGATCAAACCGCCCCCGCTGTTAATGTTCAAGTTGCAGAAGAACAAGCTGCTCAAGATGCTCAAACCGTTCAGAACCAAACCGCAGATGATGCTGCTGCTGCAAGGGGTTCTGTTGCAGATGAAGTAGATTAGATTTCTTTTCTTAGTCTTTCTTTTTGATGTCTCTTGGAATTCATACATTGTAAGTTACTATCCTTTATGATTGAATTATAATGAGAATGACTGCATAGCATTCTGTTTCCAAAACTTTGTTTATTCAAACTGCTTGTTTGTGAAACAATGCTTGTATTTCTTAAAACCTCATGCACTACATTCATCATGAAATACTTTTAAGTGCATTGTGTTTTAAACATTCAGTTTAAACATGCATTTCTGATCCTCAAAATCATATCATTCTTTATGCATCTGAATGTATTTCTTTTCTATCTCTTATTCATTTCCTTTATTTTTGATAGATTAGGAATCTATGATCTAGCATAGTGTGTGCATTGACTTGGGACATGCAATTTCATGAAATTTATTTCTGACATGTTCTTACCAAGTACAATGTTTTGCTATTATCATAGTGTGGTAATGGCATCAATCAAATAGGGGGAGATTGTTAGGATTCATTGTTAGTACACCCACCTTAATTTGATTGATCCATTCCACGTGTCTTTTTATGGACTTTAGGACCGCATGTAATGAAGTTCTAGTTCAATTTTTAGATAAGTCCATTTCTAGATTTTTCATTTTCTAGGCTGAGTATAGTTCGGTTGTATCATTAGCGGTTTAGTGCTTCAAGCCGTCATCTTGAGACCGCCAGCATGGAGCTCTTCAGTTTCATCAAACTGCAGTTTGCATGTTTGATGAAACCGCACATCAAGATCATTCTTCAAACCGCCCCTATGCTTGGTGAAACCGCAGAGCAGTTATTGAAGAATTAAAGAGATGTCATTTATTCCTTAGACAAACATTCCCTTTTTGACCGTAAAAGGATGTTGTTATGTCATGTCAAAATAACTCTAAGTTAACTTGGAGTTTCTGCAAGGAATGTCGGTTTGTCCATCAGTTTGAATTGTTTACCGTTAGTCCTTTCTGCAACAAAGGACAATTGTCAGGTAGTGGTGCAATAACTACCTAGGATTACAAGACAAAACCAAGGACGAAAATGACAGCTCAACCAATGGGATTTCGACAGCACTGTACCCTTCAGATTTGATTCAAATCTTTACCCAACGGTCACAAGGGTGCTCTGCCTATAAATAGCCTTCATTATTCAACAATGAAGGTTGCTGAGCTTCAAGAGATTCATTCCCAAGTATTCAAGTTTGCTTTGAAGATTTAAACCCAGATATTCATATCTTCAACCATCTCCATTGTAAACTCAGTTCTTCATCAAAGCTTCAAGCCTAACAACCATTCATACTTAGCCTTTACACCGAAAGAATTCTATTTGCTCAACCATCATTTAGATACTTAGAGCATTTGATTTCTTTTCACACACACACCCGATTTATATGATCACATAGATTATATACTTCGAAAACACCGGTTGTTATTATAGCTTAGGTTAGACTTATTGTTTAGAGTTTAGATTTATCTTGTAAAACCTCCTCTAAATTAATACAAGTCTTATAGCTATTAGAAAATCCTAGACTAACCATCTAGGTAGAGGACGTAGTTCATTTAAGAACGAACCTCTTCAATTTGTGTGTTTGATATTTACTTTCTGTCTTGATATTTATCTTTCTTGTTTGTGGTCTTGAACTTGCTTCCATACACGAAATGACTTGAAAGATGAATTGTGTTTTCCTTTAAACTTTAAGTTTAACTATTCTGTTGCATCATAGTGTTTTCTCAACCCGAGTCAAACTTCCCAACTCTTTAACTAACCTATTTGGCCAAACCGCAAACTCCGCTGTGCATTTTATCAGTTCGGTTCTTGTGCCTTGAACCGCAGTTGGCCAAACTGATAAGTACTCGGTTGATTTTAAGGGTATTTCGAAAAAGTTTCGGACCGCTATTCACCCCCCCTCTAGCGGTTCTATACCCTTGTTGCCCTCTGGGACCAACAGGACCCAAAGCCTAGACCAAGTTTGAACTCTAAATCAATTGAATTGGAACAACTCACTCCAATCAGAAAACTGGGCGGTCGCCCACACTAGCCTGTGCGGTCGCCCAAAACTGCCCTGTCCACGACCAAAACCTCCCAGATAGATGTGCGGCCGCACGCCCTATTTGGGCGGCTGCCCACACACCCGTTTGGCCAGAAATCAGTACTTCTTCCTAAATAAACATTTCACCGTCTCAAAAGTACTATCACAACTTACGCACTAAATCTATTTCACCGTCTCAAAAGTACTATCACAACCTTCTATTTTATGTATATAAACCCATAAAATTATTCCAATAGGGAGAATACTCACCAAATCGCCAAAATAGCAAATAGCTCAAATACTTCCCCCAAAGCAACAATTATCAGAAAAAGTATCATAATAAATATGTATGAACATTTTTATAATTAAATGGAAAATAGTAACTTACCTACTACGGGGAAAGTATCGATGAAAATAAATTCTAATCGGGTAGAAATGATTTACTCAACACCCTGAACATTTTGGTGTAATTAGATTTTAAAATAGAGGAATAATTAAAAAGAAAGAAAATCAAATTTAAAAGAACTTTACCTTCTTCCATGGCTGAGAGTAAATTTGGGAAAGTAAAATGTGTGTGTGTGTGTGTGTGTGTTTATACGCAGAGAGATAAGAAGGAGGGTTTAAATCATTTTATGCTTTTTGTTATTTCCACTTAGGTCCTCCAAACTTAACTAATTACCTTTAACCCCCAAGGTTTCAACTTTAACACTTAACCCATTTATCATTAATTACAAATACTAACTCATCTATTTTAGTTTCTACTCATACAAGTTAATCATTTTGCAACTCAAATACTTTTATTTAATATTTTAATAGAACAAGTAAGCCTTTTAAAATAATCAAACTAACATAAATTAATTTATAAAATAATATTATTTGTAAAATTTATATGAAATTGGGACGGGTCGTCACATTACCTTCCTTATTTCACCTATTGATGATGTGATTTGTCAACATTTTTTTATGAGCCAGTTTATGTTTTATGTTTTACATTGTTTGTTGGGAACGTGCAACTTAAATCTTGGCCGAAATGCGCAAAGTTGGAATCAGACTAATCAGCAGCATTATGCGATTGCGTAGGAGTAGAATGGTGCAAATGTTTGCGATCTGGTTGTTCGTGAATATAAAGCCTATCATGCCCTCTCTTGTACATCGGAGTGCTTATGTGGTCACATAGGTCGATTTTTTTATTTATTTATTTGGGTTGCGTTTGGTTAAGGTTTCGTGCAGAGAAAATTTTGGGGAAAGTAGTTCCTCCATAAGTTATAAAAAGTCCAATTTTTATAGGGTTTAAGGTTTAGGGTTTGGGATTTCAGGTTTAGGGTTTAAGGGTAAAAAACAGGACTTTTTATAACTTATGGAGGAACTAGTTTCCCCAAAAACACAATCTTTCGTGCAACCTTAGGATTAGGGCTAGTCAGTATTAATACTAGCTACCTTTAAATATGTTGTATTCTATCATATCATAATCTGTCAATTGATTCAAGAGGAAATTAAATAAGGAATTTTAGAGTCAATTTTGTAATAGCTTAAGCAATAAATCTATGTTGGCGATAGCAATCAATTGATCTGAATCTGGTGTTAAAAGACGTTGGTCAATAACACATTTGAATATGTATTTGTAATCTAGCCAGTATTGTGTAATATGCCAATTTATTCTAGTGATCTAGAAGTCCGGTACACAATTTGGGTTTGTAATATATATTTTGATTTCACTATAGCAATAAATCTGTTCTATTTTGCACATGGGCGTAACTAACAGACCGTTAGTGAACGCATATCTATGTGTTGTTGTTTCACTTTCATTATTGTTATGGTTATCTGTTAATCGTTTTTGGGTTCATTATATCAAACTAGTATCAAGTGCTTAAATTATAACAAACTGGTATCATAACTCCAATTAGGAGTTCTGGGGGCTTTCACAGAATCAGGGTTTGATAATCTAAAGGAAGGTATGCGATCAACGTGAGGATAGACAAGTTCACAAGGAAGAACAATATAAGTCTATGGGATCACGATAAAAGATTTATCGAAACGACTAGGCTTATGGGCACTCTTAGTCAAGGACAAGAAGGGGAAGTGAAATAAGAACAAGATGGCTTAGATGGAAGAGAAGTCACATTCACAGGTTATTACGTGTCTTGTGGTGATGATGTTTTCGAAGAGGTAGCTACCGAAGCTACCACAACATGTCTGTAGTTAAGTCGGAGAGTTTATACACGACAAAGTGTTCAACCAACAAGTGGCATTTGAAACGATGTTTGTTCGATTTGTGCATGCAGAAGGGTACGTCCCTTTGGGAACATCACTATATCAAAAATGCGTGATATTGAGGGTACGTCCCTTTGGGAAATTTACTACTTATATGAAAGAGATATTTTATGCTCTTCATATTAAAGAGTTGCGGTGGTAGAGAGTGATACATGCATATGTGTTCAGGGGTCTGGACTAGTTAATAGTAGAAACAAGAATCAAGGGAGCGGGAAGAAGAATAATATGAATTCTTCTTCAAATGTTTCCAACCCATATGATATTTGTTACTACTGCAATAAAAATAGATATTGAAATTCTGAATGTCTGAAGAGCTTAAATCATTAAAAGATGGAAGGAGTCTAATTTTACAATAAATATGTATTTGTAGCTAGTTAGAAACAATTTTTATGCAAATTTTTAATTATTTTTTTCGTTTATGTAGAAGCAAACACCATGAAACTCAACAAGTGAAAATTAAGAAGAAACATTTATCATTTACTAATACTAATACTGATACTTAAACTACTCATTACTAAAAAAAAAATATCTCATTTTTACAAATAAAGAGTTATAAATATTTTTTCACACCCTTCACTAGTTCTTGCTAGTGTGGTATTAGGTATTGAATAATACTAGGAGCACAAAAACTTGCTCACAAAATCCTAGGTGTAATAATTTTATTGGTGTTTTTAATTTGAGTGTGGCGGGTCCATTATCGATGCAACCAATAAAATATCGACACCTCATGTTGTGAGCAAGATTTTGTGACTTTATTTTGTGCCCCTAGTATTGCTCTTAAGTATTACAAACAGCTCCACTTAAACTTTTGGCCCGTACAAACCTGAAAGGCTTCCAACCGGGGTCTTGTTTGATGCCATTTGTAACGACTTGAATTCGGAAAGTAGATTTGCTACAAAAGCACCACGCACTGACTCAATGAGTATAAACAACATGGCTTCACTTAACTTACCATATACATATCCAAAAGTTCATAAATGTTGTTGCGCTCAATGGTAATATGTGTGACCCACTTAAACAACACTCTAATCTCTCACACCTAGCATATGTATGATAAAGTATTATCCACTGACATTTATAAACACATGTACTAAAATACGTGCATTGTCACTCAATAACACATGCACGTCGTGACACTCAATAATACATATACTTACACTTATAAGCACATGCATTGACACTCACAAAATACATGCACCAACACTCGCATTTCACATGCACTGACAGTCAATAAGTCATACAATAATACTCAACAAAATACTCCCTCTGCCGCAGAGAACCTTGCACTAAATTTTGAGTCGTGATAAATAAGGAACAGTAGTATAATATTGATAGTGGAGTAAGGGTTGAGAGCAAGAGGAAAGAAAAAATGTGTAGGAAATATTAACTAAATAGTTGTCCGGAGTATGTATGACAAGTCGGTTCCCATTACATAAAAAAATATTATTAAACTTTTCATTTTAAGCAATGCAATCTGTTATGAGAAAAAAATAGTGGAAGTTCTCTCGGACGAAAGTTCTCTTGAACGAAAGGTGCATGCATTATCATTCATAAACACTAGCGCTAAGCCGCTAACACTGATAATACATTACATGCAACTACACTAATAAACAATTGCCCCCATTAGATTAAACAAAATACCCTTTCTGTTTCGGACTGAAGTTCATAGTTTGATTTTACACGGAGATTAAAAAAAAAGTTATGAGTATGAAAAGTAAAGTATGAGCGAGAAAACGGGTGGAGTTTTTTTTTTCCTGATAATGACAAGTGGTTCCATGGTCCATTTTAACTATTAAAGCAATTAATTTTTTTAGTTTAGTTTAATTTCAGACAAACTAAAAAATAAACTAAGAGTTTTAATCTGCCACGGAAGGAGTAAATATTTACAAGTACAAACTTTTTTAAAAATTTAAGGGTTTAATGCAATACTTCCTCTGTCCCGCTTGAATTCCCGCTTGAATTAGGATTATTGGTTAAGCAATTTATACTTTGACTAATAATTTGAAGAAAAATAATGATGCTAATAAAAATTCAAGAATTGTTATTGTATCACGATTAATAATAAACTAAATAACTATTTTTAGATTTTTATTTAGATAATTATTTTTCTTCAAATTATTGGTCAAAGTATAAATTACATGGCCAAGAATCCTAATTCGAGCGAGACGGAGGGAGTATTTTAAAATTTTTGTGGCTCCTCTCCTGCTTATCAACGAACAACCAAATAGACCGACTAGTTTTTTACAATCGAATTACACAATCCATAAACCCACTTTGGCATAGGAAAAAAATGATTCATCACAAACCGCCTAAAAATTGTACTACCTCCGTCCCAACTCAATACGCATCTTTACTGTTTGGCACAATATTTAAGGAGAGATTATTTATATTCAAAAGTATTGTGAGTGGAGAATAATGAGTGGTTGGGAGGAAGAAAGAGAATGAGTGGAGAATAATGAGTGGTTGAGAGGAAGAAAGAGAATGAGTGGAGAATAATGAGTGGTTGGGAGGAAGAGAGAGAATGAGTGGAAGATTATAAAAATAATAAAAAACTTTCCTTTTTTGGATTGTGCACATATCAACGACACCCACTTAAAAGGTAAGTGTGCACATTGAGCTGGGACGGAGGTAGTACATTTAAAAATAATATTTTGGGCGGGACGGAGTTGCACAAAATAAAACAAATTAAAATCTCCCATTTGTCCCCGAAATCCGCTCAAACACGTGCTCTCCCCTTCCTGGCAACCTTCACCAATCCTCCGGAACCCTAAATATTTTTTAATTTCGCTCATCATCACTGAAATAATAAACAAAGAATTCACTGACACAAATGGCTGAAGCACTAAAAACACATGGGACATTGGGATTCTTACAAAGACCTCACCAGATTCATGGGCTTTCAATTTCAGAGGCGGAGGTGAAGTTGAAGAAGCACAAATCGCTGCATTCAACTGATTATTTCGATCCCACTTCAACAACATTTTCATTCTTCTGTTCAATCAGGTTTGTTAATTTTTTGATCATTAAGGTTAGGTTAGTTAATACAAAACGAAATTAATCTTACCCATTTTGAGGAGAGTTGACCCCCTTCATGATTCAATCAGTTTCTTGATTTCTTGTTGATTTTTTGATCCTTAAGGTTAGTTAGTTAATACAATACAAAATAAAATTATTTTTACCCATTTTGCAGAGGATTGTTATATAAAATCCTCATTGTACAGAGTTGACCCCCTCCGCATTAATTCTTTCTTTTTTTGTGGGTGGAGAGGTCTGCTCAAGTTTGATTTCTCGTTCTTGGAATGTTTTTTTGGAGAATTGTGAGTTGTTCCATAGGAGATATGATCACTAGTCATTACTAGGTTGGTTTTGGTTGTTTACTATAAGTGGGAACTTTAACACATGGACTTATGATACTCCCTCCGTCCCAAATTAATGTTCTTAGTTTGACTTTACACGAACATTAAGAAAAAGTAAATGTTGTGAGTATGAAAAGTAAAGTAGGAAAGAGAAAGTGGGTAGGGAGTTCAAGTGGGTCCCATTTTCCATTTTAGGCAATAAAGTAAAGTAATAACCTTAAATTGGGACAGACTAAAAAAGAAAGTAAGAACCTTCAAGCGGGACAGAGGGAGTATATGTTACCATGTTCTTTTTTTTATTTGAGAGATAGCATATTGGAAAAGTTTGACTTTTATATTGTTTTAGTTGTAGCAAAAACTTGTCTGTCCCAAAAAGCTGATAGCATTCTTGATAGCATCAGTAATATATTTTAAAATTTCACGAGGATAATTAATTTTTCATAAATATTTTATCAAAGTTCAATCCTGTTGACCATCAAAGTCAAAGTGAAGGTATTGTGAGGAGTGTATTTCTGATTCAGATTTATTTTATGCAAGGAAGAAGAGGGTCCATCAGAAGTTGATCCACTAAACATTGGTACTTTCTAAGATGGCTAACTACGAGGGGATATCAGTTACTTCGAATGTGAATTCAGGAAATATGATTTTCCAACCTATTCTAGAGGAAGGTGTTTTCAGGTTTGATTGTTCTACTGATAGTAGATTTGCAGCATTTCCAACTTTTTCTTTTGTTGATCCCAAAGATAGGGATGTACCACTTCCAAGTTGTCACAAAGTTCCGTCATATACCCCTGTTTTTGAAATTGTACCGGGGCAGCAAATAGTCACGTTGGAGGTTAGCTGCATTGCATCACATATATTTGTGTTATACTCCCTCCATCCCGAAAAGATGATCCCACTTTGACTTTATGGTCAACTCATTCAAAATTTGACCATATCTTTATGAAAATCTAGCAATCCCTATGCAATTCTAAAAGTTGTTATTGATTCAGCATTAGGAATATATCAATTCATCTTAACTGATGCTATTGAGTCTTTTTATCGTTTAGCTGCCCCCTGGTACCTCGTTCTATGGAACAGGAGAAGTTAGTGGGCAACTTGAAAGGACTGGGAAGAGAGTGAGTCTGTTATTTTGTTGATTTTTGGAAAGCGAGTTATTTTGTTCATGTCGAGGAACCTCTTTTTACACTCTTCATGAATTGATTTTTTTTTTTTTTTTTTTCAATTCAGGTTTATACTTGGAACACGGATGCCTGGGGGTATGGTTCTGGAACTACATCCTTGTACCAATCACATCCGTGGGTTCTGACCGTTTTTCCAAGTGGAGAGGCTATGGGGATTCTTGCAGACACAACAAAGCGTTGTGAGGTGCTTGAGAGTTGTTGCTTAGGTCATACTCCCCCATCCCTGAAAGATATTCCCACTTTGACTTTCATGGTCAATTTAAATAGAACTTTGACCATAATTTTATGAAAACCTAATTATCCCTATGCGACTAAAAATTGTTATTGATAGTATTCCTATTGTTGAATCAATAACATTTCTTAAAGTTGATAGGTATAGCTAAATTTTCATAAATTTATGGTCAAAGTTCGATTGAGTTGACCTTGAAAGTCAAAGTGGGACTATCTTTTCAGGATGAAGGGGGGGGGGTATAATTGTTTACCGAAAATGTATCTCTTCTAGTGTCCAATTGATTTTCGTTTTGTGCAGATTGATTTGCGTAAAGAATCAACTATAAAGCTTATTGCTCCACCATCATATCCGATTATTACATTCGGTCCATTTGGTTCACCATCAGATGTTTTGGAGTCTTTGTCTCCCGCAACAGGTAATTGCTTTAGTTGATTTTCATCCACTAGTTGTTACACCATTAAATATATTAGCTTGTGGAAAGGTTTTCTAAGAAGAAAATCTTTATCTTTCAACTGGGACAAACTAGAAATTTAATCTTTACCTTTTCAAATAGGGATTGAGGGAGTATAATGATAGTTTGGTACTGACTAAAACATTGTTATTTTTCCATCTTCATCATCTCAGTTCTCTCTGCTTATTGTATTGATGAAATTGGTATGCCTGGTTATATTCTCACTAGGAACTGTCTGCATGCCCCCAAAATGGTCGTTGGGATATCAACAATGCCGCTATAGCTATATTTCTGATGCTCGAGTTCGTGAGGTTGTGCATCTTAATATCACGATCTCTCAATCCTTCTATTAAGCATCTACTCCCAACGTCCCGGAAAGATAGTCCGTCAACTCAATCAAACTTTGATCATGATTTTATGAAAATCTAATAATTTTATGCAATTCTAAAAGTTGTTATTGATTGTATTCCAAATGGTGAATCAATATCAATTACCAGAATTGCATAGGGGTAGCTAGATTTTCATAAAGTTATGGTCAAAGTTTAACTAAGTTTACCATAACGTCAAAGTGAGACTATCTTTCCGGGACGGAGGGAGTATATGTTTTTGTTTATCAGGATATTTATATCTTGAAAGGAAAACTTTTTAAAATAGCTACAGTTTATGGGAGGAGTTATGAATTATTTCTGTTGCTTTCTACAGATTACGAAGCAATTTTGGATTGATATTATTCTTGGAAGTCTTTTGCGGCTTATTTTCTTTCTTCTTAGTCATGCTGTACATATTGTTTCTGTGTGTGTCCTATATGTGCAGATTGCAAAGACATTTCGGGACAAATGTATTCCCTGTGATGTAATATGGATGGATATCGACTACATGGATGGCTTCCGCTGTTTCACTTTTGACCAAGTATGCTTTCCCCCATTAATGGCCATGCAGTGTATTTATGTAACCATTAATTTTGCTTCTTAGAGCATCCACAATGAAAACTTTTTAAGAGGTTTTTATTTTCATGAAAGAGCTCTTTGGAGCTTTTTACCATTGTGGAGATTTTGAAAAAGGTCCTTAGTAAGGAGTAGCTCCTTCTACAAAGAGCTCTTTTTATGAGCTCTTTCATTAAGTTTTCACTAATTCCCTATATTAGTCATTAAATGTTAGGAGCTCTACCATTGTGGAAGAAGGTTTGAGGTTTTTATTTATTGACTTGGCATGTGAAAGTCATAAAAAGACAATTTAAAGGAGCTCTACCATTGTGGATGCTCTTAGTTGTGTCAATGGTATCAAATTTCTAGCGTGTCATCATGAAAGATGCAAATATCAAAGCTATTTGTCAGTCTCTTACTTGTTTTACTTGTTGGGAATTTGGGTACCCTAGCAACACCTAGCCCATACTAGGAGTAGATGGGAAGAACAGAAAACATGCAAAGATCCATATCAAAGCAATAAATAGTAAAAGAACACACAGTTTGGTAACCTAGTTCGTACATACTCTTACAACATCCGTGGGCACTACATCAGTGGGCACTGCCAGGCCAGGTTATTCACTATAATATCATCAATCTATGGTGTTACAATACTGCACATGCTCTCTCTCACTAGAACTTTGTTTCTCTATGTCTATGGACAGACACACACACAACTCCTAGACATGCATCCGGCCAACCGGGGTGTCCAAAGGGCACCTTAAAGGCGTGCACTGCCTTTGACTCTCTTGTGGATCTCATATATTCTCTGAGTCTCTTTTTCCTTAGCACACCAATGTTAATGGCCGTCACTTGGCTTACATAGGGATGCAATAACCAAACAGCTCTCCTCATGTCTACTTTAATTCATTGCCAGCGTAATGTGAGAAAAAATTAATGCAAAGCTATATCTCTTTATAATGGCCAGGCCACTAGTTTGGATAGATAATTAAAGAAATGTCGGGTGTAGGACGTCTTGTATTCCTCTGTAAAGCAATATCTTCAGAAAACAGCTCTTCACATTCTGTTTTTCTTTTACTTTTTGGCTATGTTACTCGGACTCTTCAAATATGTTGAAGTACCCGCATCCGACACGACACCCCGGCACCTACGTTTTCAGTTGGATACAACAAGAAAAATTGAAAGAAAAAAAGGGAGCGAGTTGACTTCATTTATAAAATTTTACAAATTTTAATGTTGTTTTACTTAATTATACTCCCTCCGTCCCATTTGAAGCTTCACCTTTTACCCAAATGGGTGTCCCGTTAGAAGCTTCATCCTTTCCTAAAATGGTAAAAAATGTAGGCCCCACTTGTCATACCCACTCACTTCTTCCTCTCACACACTTAAATTATGGGGCCCACTTGTCATACCCACTAACTTTCCCCTCTCACATATTTAAATTGTAGGCCCCACTTGTCATGTCCACTAACTTCTTTCCTCTCACAACCCTTCTTACGCTTATCCCTTTCTAAATTTGTGTGCCATCACCAAAATGGTGAAGCTTCAAATGTGACGGAGGGAGTACATTATATCTTAGCAAAAATTTATTTAGAAATAATATTATAAAATGATACTTTTGTACAAAAAAAATAAACAAACTATTTTTTATGATAAGTATACAAATAGACTCAATATATATTTTGGTATTAACGTATGCTCGTACCCGTGTCCAAAATTTATGACAGTGTCCCTGTGTTCAGTTTTTTTAGGAAAAGTGAATCCGACACTCGGATTCGTACCCGTGTCGGATACCCGTACCCGAGTCCAGCTAACATAGCTTTTTGGTGATGTATATGTATGACTTTTGTAACACATATTGATTGCCTCTCATTTGTAAGGTTCTAGGGTGACATATACTATAATGGCAGGTGTGCACACACATAGTGTGTGCCAGAGCAATTTGTAGCTTCAAATACTAGATTATTTGTAAGGTTCTAGAGTGACATATACTATAATAGCAGGTAATAGTATGATTGTGTTCATCCAAGTTATGACATACACATCTAGATTTAGTGAAAACCGTCTGATTGACGCTCATTCCGTTTGAACCGTGATTTATAAATATGCTGTGCATGAATCTTTTTAGCTGGTACATTGGATAAGTTTTTTAGATTAGAACCTCAAGGTCCCATTGAGTGTATATTGTTGCTTTTAGAAGCATATATCCATGAATTGAAATATATTCCCTCTACCATGCTGTACAAAATTGTGTATCTCTTTTCTGTGGTATAACCAGATTATACAGCTAACCCATTTGATTGCTCTCAGGAAAATTTTCCTGATCCAAAATCTCTGGCCAAATATCTTCGTTCTACTGGTTTCAAAGCAGTATGGATGCTTGACCCAGGGGTTAAACAAGAAAAGGGATATTTTGTTTATGATAGTGGTTCTGAAAACGACATTTGGATTCAAACAGCAGATGGACAGCCTTCTGTTGGTATATTTCCTTGCCAGTTCTCAGTTTTCGTCAATCATGGTTCCTTAGTTTGTTACTCCATCCGTCCCAGAAGATAGTCCCACTTTGACTTTTATGGTCAACTCAACTGAAATGTGACCATTATTTAATGAAAATCCAATTATCCCTATGCAATAATGGTAAATCAGTAACAAATTTTAGAATTGCATAGGGATAGCTAGATTTCATAAGCTTATGGTCAAAGTTCAATTGAGTTGACCATAAAAGTCAAAGTGGGACTATCTCTCCAGGGGCGGAAGGAGTACGTAATATATCTCCTTCTTCAGGGGACGTATGGCCCGGGCCTTGTGTTTTTCCTGACTTAACACAGAAGAAAGCTCGTTCATGGTGGGCTAATCTTGTTAAAGATTTTATTTCTAATGGTGTGGATGGCATATGGAATGATATGAATGAACCTGCTGTCTTTAAGGTGCAATTTGGACCTTCTCAATCTTTTATTCTTCCACCTGCTTTCCGTCTCATTCTCATTCTCGCTTTTTCCCCAGACTGTTACAAAGACACTGCCTGAGAGTAGCATTCATAAGGGAGATAATGATCTTGGAGGTTGTCAGAACCACTCATACTATCACAATGTACTGCTCCTTCATCTTGCTTCTTTTGTTTATGTTACATTGTAAATACTCCTTCCATCCCAAAAAGAGAGCTCCATTTAGTTTTCAATGGTCAACATAAATGAACTTTGACCAAATATTAATGTCAATACAGTTATCATAGTGGAATTCTTAAAACTGTTATTGATAAATCATTAAGTGATTATCAATAACAATTTTTACAATTTCACTGGGATGATTGGATTGACATTAATGTTTGGTCAAAGTTCGCTTGTGTTGACTATCAAAAACCAAATGAGACTATATTTCGGGGACGGAGGTAATAAGATTGAGTCATATTGATGTCTCTGATTATGCCGTAGCTGGATGACTATTCATGTAGTTGTACTTTTGATGTGGATTCACTGCAATAGGTTAATAGATGCCTTACCAAATAAAGTTTTTCATTTAGGTTTATGGCATGCTGATGGCCAAATCTACATATGAAGGCATGAAATTAGCTGATCATAACAAACGGCCATTTGTTCTTGCTCGAGCTGGGTTTATAGGTAGTCAAAGGTATGGTGCGACTTGGACAGGGGATAACATATCTACCTGGGAGCATTTGCATATGAGTATCTCGATGGTTATTCAATTGGTAAGTGGGTTTATTTCTTGTTTGCTGAAACTATTTTGTGTGGGACCTTCTTTTCATATTACTCCCTCCGTCACATAATGAACGACCCATTTCATTTTAAGAACGGGAATCAAGAAAAGGTCTTTTAAAAGTAGGTGTTGTGAGTATGAAGGTGGGAGAAAGTGGGGTAGTGAATAGTAAGTGGAAAGTTGTTGTGAGTATGGCTAGTGGTCCCATGAACAAAGAAAAATTATAAAATTTCCATTCAGGAAAATGAGACTTTCCAATGGGACACCCAAAGTGGCAAAATGGGTGATTTGTTATGGGAAGAAGGGAGTATGTTTTAACATCCTTCTACATATTTTATTGGAGGGGATGCTTTCTTGACATTTTTTAAGTGATTCTATAAGAGGTGAATGAAGAATGCATTTTTGGTTGTTGAATAGAGTTAGGAGTTAAGCACCTATTTGGTCCTTAACCTATTGAGTTGTTTTCCTTTTGGTCCTTAACCTATTTTGGTTTTCCTTTTGGTCCTTGATGTACCTAGTTGCAGGATAAAGTGGTCCTTAACCTATTTTAGTTTTCCTTTTGGTCCTTGATGTACCTATTTGCCGGACAAAGTGGTCCTTAAAATCGTCGACATGGCTTGTTGACCGAAAGGAAAACTAAAATAGGTCAAGGACCACTTTGTCCTGCAAATAGGTACATCAAGGACCAAAAGGAAAACTAAAATAGGCTAAGGACCACTTTATCCTGCACCTAGGTACATCAAGGACCAAAAGGAAAACCAAAATAGGTTAAGGATCAAAAGGAAAACAAATCAATAGGTTAAGGACCAAATAGGTGTTTAACTCAATAGAGTTAGTGATAGGAAACAAAGGTGTTGAGCATGACCAAAGGGTAATTTGGTCTTAAAAAGAGAAATCGTTTGTGTATCTCATTTTTAATCCAATTTTTTCTCTAGTTTAAATGCAAATCTTTTTTGTTACCTTTTTTACGGCTTGCGAAATTGAGGTAGAAGGCAGGCAAGGTTAGTAGTTACTGATAAATTTGTACCTCATCTCAAGGTATATGCTGTCAAAGAGAGGGCCGAACTATGTATAACACGCAAGTTGTATCCACCACCTCCTAATTAAAGAAAACAAAAATTTACTATACAATTTCTAAAGTTTATTATTATTATTATTATTTTTTGATGTTTAGTTAAATATTCTAATTCTTCATGTTGTCCTTTAGGGGCTTAGTGGGCAGCCACTTTCAGGGCCACATATTGGTGGATTTATTGGAAATGCAACACCCAAGCTTTTTGGAAGATGGATGGGTGTCGCTGCCATGTTTCCCTTCTGTCGTGGTCATTCTGAAAAGGACACAGTTGATCATGAGCCTTGGTCCTTTGGGAAAGAGGTAAGCACTCTAGTTTATAAATAATAATAATAATAATAAAAAATTACTCTACTTGTTTTCAACTTGTTAGTTAGAGCTGAAGACATGTTTGGAAGCGGCATTCTTAGAAAACTGAATTAAGCTAGGCCATCCTCCATTTAATTGGTGAGCTCTAGTTTTGTTTGCTCAGATCTGAGTACCACATTCTCATATAGAAGTGAAGGGCCGAAAGACAAGCTCTTTGGCATTCTCACTTCCAAATTTGTACATCAACATTTAGTTGTGTCTGAATTTAGAACGAGTTGCATGATTAAAAGAGCATCTCAACAATATATAACTAAGTTTAACCAAGTAAAATGAGGAGAACCATCAATAAATAGTACCCCTCCGTCCCTATTTCAGGTTTCTAGTTTTATTTTATATGCTTATTATGGAAAAAAGACGTACCAAAAAGGAAAGTAGGATCTTAAATTGGGATGGAGGGAGTACTGTACACCAAAAAGGCAAATCCCTTGTTTGGAAATTGTAGGACAAGGAACTCAAAGATGGTTTGGGTTAACTCACAGGTCAATGCGTAACGTATGCTTATCGACTCTTCTCAATTAAAGCATACAAGCATGTTTGACGAATTGAAATAACTCAATATCTTAACTAGGCATAGATACTCTAGACTCGAACACCATTTATATAGGCTAGGTAGAGAAAGATGCTCCAAACAACTTTGAGCTGTATGAAGAGAACATACTAGATCAAGCAAAAATACGTCGCGTATACTGATATACATAGATGTAAAATTATCGCAATACACACAAGGATCACGTGATTCACACCTTCTACCAACAATAGTCCCCGTGTTAAGATTTTAATAATCTTTGCTTTTCCCGGTTTGAACCACCCATATCCCTAAACCACATTGGGGGTTGTCTAATCTGATTCGAGCTGGGTAGGACCACAAGGGTTGAAAAGCTCTCCCTGCTATGTTTTAACGATGCTGCATTCCTAGGGCTCGAACCAAAGACCTATGATTAAGCTAGAATACCCCCCTTACCAAATGATCAAGGTCTTTGGTGGTAAGAAAATGATTACAAACTTAAGAAATATTTTTTACAAATTAGCAGCAAACTAAGTGGCTCCGGAACCCTAGTCAGAAAGAGAGTCAGTTGGAAAATTTGGAGGCACCAAAACATATGAAAGAATAAAGGAAGCGCCAAACCTATCAAAGGTGAAATTTGATCATACCTTCAGCCACATTAAAACTAGGAACATACTGTGACGAAATGAAGGTGGATAAGAAACTTTGATCGTTGGTCATATGCTTTACCACTGGAATGGATGACCAATAACCCATATAATGATACAATATATTTAATAGTTCTATTTTTCTCGGGAAGTGTTCCTATTAGAGGAGTTGATTCCTGTTTGGAAGCTTGTATGGCATGCATATTCATGTGCAGAAATGTCACCTATACTTATGGTACGACCAAATAGAAACTTTCGGCAGATGGTATACTTATTGAGGTTTGGAGATGTTTTGGGGAGAAGGGAATAGAATGGTTAACAACACTATTCAACAAGATATGGAGAAGTAACAAGATGTCATTGGAGTGGAGGAAAAGTACTTTGATCTCTTTGTATAAGAACAAAGGTGATGTCCAAGATTGTGCCAGCTATTAGGGGATCAAACTGATGAGCCATAATATAAAACTTTGGGAACGAGTGGTTGAACAAAGGCTAAGGAGATGTGAGAAGATTTCAGAGAACCAATTTGGGTTTATGCTCGGAAGATCGATTATGGAGGCAGTCTACCTTATGAGGCAAATCGTGGAGAAATATCGGGATAAAAAGAAAGATTTGCATATAGTTTTCATTGATTTGGAGAAGGCGAAATTTGAGTTGCTTATTCCAATGTGACATGACGCTTCAGAACCATAATTAACTTGAATAAAGCTTCCTTTATGAATTTTGTAGTGATGAACAAAACATCAATCCGTATATTTGAGTTTCAACTACTAACTTTCACTAGTTACGTCAATCATTTTCACAGTGTGAGGAAGTTTGTCGCCTAGCGTTGAAGAGGCGTTACCGTTTGATACCACACATATACACGCTTTTCTATGTGGCACATACAAAGGGCACTCCCGTGGCAGCTCCTACTTTTTTTGCAGGTGCTTGTAGCCATGACCTTATTACTTCCGTACTAATTATTTTTTTAGCTGCTTATGTTTATAATTTACTGCAGATTTAACGGATCCGTATTTAAGAACAAATGAGAATTCCTTTTTGTTGGGTCCACTGCTCATATATGCAAGGTTCTCACTATCCTCCCTTGACCTTTCTCTTCTGGAATCCCGTTAGATCAATATTTACGCTTACACACACATTGTTGAGCAATGCCATTGAAGCTCAATGCTATACTCCCTCCCCTAATATTATATTTGCCTAGTTCCTTTGGACATTCCAATAGTAGTTCCCTTTCCGATCTTATACTACTCTCTCTGTCCCTAAATGAGTGTCCATTTTCAAGAAATCTTTGTCCCAAAATGAGTGTCTTTTTTTTAACATAACTTTGTCCCTAAATGTTTTTTTTCGATTTTTTTTTCACCGGTTTCTTTATACGCGCAAAACTAGATGTTTGGAAAGGAGATTACAATATTATATATGAATATTTGCTACCAAATTGTACAACAAAGTTGAGATTTTCAGTGTCCCTTAAAATGAAATTTGGACACTCATTTAGGGACAGAGGTAGTAATATTTTAAAACAGATGTCCATGGTACCTTATTTTATTGTGATATAGATAAATAGTGGGACCAGTTGCGTTGATACCAACTAGAGAAATTTTCAGGTGGAACTTCCGCCTAAACGCACCGTTTCGATCAAAAACCGGTGCGGAATGAGCTAAATTCCGTTCCATTTTAAATTCCGGTCTGTACCGGTTGAACCGGCTAAGATGAGCGTGTTCCGACCGAGATGGAAAATTGACATTTTAAACCCATTTTAAATGAAGGTTGTAATCAAATAGATGTAAAGTTGATGGCTAATTTAAAGAAACTATTTATTATTAAAAAAATCTCTTACTTTAAAGTAAACATCATCAAAACGCATTTATAACTATGAAAAAAAGAAGACATTTTAGTCTATTTTAACCCATTTTAAAGAAGTTAATTTTTATTATGTTGATGTTTATATCTTTAAAAACAAAGTTATATTGATGTTTATATCTTTAAAAACAAAGTTATATTGATGTTTATTGGAAAAATAGCAAGTTGTAGTAAGGTTTTGTCGATATATTTTTGAGATACATATATTATACTTCTATTATAAAATATACTAAAAAAGTGCGGTAAGTCCTGAACGGTGCGCCGGTGCGCTTCGGTACCGGTACGGCGGTACGTCCCGTTCCAGTAGCAAAACCGGTGCGTTCACCGAAACGGTATTTATTACTACGGGTGGAATGATTAATTTCATTAAAGTCATCTCAAGCGTAAGTGGCTTGGAAAAGGAACTCTAGTTTAGTGATCCAAATCATACAACTTCTACATGAATATGTAACTGTTTATATCTAAGATAAATGGTTATACCATTAATTTTTGTAGCTGGTTGTAGAGTATCTTGAGGGAAAATTGTAATTTAGTTACCCATGTTTTACCAACTTTTGTCATTTTTGCAATTTTACATGAATATCTAACTGATTAAATCTTGAGGAGACGGGTTGTTAGGCGGGAATCTTCCCGCCTATTCGGCATGTTTTATAAGGTTAATGCCCCTTTAAAAAGTCGTAATTACCTCTTTATAAACATAAGCGTGGCACATGACCTAGTTTTTAATGGAAGTTAAATTTCCATCGAATTTCTCATTGGATTGCAACAAAAAGTCAACGTGTGTCGAGTTGCAAAAAAATAAATGGTGGTAGCAATATTGCAAAAGTTGGTAAAACACGTCTAATTAAAATGCAATTTGCTTTATATTCAGAGAAAGTCCAAAGTCACTAGTGATAAATATTTTCCTATGGATTTATAGGACAGAGTGACTTTCTTGTCAATTTATGGGCTTCTGTTACAAGTTCCATTTCTTGGTGTAGTCTTTTTGGTGTAATGGAGAGATTGGAGGGACTTACTGGGCCACTGTTTTCCTTGGATTTAACTTTTCTATATCCGTGTGTTATCATTTATGTGCATTCACTGGCGTAAGCAAGAGCAATCTGGAATTTGTTGTTTTCCATAGTAATTCAAACCGCCTTCCCTTGTTTTGCATATTTTGTAAAGGGTCAATCTTTGGAAGCTCAAAAGATTCTTGAATACCCCCCTCCGTCCCAAAATGATCTTCACACTTTTTTCGCTGTTACACGAAGGAACTTTGAGCAATAATTTTAGGTTGATTTAGTTATACTAATGAAAATCTAAAACTTTTAATTGATACACCATCATTAACACTATCAATAGCAAGTTTTAGATTTTCATTCGGATAATTAAATCAATGTAAAGTCATTGCTCAAAGTTACTTCGTAGTAATGGCGAAAAAATGTGAAGATCATTTTGGGACGGAGGGAGAATTAAGTTCCAATAGTATTTAAAACTGTACCTCAACTATTTTGAAAAGGCTGTGTTTTTTGCAATATCCTTTTCGTTTTTACTTTTGACATCATTCTTAGGGCTTGCAGAAGGTGTTGACTCTACTGTTTGACTCATCAACTGTGGACTGACATTTTCCCTTCCCCTACAATGGCAGCACAACATCTTATCGTGGCATTGATCAACTGGATCACAAATTACCTAAGGGAACTTGGTTTAGTTTTGATTTTGAGGATTCTAATCCGGTATTACTTATTCCTCATCATAATGATCAGACTTTAAAAATTTTATACTCCCTCCGTCCCAAAATATATGTCACACTTTTCGTTTTGGTGTGTCCCAAAATAAATGTTGTATTTCTTTATTTGGAAAGAGTCTTAGTGCAAGTTTACCATTGTACACGCAGTGTACAATTAAGTAAAGCACATTTCTTAGAAACGTTGACAAGTCAACTGCGACATTTATTTTGGGACAGAGGAAGTATTGTTTTTCTTATACTTGGTACATACTTTTTTCTGGATTTATTAGGATTTACCAGCAATGTATCTGCAAGGTGGATCAATTATCCCATTTGGTCCTCCTTATCAATATGTTGGTGAAGCTAATCCAACTGATGACCTATCCCTGCTTGTAGCTCTAGATGAAAATGGTAATTCAACTCTTCAACATTTCATAACGTCATCATTAAAGTTTTAACTATGCTTTGCTTCAATTATATATAATAAGATTTATTTCATTTTCAACCATTGTACTTTTGACCGACTTCCACTTTAATCATTATACATATTTTTTTTTCACAAAAACCACTGTACTCTGGGAAATGTTCGCCCAAGCCCTAAAAAGTTTCACCGTTAGATTATGATGGATGGAAATTTTTAGTCATTCACACTTAACGGAAGTGTGAAAATAACTAAGTATAATGATAAAAATGAAAATCGGGCCAAAGTACAGTGGTTGAAAATGAAATTAAACCTATATAATAAAGTTGAACCTTTTTCTTTTTTGCATCATTTGGGTCTTTAAACATTAGAGTGTGATATTTTAGGAACATCTTCCAATGGGCTTGAAACTAATCAGTCGCTAGAGTGAAATTGCTTATAATAGGGATCTAGACCAACTTAATTATGAGAAATTCATTAATACAAACCATTCAATCTCGTTAGATGGAGATTCTTCATTTTTGCAGTATTATTTATTTTCTGAATCAGATGCCATTGGCTGCTATATAAAATGATGATTCCTTAACTGCAGGTAAAGCTGAAGGTATTCTCTATGAAGATGATGGCGATGGATATGAGTACACAAAAGGTGGGTTTCTGTTGACAACATATGCTGCTGAACGTCAATCTAATGTTGTTAATGTGAGAGTTTCAAGGATAAAAGGATCATTGAAGAGGCCGAATCTTCGTATACATGTACACTTATTGCTTGGTAAATATGCAATGGTATGTATTCTTCCTGGAAAATCAAACTTGTGTAATATACCTCCCTCCGTCCCCGAAAGATAGTCTTGTTTGACTTGTTAGTCAGCACAGATGAACTTTGACCAAACAATTTTAAAAATTGTTAGTGATAAATCGCTTGAAGATTTATAAATTACAATTTTCAGAATTTCACTAGGATAATTAGATTGACATTACTATTTGGTCAAAGTTCACTTGTGTTGACCATAAAAAGTCAAATGGGACTATCTTTCCGGGACAAATGGAGCATTGTGTTGATCACTTCCGGTTATTCTAAACAGATTGATGTCTGGGGTACTGATGGAGCAGATCTGCAAATCACTATTCCTTCAGATGATGAAGTGTCAAAGTTGCTAGTTGCAAGTGAGAAAAATTACAAGATTCATATAGGTAATATCGCAGCATTTTCCCTTAGCGTAAGCTGCGTAACCATATTATTTTCCTTAACCTTCATTTCTCTTAGTCAAATACGTTGACTTTCTTGCACGGATTCTTATCTTGTTTTCTTCTTCAAAATGGATCCATAGTACCTGAATATTACAAGGGTGAGGAAACAGGGAAATGTATAGTACTGGTACCCAAATTCGACACTTTTTTTTTTTTTTTAAAAGTTTTTTATTAACTTTTGGGAGCTAGGAAAGAGGTGTTGTCTATATATGACTTCAAAGACTGCCTTTATGTTTCTAGAAGGGAGAAACTTTCTTTGCCTAATCCTCTCTTGATTTCAAATACTTCCTCAATCCTGTAGATCCAAGGGTATAGCACTGTTAAGGTTCAGTTTATACTCCCTCCATCCGGAAAGATAGCCTCATTTGACTTTTGATGGTTAAACACAAGTAAACTTCGACAAATAAATATGTCAATCTAATCACCCTAAGTGAAATAATTGATAAATCATTAAGTGCATTTTAGAATTTCATTGAGAGGATTAGATTAACATTAATGTTTGGTCAAAGTTCACTTCCATTGACCATGGGACTATCTTTTCGGGACGGAGGGGGTACAAAATTAGGATGCAACTCTGCTCAACATTCTTATCCAATTTGTTGCTACATACTCCCTCTGTCCCAAAATGATCCTCGCATTTGCAATTCAAACTTTTTAAGAATATGAAAACACTTGCTTCACTAGCCATGTTGTGTTTATGCACATTTAAGCCTAAATTGTAAAAATGAGAAGAACTTTTTGGGACAATGAAAAATGACAAATGAGAAGATCATTTCAGGACATGGAGTATTCAAGATAAGATTTGCAGTTTATGGGGATCTGGCCCCTGGAAATGACTCATGCAACTGATGTCAACGGCTAATTCTTATAGGCTTAAAATAACAATTTCATCACTATACTTTGAGATTTCAAGCAGCAAGCTCACCCCTGAAAAATATTTCTTCTTTGTTCTTTTACATTGCAGTTAAATTATTCACTCCATCCATTTCATCGAAGCATATTGATCTGGAAAGTTAAAAAATGCTTGAAGTGCATTCAACGCATGCATGATCTGGGCTCGTGACTCACAGAAAATTCCAAAATAAGTCTTAAACAGAATGAGTTGAGACTTTTCAGTATTTTACTTGTATAGTTACAAGAAGGTCAATATTGATGATTGTTAATTAGTGGTTGTTCTGGTGTTATCCGGGGAATATATTTAATAGCTTTACATCGACGATACATAAATGTAACATGTAACTGGGAGTATCATTAAATGGACCCGTGTCTTTGTAAATGCAGAAAATGCTGTCCGCATTCCAGATGATGAAAAGATCCGTGGACGTAAAGGGGTGGAGCTTTCAAGGACTCCAGTTGAATTAAAACATGGTGATTGGGCTCTCAAAGTTGTTCCTTGGATAGGGGGTCGAATCATTTCCATGGACCACCTTCCCTCAGGTAAATCTTACTCTCTACGTCCCAACTTGAATGTCCAAAAAGTTTTCATATTTGCTCTTGATCTACTCTTGATCAAGAGCAATTTTGAAAACTTTTTGGACAGTCATTTTGGGGCGGAGGTAGTATATACTTAATGGACTATTTTGTGTCAAATGAAGGACTGTAGATTCTTTCTTACTTTTCTGGTCTTGTATAGTCTATGTTGATTCCTTCCTTCTTTATGATTATGTCATTTCTGTATATGGATCATTGTTACAGGGATTAATCATTACTCACTCTGTCCCGGAATAAATGTCGCCGTTTTCCGGACGTTAGTACGAAGGAACTTTGAGCGATAAATTTAAGTTGATTTAGCTATTCTAATATAATTGTAAAACTTGTTATTGATACACCAATATAAATTTTATCAATAACAATTTTCAGATTGTTATTAGAATGATTACATTAACTTCAAATTAGTGCTCAAAGTTCCTTTGTACAAACGTCCGAAAAACGGCGACATTTATTCCGGGACAGAGGGAGTAATACTTTTACGATGCAAAATCTCATTGCTGTAAATAAGTCGCGTCTAAGCTTCTTATTTCTTAGATTGAGGTTTACGCAGGATCACTAGTCTTACCATGTTTTCATAGCAGATTCATTGCTGGTACGTGGCAATTAATTACTACATCTTTCTCAAAATCAATGACCAAATTTGCTCTTGATCAAGAGCAAATAGGACATTCATTTTTGGACGGAGGAGTATGTATTACTGCTTACATGACCACTAGAAGTAAACATACCAATATTTTTTCATATGTAGAATTTCAGAGGCACAATGGTAACTGCCTCTCTGTTATACTCCCTCTGACCCAGAATGATAGTCCCCATATTTTCATGGGTTTTACGAAGGAACTTTGAGTAATAATTAAGGCTACTTTTAATTATTCTAATGATATTTTTGAAATTGTTCTTGATACACCATTATAAATACTATTAATATCAATTTTTAGATTCACATTAACATAATTATAAGTAGCATTTATAACTGCTCAAAGTTCCCTCGTAGTAACAATGAAAAAAATGTGGACTATCTTTCTGGGACGGAGGGAGTATACTCCCTCTGGCCTCAAATATAAGAAAAATAACTGGAAATATTTTTGGTTTAAATATAAGCAAAACTCATCAATTTCGATGCAAAAATAGCATTAAAAGCAAATGTATTTGATACACTTTTACCAAAAATACCCTTATTACTCATCACTTTACAAATACAAGTCCACATTTAATATGAGGATATATTAGTAACTTTGACACATTTTTGTCATGAAATCAAGACAATTAAACCAGCTTAACTAATTTCTTAATCCATGTGAAAGTAGTTATTTTTTTGCTTTTAAATAAGACCGAAGGGAGTAACGAACAAGAATTTTCAGATCACTTTGTTAGCATAAATCATACGGTGCTTCTTCATGAGTGCAGAGCATAACGCTTGCTGGAACTCATTAAATTCTTCGGAATCCAGTCTCTCATATTTTGAATGACATTGCAGGAACTCAATGGCTTAATAGCCAGCTTGAAGTTAATGGGTATGAAGAATATAGTGGTGTGGAGTATCGATCTGCTGGATGTTCAGAAGAGTATACAGTCATTGAGTGAGTCAATCCTTAATAACAACAACAAAGCCTTAGTCCCAAAATATTTGGGGTCGGCTAACATGAATCCTCATATGTCATCGTGATAAAAGGAAGAGAGAGAGAGAGAGAAAGAGAGGAAAAAGATGGAGAAATAAAATAAATAAATAAATAATAATAATAAAAGTACGATCAACCCCCATCATTCACATGAATCGTCGCCCTCCACTCCGGCTTCTTCAACGCCACATCTTCATCCACTCAGAATTTTGCAATCATAATCCTTAAGTAATTCGAGCCATCTCCTCTGCCTTATATTCAATTCTTTCTGAGTGAAAATATACTTAAGACTCTTATGGTCGGTGTAAATCTCACATGGTACCCCATACAAATAATGTCTCTAAATCTTCAATGCAAACACCACGACCGCTAACTCCAAATCGTGGGTAGGATAGTTCTTCTCATGGTTCTTGAGTTGCCTAGACACATAAGCTATCACCTTGTCATTCTGCATCAACACACAACCCAAACCTTTCAATGAAGCATCCCTATAAATCACAAAACCATCCTTGCTTGTTGGTACCGTAAGAACATGCGTAGACACCAATCGCCTTTTCAATTCTTGAAAGTTCTTCTCACAATCATCCGACCATACAAACTTTGTCCCTTTTCCGACCTGAGATAATAAGCTCATGAGCATAATCGAGGATCTAGAGCGGGTAGCGGGAATCGTCTTTTGATCAATCTCATTCTCCGTTTTTTCCGTTTTTTCATCTTTTTGAGTACCTTTCCTCTTATTCCTCTTCCTCTTCGATAGGGCGGTGCTCTGACCGATTAAACTACAATCCAAGTATGAATTTCAATATCTGTGTCTCGACTCTCATTAACAAAGAAGCAAGTTAGACCGCTTTGACTTCTCTACTTGCCCTCAAGAATCCTGTGAAATAGTCCACTGCAAGAAGCCAAGGCTTTTCAAATGAGGTGTTCTAGAAACGACTTCAAAAATGCGTCAGGGTAGTGGGAAGGTGAGGATCTTTGCCATTGCAAGTGGTTAACTTAGTCAATGGTAAAGATAATTTCGAAAATCCTTCCACGAACCTACGGTAATAACCTGCTAAACCCAAGAAACTCCTTATTTCACTAACAGAAGTTGGTCTCTCCCAATTCACTATAGCCCCAATTTTTGCAGGGTCAACTGCTACCCCATTCTTAGATACCACATGCCCCAAGAACGCCACCTCCTCAAGCCAGAACTCACACTTCTTAAACTTGCCATACAACTTTTGCTCTCTCAGAATCTGCAATATTAATTTCAAATGTTCTTCATGCTCCTCTTTTGACTTAGATTACACCAAAATGTCATCAATGAATACAATTACACACTGGTCTAAGAAATGTTGAAATATTCTATTCATAAGCTCCATGAACGCTTCCGGTGTGTTTAGTCAACCCAAACGGCATCACTACAAACTTATAATGACCAACCTTGTTCTAAAGGCCGTCTTAGCTATGTCGTCCTTCTTCACTCTTAGCTGATGATAATAAGACCTCAAGTCTATCTTCGAAAAATAGCACGCTCCACGAAGCTGGTCAAACTAATCGTCTATTCTAGGCAACGGGTATTGGTTCTTTACCGTTACCCAGTTTAATTCACGATGGTCAATACACAACCTCATCGACCCATCCATCTCCTTTACAAATAATACCAGTGCACCCCACGGCGACACACTTGGTCTAATCAAACCTTTATCCAATAACTTCTTGCAATTGTTCCTTCAATTCTTCAATTCTGACGTAGCCATTCTATATGGTGCCTTCGATATTAGTGTAGTCTCTGGCACCAAATCGATGGAAAATTCGACTTCTCTTTCAGGCGGTATTCCTGGTAAGTCCTCTGGAAACACATCCTTGAAATCTCTAATTACAGAAAGTGACTCTATTGATACTTCTTCCTGGTCCGAAATACTCAAGTATGCCAGAACTCCTTCACACCATTTCCTTAATAGTTTACGAGCTTTCATCACCGATATAAGGTTCGATCGGATTCTAGGTTCCGCCTCTAAAACAACACTCTTCTCCGGATAACAATTTGAAATGAACTTCCTTTTAAAGCAATCTACATGGGCATGATATGCAGCTAACCAGTGCATTCCTAAGATTACATCAAATTCTTCAATCTCGAAGTTTATGAGATCAACCTCAAATTCTTTTCCGCCCAATACCAAGGGACAATTCTTATATACCGTCGTAATAGGGATCGAATCTTTAGTTAAGGTATCTACTACCAAAGAACTCTCTAACGCCTCAGAAATCAAATTCATTTTCTTAGCTAAGCAAGCACTTATCATAGAATGCACAACATTCAACAGTCTTGTGTCTTCCGTCACAGACTTGGCATTTCTCATCAGAACCTTGACCTTTAGCATCACCCTTTTTGCCATCTTTACTGTTTCCATAGCCTTTACTCGGGTACTTACTTGCAGCATTATCCTTCTCGCAATCATCAGCAGCCTTCTGCTTATTGCTTTCGTCACGGTTCCAGTTTCCCTTAGTTAGCTCTTTCTCAGTAGACTTTTTTTCTCTTCCTTCTTACTGCGGTAACTCTCCGCCTCTTTCTCTACTATTCTTTCTCTGTCCAACACTTGGTCATATGATGATAGCATCACCAGAGTGATTCGATATCGGATCCGGTCACTCAACCCGAATTCAAACTTCCGAGCCTTCTGCTCCTCATAAAAAAATACTGGGGCAACTCTCGAAGCTCGGCAAACTTCTCACAGTACTCATCCACTGTCATAAATTCTGCCACTCTGGCATTTCGAACGCTCATCGGATAATACTTTTCGTTGAACACGCGCTTAAACCTTTCTCACGTGAATTTACCATCTCCACGTGAAATAGCCGCTCTTATACTCTTATTAGTATCGCGACAGGACGCTATTACTCACGCCACATAAGCATTGCTACTATGCTTAATACTTTCACATAAAAAGGCCATCCTCAAACGACGTAACTTTTACAAAAGATCGGTTTACTAGACCTCTGGTCGTTTCAATAGACCAATTTTACTTGGGGAAGTTATTTCACTAGGCTTTACTTATTTATCATAGGTCGATTCACTAGACCTATTTTCATTCACACTTGGCCGTCTCACTAAGCCAATTACTCTTATACTTAACCGTTTCAATAGGTCACTTCATTCTTGTTTCGATCATTTTACTAGACCAAAACTAATTTCACTTGGCCATTTCAATAAGCCAATTCTACTTATGGTCTTTTCACTTGACCAATACTTCATTGTCCTAATAGCTCACACGCCATAAACATAAGAACAAAACAATTAACAAAATCGTTTGTTAAAATAACCTCATAAACTTTATTAAGAGGATCTTCTTAGAATAAAGTAAACAAAGCAAAAGTTCTAGTGTCTCTCTAAACTAGACTAGCTATCACTACTAAGAAATAAAATAACTTTAGGTTCCATATTCAATCATGGAATTACATTTTCCCTAGGTCTTCCTCTAGGCCTTCCACTTGGTACTTTTGGTGCTTTCTTAGAGTACTTGGCCTACGAACCGGTACCTCCTCCAGTTCTTTATCATCTTCAACTATTATTGGGGCGGCTTCATTGCCCTCTAGAATAACATCCATCTCCTTAGCTTCTTCTTCATCTACCAAATTTTCTTCTATTGGTGCTTCAATGCCTATAAGGTCTCCTTGAACATTGTTTGCGGCCACTTGTGCCTGAAATTTCTTAAGCTTATAGAACCACCGGCGTCCCTGATCCGCAACCATATCAGCATAATTCTCGCTTTTAATCAGCTTTTCTCTAGTATCTTCTAGTTCCTTGAGGGTGTCCTTTAATGCTTTGTCAGCTAGCATCCACCTCCTTAGGGTAACTCTCCCTTTAGTTTGTTCATTGCTTAATGCCTTCTTAATTTCTTAATTCTGAGGGAACACCTCTGAATCACCTTCTTAATGGTCAAGTTCATCCTCGGGTTTTGTCTATATCCATCCATGCCCCACAATCAAGACATCACCATCATTAGTATCATATAACTTAAAGAGTATAATCATCATTTGCATAAGCAACTTAAAAGATCAGTGTACTAATGTAACCCTTCAAGTTTCACTTCCCAAGTGTTAACTCATATTCCCTTACATTCCTTGAGGAGTCCTATCTTAGGTTCTTTCCTAAAATAGTAAGTTTCCATAAAAGGAAAGTTTCCCTAAATAGCAGGTTTCCTCAATTAGTGCTTCCCAAAAATACTTTGTTCTTGTCAAAGTTCTAAAGCCCAACATCGTTAAGTACTACTTCTCCCAATAGTCTTAACTTCTAAGTCTGAGTCTCCCAAGTAATCCTAAACCGGGGCTCTGATACCAACTGTAAAACCCCAACTTTTCACGACTAATAAATAATAACTAAATTGAATAAATCCCAAATTCAGAATGCCCAACGGCTACAAATAGCCACAATTCAAATTTTTACCAACATTCAAACCCAAAACGGCTAGTACAAGTCACTAGCTCAAATGGTAACTAACGGAAAATAAAGTCTAGAACTTAAACGTAACGGAAATCATAACTACTAACTAACTTATCAAAAGGTAACTCTTATGCCACCAAAACCTTGCGACCCTTGACCTGCTTATTTATAACCTGGAGAGAAATAAGAATGGAAGGAATGAGCGAACAATGCCCAGTAAGTTCATACGGGATCCCCTCGGGTACTAAGAGGAGATGGCCGAAACGAACGGTAACAATGAATTAACAATGAAAGGATGTAACTCAAGGATCAAACAGGTACTTAGTTTGAAAAGAAACATTTATCAATAATCAAAACAACTCATCACTTTGAAAACATGTGGCTACATAAGTCAGTTTCCAAAACATAACTTTTCACAAAACACTTTACTTTACTTTACTTCACTTTACTTAATTTAGGGATTAAGCACACGATGTACCCAGGGCTCGGGTTTCTACTGACCGCACCCAATATCGGTGTATCATGATAACCTACGCTACTTCATCAAGCAACGCAAAGGGGTCCACATTTTCATCTTAGAACTATGGATAACTATAAGGGGTCCACTTATCCGTTTCGGGATTATGAATAACTGTAAGTCATTTATTACAAAACTTCACTTTAAAGAGCTTTACAAAACAAAGCTTAACTTTACAAAACTTTACTCGATCACTTTTTAAAAGGGTGTATATCTCACTTTAGACACCAAAAACACAATACAAATCATGCACATGATAACCCAATTGAACAACAAGATAATCAATAGGGTGGATAACAAGGAACGGTAACATTCGCGGAACGGAACGGTTATTTAAAATATTACCTAGACACTTAGGTAGATTACTTTTAACAAAACCAGAGATTTGGAATCCTAAACAAGGGTTGAAACCAATATACTACTAAGAGCGTAATTCCTTACCTTGCTTGCGTTAACTCTTCTTGCACAACCACGCGCACGTATCTACAATCATGCGAAATAGCTTTCTTAGATAAAAGTAATACTTTTACTTCCGTCACCAAAATATTTTACTTCTTCTTTTATTAACCTACGAGTTATACTCTTTAACTCTCATTAAGATTTATATTCATTATAGGGTTTATACTACCCATTAAACTTATACATAAAATACCCTTTTTTGTTTACCAAAATTACCCCTAGGGTTTACCCAAAACACCCCTAGGGTTTACTATCATCAATTCCCATCTTAACTTCTTAATCCAATTTACACACACAAAAAAAACTATTCACAGCACACACATAAAACACTAATCGCAGCTCACACAAAACACATACACTAAGACACACACACCTACTGTTTTCACCACAAAACATACGCACACTCTTTATCATCCAACAATGATCTAGCTCTAAAGTCCCCTTTGGGGTTATAAAGATTCAATCTTTATATGTTATTTTGACTCTTTGAAGGTTAATAAGTCATAAAAATGCCATCTTGGGGATAAAGTTTCAATCTTTAATCACCAAATGGTCAATTTTGGCCCAAAAGGCATGTTCATCAACTTTTCCAATTTTCTCCCATGATTGCTTATGATCACACCCAAATACTTGTTTTGGGGACTAAGTGATGATAATTTAGCATAGGAATGTTGTATTTAAATTTATAAAGTATTTTAAACAAACTGGAATCAAAACAGTTCTGTCCAGTTTCAACAGAATATTCTGTTTCTGCTCTGAAACTGGACTGTTCTTGACTGAACTGTAAAATCCCAGGAAACGGCCTGTACATCTGTACGGCTATGTTGGGAACAGGGGGCAAAATGTCTGTTTTTCCCTCTAATCCCTATTTTCTTGATAAACAGACCCTTTCAGTTAAGTTTTTCCAAATAAAACCAATAACAGAAACTTTTCCGTTAAATACACACACACACATGCACATTTTCAAACTAACAAGGGAGACTCGGTTCCTTCCGAGGCACTTTGGGTGAACCGCAAATATGTTCTTCCCAAAGTGTAACCTGACCTCCGAACTCACCTTCTCTAACCATTTTCATTTGTTGGGTTTAAAATTAACAAATGTGGCGACTCCGTTTCTTTTTCGTTAGGAATGTTAACCGTGTTTGGTATTTCGCCTTTGACTAGGGGTGGAAAAATGGGAGTTTTGGGTGTATCCATTAAAGTTAAAATATCCGGATATCCAATGGATTTTTAACTTTAATGGGTAAATCCAAAACACCCATTTTGCCACCCCTACCTTTGACACATGTTGTCTTGGGGCGGGATCCTTACACTATCGAGAAGCCAGGAGGGCGGCATAGGCTGAGTAGTAATAGCGGCGTAGGTAGTGGGGTTGGGAGTGTGTTGGTGGCGATTGTTGGTGCGGTTTGAGAAACTGGGGTTAGGGTTTGGAGGTGTAGCATGGGGAAATTGTTTGCGAAATATGGGACACTGGGTGACATAGTGACCTTTACCACGACACCATTGACACTTGCCATTGTAGGTGGTGGGGGACGGGAGAAGGAGTTTGTGGATGCAGATGGTGGGGTGGGAAGTATGCCAGAGGAGGAGTGTGAGGGTCGGCCAGTAGAAGGACGGGTGGAAGGTTTGTTTATGAAATTAAAAGTGGCCGGGAAAGACAGAGTGTTTCTGGAGCGGTGTTTAAGGGAGAGTTCATGGTTGATGAGTTTCTCATGTAACTCATCAAAGGAGATAGGGGTATCGCGACTATGAACATCAGTAACAATGGTTTCATAATCAGAATCATTTAGTTGATCCAAAATGCGGTCGACAATGTCATCAGGGTCGAGGGGTCTGCCTAAGGAGGCAAGTTGATCAGTGCAGGTTTTGATTTCCTGCATGAAATCAGAAACAGGACGGGAGCCTTTGGTAATGGTGCGAAGTCGGTCTTTGATTTGTTTAAAGTGACCTTTAGAGGGATTAGCATGTCTTAGAAAGGGTTTTCCAAACGTCGTGAGTGGTAGAGCATTAGGAGATGAGAGGAACAAGGTTAGGGGAGAGGGTATCGGCAAGGGCTCCAAGAATGAGCTTGTCTTGTCGAAATTATCCATCCCAAAGATTTAAACAGAAAAGAAACGATTAGGGGAGATGGGGAATACCTTTGTCGATCCAAATCCGGTTCCTCTCAAGCTTCCTCCTCTCTCTCTCTCTCTCTCTCTCTCTCTCTCTCTTTCCCGGCTTCTCTATCTCCCTCTGCGCTCTCTCTGCGCCGCTCTCCCTCTTTCTCCCGTTCTTTCTTTTCCTTGCGGTAGAATAAAATAATACTAGGGGTTTAAGAGAGTATTTATATTAAAAGGGTTTTCCATTCTTTAATTTTAAAAGGACTCCTATTCCTCTTAAATAATGAATTGGGCTTTTCCTATTTTTGACCCAATAACTAAACCCAAACTTTTATTAAAGGCTCAGTTCAAATAATAATTAGAGAGTTTTAAAAGAAGTAAAATAAATATAGAAAATTTCGGGTTATTACACATATTTCATCATATCGATAAGTAAATTTTCATGGAGTTATGGTAAAAGATTAATGGGAGTTGACCATAAAAGTAAATGTAAACTGGTTTTTCGGGACGGAGGGAGTACTAAAGTTGAGATCTGATAGTCTTAGATTAAAGTTGGGGATCTGACAATCTTAATCTGGTACTAAACTTCTTTGTTTTGGGTTTTGATATATTGGAAAAATAATTTGGGATGAAAGCATTGCAATATGATTGAATTGTTATGATCCAATTCTTACAAATAGTAGTATGAAGTATGAGTAAGACCAGAATAATAGTAATGCTAATTTACTTTTTTGACCATCGTATTTTACTTTAGCTTCGGTTTTAACAATTATTGTTTTTTTTTTTTTTCTAACAGTTTTAACCCTTGTACTCAGATACACTCATTTCACCCAAAAATGATGAAAATTAAGCCAATTTTTTTTAGCAATGCTAGGGGGGGCACAAAATAAACTTACAAAATCTTGATCACAACATGTGTTGTGGATATTTTATTTGTTGCATTGATTGTGGACCCGCCACACTCTAATAAAAAACACCAATAGAATCATTACACTTAGGATTTTGTTAGCAGGTTTTTGTGATTTTTTGTGCCCAAAACATTACTCATTTTTTTATAGCAATTTTAACCATTGTACTTTAGATATTATGAGAAAAATGAGTACATATATAAAATACAAAAGTTAAAATTGCTAAAAAAAATACAAAAATAATTAAAACCGAAGTTAACACACGGGAGTTCAAAATGTCCTAGGCCTAAATGCCTAATAGTAATAATCTCACAATAGTGATCATTTAACAAGGCAGATTTCATCTTTGAAGTACATGCAGATGGCAAATCTTCTTCTGATTTCTGCCTTTAATAATATGAAATCATTTTATCAATTACTTCCTCCACCCGTAATTTTTTTTTATTTTTATTAACCCTACTCCACTTGTCATACTCACACTTAAATTATGGGTCTCACTCTCAAATCATCATATTCACAATCACTTCCACACTCCCAATACTTTTGAATATATATACTCCCTCCTTAATTTTCGTATCAGAAAAATATGATACAAGTTGTTATGGGACGTAAGGAGTATCTTAGAGACTTGAATGGGGTTGGGCTGCTTGTTTGCCAAACGGAAAAATTACCAAACAATGCAACGTACCAAGCCTTTGTTTACAATTTATGCAATGACCACAAGTTTACCACATAATGCAACGTACTTTCAAATTTATTTCAAAATATGCAATTTTCGTAACAAATAATTCAACGTACTTTGCAATTTTTGTTTCAAATAATGCAACGTACTACAAAGTACGTTGCATTTTTTAGAACAAAATTACAAAGTATGTTGGATTATGTGGTAAACTTGTGGTACGTTGCATAAATTATTAACTGAAGTATATAATATAATTAAGATATGAACATAAGAAAATAAAATATTGCAATTACCATCTTGTATCATCTGAACGTGTCCAGATTCATCAATGTCAGATTTTAGTTTGCTTAAACTTATGTCATATTGTCTTTAATCATAAATTATAAACTATGAGTACACATTAGCAAATACAGTAATCTAGAAAGAAGGTCCATAATTGTGTCATTAAACAAATATTCCATCCGTCTCGAGATGTTAGCGAGATGTTAGAGTTTTTTTTCCATTGTTAATTTAAATGAATATTGAGTAATAATTAAGACACTCTTAATCTAAGATTAAGAGATGACCGGCAAAAGTGATTTTATTAATGAGACCAATACAGTATATATACAAGAGGTTGTAGACCTAATCTAGGAAAGTAAATATGTACAACTCTATCAAATACGGAAAGATATATACTAACTTATATAGATAATGTAAAAAATAAAAGCCAAGTAATAGGAAAATCTTGAGGATCTCTATCATCCCCGCAAGATGGACGATCGAACAGTGAGACTAATCTTGGAGATAAGATCAAGAAACCGTGTTCGAGGCAACGGTTTGGTAAGAGCATCTGCAAGTTGATCGTTGCTTTTAATGTGAGAAACCCGAAGTTGCTGGTGTTAAACATTTTCCCGAACAAAGTGATAGTCAAGTCCAAGATGTTTCATCTTGGAATGAAATTTAGGATTGGGAGCAACATAGGTAGCCCTCATGTTATCACAGTAAATAACAGGAGTAGATATAGAGAAAAAGAGAGATCTCTTGAAGAAGATTTTGAAGCCAAAGCACCTCAGCAGTAGTGGCAGCAACAGCGCGATATTCTGCCTCAGCGGAAGAAATGGCTAAAGTGCGTTGTTTCCTTGAACTCCAAGAGATAGGGTTCTTACCCAAGTAAACAATATACCCAGTGGTGGAAATATAGTCATCCTTATCACCAGCCCAGTCAGCATCGGTGTAAGCATGCAATGTGAGAGGAGATTGGTGCCGAAGAAGGAGACCATGGGATGGTGTACCAGCGAGATAACGAAGAACCCGTTTAAGAGCAGCCCAATGAATGTCAGTTGGACATTTGAGATACTGGGATAGTGATAGACAAAATTATAATACCTCGCAAGTGCACGAGCTATCGTCATAGCAATATGCAAATACAAGGGTCGAACCACAGAGACTTGGATTAATTCTAAGTTAATTAACTATTTTAAAAACAATAAAATAAAAGATAATAAAATAAGATAGATGATCAACATGAACTAGCATATAAATGATAGGATTTGCAGAATATAGATTCACAATCATCTCCCCTATGCTATGATAATAATCAAGTTATCTAATTCATGGATTCGTTCACTTATGAAAGAATTGGGACGGTTCGGTCAATGGATTGCAATCCTATTATTTCCTTTATGTTAATACTTTCCGCTAGGTCTATACAACATGCAAGAAATTCATGAAGCACTCAAGAACACATGAACCTAAATCCTTTTGACTTCCGCTAGGTCTTCAATTGAATTTAAACATCAAAACAATGGTCAACATATAATCACCCACGTTAGTGCAACAATATATACCCAATAATTCTAAAGCCAATTTATATCTTAACATATAATTGATACTAAAGAATTTAGCATGGAGAATATTTTGATAAACAAGAATGAGAAAGAATACAAGATTTATATTAAAGCATAAAATTGATAAAAAGTTACCTTCAATTCATAGTTGGTAAATTTAGTTCTTCATAGAGAAAGAACAAATCTCTCCAACCTTACTAACCTTACAAAATATTAACTAGCTACATGATTGATAAAAAAAACAAGAAAACTAATCTACTATTTATAGGGAAAACTAAATCTAAAACCTAAACTAAAAATGAATTATAAAAGAAAAAGGAAATCAAAAGAAAAAGGAAACTAAATAATAATAAAATCCTAAATAATATAAAAAAAAACTAAATCTTGTCAATGCGGATGACTTTTTGGGCAGGGAATCAAATATTTCAGTTTAGTCCCTACAGTTTCATTATTTCCAGATCAGTCCCCATATTTCCAGTTTGCTGCAGTTTGGTCCTAAAGTTTTAGAATTGGCAGATTGGTCCCTAGATTTTAGCAGTCTTTGTACATCAGTCCTTGGCCTTCAAAACCTTGATCCATTAAGCTTTTTTTCATCCCCCTTTCTTTTAAATTGAGCACATAACCACCATACACAACAAAAACACAAAAGAACCTAATCAAATAACAAAAGCTTGAGCACAAATCAATAATTAAGCTTAAAAATATCCAATAGAATGAGTAAAAACTCATTCATCAGATAGACGATTAACATCAAAGGAAATGTCGAAACGAGTTAGGGAGAGATATTGAATACTACCGATAAATCCGTCAATTCGGGACCGTCCCGTCCCGCTATATACATGGGACGGGACAGGACAATATATTCTAATCCCAAAAAATGTGGGACTATTCGGGACATCCCGTTTGGGACGGGACACAACGCGGGATGGGACGGGACGTCCAGTATTTTTTTTGAAACTTTAGGCCCAATCTTAATTTCCAACCCAAGCCCAACATCAATTAATCTACATGTCTTCAATCATCATTTTAAATTCTAAGTACATTAAAAGCATTTGTCTTTGAAATTTATTTTTGTAAATTAAAGTAGGGCGTAAAAGCACAAATCACCTGCAAGGAAAATGATTAGAACGAAGACAAAAGGAGAGAAAAGAGAGACTGAGAACAAGAGAAAGAAGAAGACACAACAGAGAATGGGAAGACCAACTTGGGTCTTTTGTTTCATGTGTATTGAGGTGCCAAAAGACTAAAAAAAATGTGATATGCTCACTTCAACTTGAAAAATCGTTAGTTTTTGTGATTGGGTGATAGCGTCAACTTATCCCGTATTTGTCCCGCATTGTCCCGCATCCCGAGGTGATTTGGGGTGGGACGTTGAATTTCAGTCCCGCGATAAATTTGGGACGTCCCGCGATAAATTTGGGACGTCCCGTCCCGTATAGTTTGCGGGACATCAAAGTTTTGTCCCGTCCCGTTGTCCCGAATTGACGGCTCTAACTACCGACAATGGCCCAATAGTCAGAGGGAGAAGAAAGAGGAGTGCCACCATGAGTAGTGAGTGGCGGGTGAGGTGCCATGGGAGTAGGGACGGGCTTGGCATCCATTATATTGGCACGAGAGAGAATGTTAAGGATGTATTTCTGCTGGCTCAAGAGAATCCCATCAGAATGAGGAAGAACTTCAACACCAAGAAAGTAGGAAAGAGAGCAGAGGTCCTTTATAGAGAAATAAGAATAAAGAGCGGTGATAAAAGAACCAAGAAGGGAGGTGTGAGATCCAGTGATGATGATGTCATCGACATAGACAAGAACAAAGAGACAACCAAGAGTAGTGTGAAGAATAAACAGAGAGGAGTCAGAGACACAGTTGCGAAAGCCAAGAGATAGAAGATAATTTCTCAATTCATTGTACCAGGCACGGGGTGCTTGTTTTAAACCATAGAGAGCTTGACGAAGTTTGCAACTGACAAAGCCCGGGGGTTGAGCCATATAGACATCTTCAGAAACAGAGCCTTGAAGGAAGGCATTATTGATGTCGACTTGACGAATGGACCAGCCATAGATGGTGGCAAGCGACAAAATAGTGCTAATGCGAATGGTGGCATGTTTTATAACAGGAGAGAAGGTTTCAGAATAGTCTAAACCCGGACGTTGATGAAAACCTTTAGCCACAAGTCTAGCCTTGTGACGATCAATTGATCCATCTGGATTATATTTAGTGCGAAAAACCCATTTACACCCAACAAGATTTTGAGAAGGAGAGGAAGGAACCAAATCCCAAGTGTGATTTTTGAGAAGGGCATCATACTCGAGTTGCATGGAATTACGCCAGACAGGACTGTTGAGAGCTTGAGAGATAGTAGATGGTTCGGGTGGAGTGGAAAGTTTAGCATGGAGATTATATTTGGGGTTTGGTTTTCTAATGTTGTGTTGAGCACGAGTGATGGGACGATTAATAGGAGGAGTGGGGGGGGGGGGGGAGGTGGTGGGGGAGGAGTAGATAAAATGGATGAAGGTAGGGGAGAGGATGTTGGGGCTGGAGGAATAGACGAGTGAAGGGGAAGTAGGGAGGTGCAGTCGGGTGTAGGTGAATGTCCGATCGGACCAGGAGTAGGAAGAGTAGATGACAGGCTAAATCGCACACCTATAAATTAAAGCTGGACTAGGTTCTAAAAATATGTAGTTACGATAAGTCCATGATCTATCCACGAAGAACGGTTACTTGTTTACGTAATTGTCACTTGACAAGATTGGGGGAAAAGTTTGATTATTAATTCCTAAAACAAGAATAAACTAAATTAAATTGAGCTAACACAATAATTAAAAAGCACTTTAGATTTGATTATGTCCCCACCTAATTATTCAATTATCATCGATATCTCTTTTCATTTTTTACCCTATTCACTTGATCACGAGATTTATTTCAATCTCTGTTTCTTCTTTCAGATTAGTTACTAGCAGTGGCACACTCACTAGAAACCCTAATTAATAAATTAATCTAACTGGCACATTCTAGATCTCAATATTAATTGATTCAAGATTTAAGAAACTAAGATCAAGAACGTTTTCTATAATTATTTCATATAGATAATCGTCTAATTTTTCCCACTTCACAATTCACCATGGCACATGCATAATTTGTAAAGATGCTACGGTGAATTTCTACACTAGCACAGTAAATAGAAAATTTTAGCAAAGATCCAATAACACAGATAAATAGATTGATCAAGTCTATAAACCCTAGCAAAAGATCTAAATTAATCACAAGTAAAATTATGAATATGAACAAGATTATGAAAAGAAAATACCTCAAATTGATAAAAAAGGGTTCAAGATTCAAACTCAAATCTTGGATTTTAGTTCCTTATCCAAAGCTTTGAAATCCCCATGGAAAAAGAATAATAAACCCTAGATCTAAAATTATATTGAAGTCTAGAATGAAAAACAAGAAAGAAAACTAACTTAAATACCTAGAACAAGTCCTAAACTAATAAAGAATTAAAAGGAAATAAAAATAAAACAAAAATATCAAAAAATCTTCTCAGCCAGCCGTCACACGCGCCACTCACGCGCGCTCAGTCTCGCCGTCATCTGCTCACGCGCTGGTACACACCTGCTCCTGTCGCAAAACGCATCTGCTACATGCGCCTTCTCCAATCCTTCACGATTCATTCCCATCCGCACGACTCGTGCCGCTATCTACCACGCGTGATCAGGACTTGAGCATACGTGCAGATAGCCGGCTTCAAATCCTTCTAAAGACGCGTCTGGTACCCGCGTTTTTCCTGTTGGGCCGCCTTTGTGTGGGCTGCGGCTGTCTTGATCATGCGCAGTGGGTGTTGGGCCGCCTCCTTGTAAACTGGGCCTCTTCACCTCTTGGTCTGCTGGGCTTCATGCTTGTTGTGAATAAAACTTGGCTTCCTTCTTCACCATTAATCACTACTCCTCTCCATTGTAATTTTGGCCTTTTAAATTTATTTTCCATTTTGGAATTTCTTTTGAATAATAGAATATTTAATTTGGGTAAAAATATAAAAATACTAAAACAACCCCCAAATTACAATTAAACCCCAAAATTACATAACTACCCAAAATTACATAATTACCCAAAATTACATAAAAACTCTCTAAATACATAAAAATAATCATTTTAAGCTCATGAAATCCTAGGAATTAGACATGTAAAATCCGTCTCATCAGTAAATGGAGTGGAGTGGAATTGGTGCGGTCGGGTTGTGAGGGAGGTCCGGCCGGATGGGAGGGTGAGGGTTCGACCGGTGGAGAGGATGGTTCGGTCAGAATGGAGGTGGAAGACGGAGAAATTTGAAGAATAGGGAGATTGGAATTGCACAACTCATCAATGTTTGAAGGGGTTGTGTTAAAGGTGGACGACAGAAGAGAAGAAAAGGGGAAAACATGTTCAATGAATTTGACATGGCGAGAGACAAAGATTTTATGGGAAGAGGGATCTAAACAATATTAAGCACTTTGTGTCGAAGAGTAGCCGACAAACACACAAGGATCGGAGCATGGTTAAAGCTTATGAGAGGTGTAGGGACGAATCCAAGGGTAGCATAAACACCCAAAACTTCGAAGCTTAGTATAGTTAGGAGAGGTTTTATGGACAGTGGAGAAGGGTTAAGCAAATTGAAGAGTGCGAGTGGGCATGCGATTAATAAGGTAAGAAGATGTGGTAAATGCAAGGGGCCAATATTTTAGAGGCATGGAAGCATAATTGAGGAGGGAGAGTTCAGTTTCAATAATATGGAAATGGCGACGTTTGGAATAGCCATTGTGTTCTGGTGTATGAGGTGGAGTGGTGAGATGTGATATGCCATGAGATGCAAGAGTGAGGCGGAGACCAATATATTCGCCCCCATTATCACCGCAAATTGTGCGGATAGAGCGACCAAAAGTTTTTTCAATAAGAAGTTTATAATGACTAAAGATGGAGGTGGCATCATTTTTCTGCTTGAGAGGATAAAACCAAATGAATTTGGAAAAATGGTCAACAAAAATGATGTAATATTTGTATCCATCATAAGAAGTAACATGATAGGACCATACATCACTATATAAGACATCAAGTGGGCTAGAAGAAGTGATTGTATTCTCATAAAATGGAAGTTTGTGACTTTTAATGCAGTCACATGAATTACAATGAAAAGAAATATTCCTAGGAACATTTAAACTAATCTGTCTACTAAGATGACTTAAAATTTTAAAGGACGGATGACCAAGACTATGATGCGAATTTACAGCTGTCAGAGTGACATAGTGAATGGCAGGACTGGAAGGAATCCATTCGTAGATGCCGAACTTAGTTTGTCCTTGGAGAAGAGTGACCCCCGTGCGAAGATCCTTCACAATATAAGAAGAAGGTAAGAATGTGACAGAGGAATTATTGTCACGACAGAACTTTGAAATTGAGATAATGTTACGAGAGAGTGTGGGAACATGTAAACATTATTTAACTGAAAAGAAGAAGAATTAGTTGAGAGAGAAGTAGAACTCATATTTGAGATAGACAACCCGAAACCATCACCAATCAGAAACTCCTCGGTACCATCATAGGGAGAGTGTAGAGCAAGGTTGTTCAAGTTATGTGTGGCATGGTTTATAGCGCCGCTATCTGTAAGTACCCCAATCTGAAATCGACCTACTCTAGAGGAATTCTTGGTACCATTTAGGGATAAACCAATGGGCCAGGACCTCACTAGGATAAATCTGATATTCCAGGACTAAACTGGAATTAAACTTGGAAAAATCCAGAAGCTCGCCAAATCGAGTCGTACGGATGGTTTGGGCATGTGAGGTTGAGCCGTACGGCTACTTTGGGCACCCTCAGCCTCTATAAATTGAACCCAATGCTGATCATTTCAGGGGGGAGAAAACACATAAGAGAGATTACTCTGTCAAAATCACTACAGAAGTGTGAGAGGAGTGAAACAAAGAGTGAAAAGAGAGAAAGGAAGATTGGCTAAACCAAAATAGGTAAAGCCACCTTCTCCCCCTCCCTTCTCTTCATCTATAAATCTATTTTATCTTTAATATTTGTTTAAGTTATGTTAATCTTTATATTATTTGCAAGACTTGTCCATTCAAGCACTTTTACATTACTTGCAAGACTTGTCCATTCAAGCACTTTACATTTATGCAAGACTTGTCCATTCAAGCAAATATACATATATTACTCTATATTTCTCTTGTCCAAGCCATGAGATGATCCAAGGTGCCCTCCATGGTTTGTGTGGAAGAGGTTCAAATCTTGATGATCATGGCTTGTTGATTATCATTTACATTCTTGTTTAGTTGGCAATAATGATCATTTGGATGATAAAGCTTCCATCTTTATCATCCAACAATGATCTAGCTCTAAAGTCCCCTTTGGGGTTATAAAGATTCAATCTTTATATGTTATTTTGACTCTTTGAAGGTTAATAAGTCATAAAAATGCCATCTTGGGGATAAAGTTTCAATCTTTAATCACCAAATGGTCAATTTTGGCCCAAAAGGCATGTTCATCAACTTTTCCAATTTTCTCCCATGATTGCTTATGATCACACCCAAATACTTGTTTTGGGGACTAAGTGATGATAATTTAGCATAGGAATGTTGTATTTAAATTTATAAAGTATTTTAAACAAACTGGAATCAAAACAGTTCTATCCAGTTTCAACAGGATATTCTGTTTCTGCTCTGAAACTGGACTGTTCTTGACTGAACTGTAAAATCCCAGGAAACGGCCTGTACATCCGTACGGCTATGTTGGGAACAGGGGGCAAAATGTCTGTTTTTCCCTCTAATCCCTATTTTCTTGATAAACAGACCCTTTCAGTTAAGTTTTTCCAAATAAAACCAATAACAGAAACTTTTCCGTTAAATACACACACACACATGCACATTTTCAAACTAACAAGGGAGACTCGGTTCCTTCCGAGGCACTTTGGGTGAACCGCAAATATGTTCTTCCCAAAGTGTAACCTGACCTCCGAACTCACCTTCTCTAACCATTTTCATTTGTTGGGTTTAAAATTAACAAATGTGGCGACTCCGTTTCTTTTTCGTTAGGAATGTTAACCGTGTTTGGTATTTCGCCTTTGACTAGGGGTGGAAAAATGGGAGTTTTGGGTGTATCCATTAAAGTTAAAATATCCGGATATCCAATGGATTTTTAACTTTAATGGGTAAATCCAAAACACCCATTTTGCCACCCCTACCTTTGACACATGTTGTCTTGGGGCGGGATCCTTACACTATCGAGAAGCCAAGAGGGCGGCATAGGCTGAGTAGTAATAGCGGCGTAGGTAGTGGGGTTGGGAGTGTGTTGGTGGCGATTGTTGGTGCGGTTTGAGAAACTGGGGTTAGGGTTTGGAGGTGTAGCATGGGGAAATTGTTTGCGAAATATGGGACACTGGGTGACATAGTGACCTTTACCACGACACCATTGACACTTGCCATTGTAGGTGGTGGGGGACGGGAGAAGGAGTTTGTGGATGCAGATGGTGGGGTGGGAAGTATGCCAGAGGAGGAGTGTGAGGGTCGGCCAGTAGAAGGACGGGTGGAAGGTTTGTTTATGAAATTAAAAGTGGCCGGGAAAGACAGAGTGTTTCTGGAGCGGTGTTTAAGGGAGAGTTCATGGTTGATGAGTTTCTCATGTAACTCATCAAAGGAGATAGGGGTATCGCGACTATGAACATCAGTAACAATGGTTTCATAATCAGAATCATTTAGTTGATCCAAAATGCGGTCGACAATGTCATCAGGGTCGAGGGGTCTGCCTAAGGAGGCAAGTTGATCAGTGCAGGTTTTGATTTCCTGCATGAAATCAGAAACAGGACGGGAGCCTTTGGTAATGGTGCGGAGTCGGTCTTTGATTTGTTTAAAGTGACCTTTAGAGGGATTAGCATGTCTTAGAAAGGGTTTTCCAAACGTCGTGAGTGGTAGAGCATTAGGAGATGAGAGGAACAAGGTTAGGGGAGAGGGTATCGGCAAGGGCTCCAAGAATGAGCTTGTCTTGTCGAAATTATCCATCCCAAAGATTTAAACAGAAAAGAAACGATTAGGGGAGATGGGGAATACCTTTGTCGATCCAAATCCGGTTCCTCTCAAGCTTCCTCCTCTCTCTCTCTCTCTCTCTCTCTCTCTCTCTCTCTCTTTCCCGGCTTCTCTATCTCCCTCTGCGCTCTCTCTGCGCCGCTCTCCCTCTTTCTCCCGTTCTTTCTTTTCCTTGCGGTAGAATAAAATAATACTAGGGGTTTAAGAGAGTATTTATATTAAAAGGGTTTTCCATTCTTTAATTTTAAAAGGACTCCTATTCCTCTTAAATAATGAATTGGGCTTTTCCTATTTTTGACCCAATAACTAAACCCAAACTTTTATTAAAGGCTCAGTTCAAATAATAATTAGAGAGTTTTAAAAGAAGTAAAATAAATATAGAAAATTTCGGGTTATTACACATATTTCATCATATCGATAAGTAAATTTTCATGGAGTTATGGTAAAAGATTAATGGGAGTTGACCATAAAAGTAAATGTAAACTGGTTTTTCGGGACGGAGGGAGTACTAAAGTTGAGATCTGATAGTCTTAGATTAAAGTTGGGGATCTGACAATCTTAATCTGGTACTAAACTTCTTTGTTTTGGGTTTTGATACATTGGAAAAATAATTTGGGATGAAAGCATTGCAATATGATTGAATTGTTATGATCCAATTCTTACAAATAGTAGTATGAAGTATGAGTAAGACCAGAATAATAGTAATGCTAATTTACTTTTTTGACCATCGTATTTTACTTTAGCTTCGGTTTTAACAATTATTGTTTTTTTTTTTCTAACAGTTTTAACCCTTGTACTCAGATACACTCATTTCACCCAAAAATGATGAAAATTAAGCCAATTTTTTTTAGCAATGCTAGGGGGGCACAAAATAAACTTACAAAATCTTGATCACAACATGTGTTGTGGATATTTTATTTGTTGCATTGGTTGTGGACCCGCCACACTCTAATAAAAAACACCAATAGAATCATTACACTTAGGATTTTGTTAGCAGGTTTTTGTGATTTTTTGTGCCCAAAACATTACTCATTTTTTTATAGCAATTTTAACCATTGTACTTTAGATTTTATGAGAAAAATGAGTACATATATAAAATACAAAAGTTAAAATTGCTAAAAAAAATACAAAAATAATTAAAACCGAAGTTAACACACGGGAGTTCAAAATGTCCTAGGCCTAAATGCCTAATAGTAATAATCTCACAATAGTGATCATTTAACAAGGCAGATTTCATCTTTGAAGTACATGCAGATGGCAAATCTTCTTCTGATTTCTGCCTTTAATAATATGAAATCATTTTATCAATTACTTCCTCCACCCGTAATTTTTTTTTATTTTTATTAACCCTACTCCACTTGTCATACTCACACTTAAATTATGGGTCTCACTCTCAAATCATCATATTCACAATCACTTCCACACTCCCAATACTTTTGAATATATATACTCCCTCCTTAATTTTCGTATCAGAAAAATATGATACAAGTTGTTATGGGACGTAAGGAGTATCTTAGAGACTTGAATGGGGTTGGGCTGCCTGTTTGCCAAACGGAAAAATTACCAAACAATGCAACGTACCAAGCCTTTGTTTACAATTTATGCAATGACCACAAGTTTACCACATAATGCAACGTACTTTCAAATTTATTTCAAAATATGCAATTTTCGTAACAAATAATTCAACGTACTTTGCAATTTTTGTTTCAAATAATGCAACGTACTACAAAGTACGTTGCATTTTTTAGAACAAAATTACAAAGTATGTTGGATTATGTGGTAAACTTGTGGTACGTTGCATAAATTATTAACTGAAGTATATAATATAATTAAGATATGAACATAAGAAAATAAAATATTGCAATTACCATCTTGTATCATCTGAACGTGTCCAGATTCATCAATGTCAGATTTTAGTTTGCTTAAACTTATGTCATATTGTCTTTAATCATAAATTATAAACTATGAGTACACATTAGCAAATACAGTAATCTAGAAAGAAGGTCCATAATTGTGTCATTAAACAAATATTCCATCCGTCTCGAGATGTTAGCGAGATGTTAGAGTTTTTTTTCCATTGTTAATTTAAATGAATATTGAGTAATAATTAAGACACTCTTAATCTAAGATTAAGAGATGACCGGCAAAAGTGATTTTATTAATGAGACCAATACAGTATATATACAAGAGGTTGTAGACCTAATCTAGGAAAGTAAATATGTACAACTCTATCAAATACGGAAAGATATATACTAACTTATATAGATAATGTAAAAAATAAAAGCCAAGTAATAGGAAAATCTTGAGGATCTCTATCATCCCCGCAAGATGGACGATCGAACAGTGAGACTAATCTTGGAGATAAGATCAAGAAACCGTGTTCGAGGCAACGGTTTGGTAAGAGCATCTGCAAGTTGATCGTTGCTTTTAATGTGAGAAACCCGAAGTTGCTGGTGTTAAACATTTTCCCGAACAAAGTGATAGTCAAGTCCAAGATGTTTCATCTTGGAATGAAATTTAGGATTGGGAGCAACATAGGTAGCCCTCATGTTATCACAGTAAATAACAGGAGTAGATATAGAGAAAAAGAGAGATCTCTTGAAGAAGATTTTGAAGCCAAAGCACCTCAGCAGTAGTGGCAGCAACAGCGCGATATTCTGCCTCAGCGGAAGAAATGGCTAAAGTGCGTTGTTTCCTTGAACTCCAAGAGATAGGGTTCTTACCCAAGTAAACAATATACCCAGTGGTGGAAATATAGTCATCCTTATCACCAGCCCAGTCAGCATCGGTGTAAGCATGCAATGTGAGAGGAGATTGGTGCCGAAGAAGGAGACCATGGGATGGTGTACCAGCGAGATAACGAAGAACCCGTTTAAGAGCAGCCCAATGAATGTCAGTTGGACATTTGAGATACTGGGATAGTGATAGACAAAATTATAATACCTCGCAAGTGCACGAGCTATCGTCATAGCAATATGCAAATACAAGGGTCGAACCACAGAGACTTGGATTAATTCTAAGTTAATTAACTATTTTAAAAACAATAAAATAAAAGATAATAAAATAAGATAGATGATCAACATGAACTAGCATATAAATGATAGGATTTGCAGAATATAGATTCACAATCATCTCCCCTATGCTATGATAATAATCAAGTTATCTAATTCATGGATTCGTTCACTTATGAAAGAATTGGGACGGTTCGGTCAATGGATTGCAATCCTATTATTTCCTTTATGTTAATACTTTCCGCTAGGTCTATACAACATGCAAGAAATTCATGAAGCACTCAAGAACACATGAACCTAAATCCTTTTGACTTCCGCTAGGTCTTCAATTGAATTTAAACATCAAAACAATGGTCAACATATAATCACCCACGTTAGTGCAACAATATATACCCAATAATTCTAAAGCCAATTTATATCTTAACATATAATTGATACTAAAGAATTTAGCATGGAGAATATTTTGATAAACAAGAATGAGAAAGAATACAAGATTTATATTAAAGCATAAAATTGATAAAAAGTTACCTTCAATTCATAGTTGGTAAATTTAGTTCTTCATAGAGAAAGAACAAATCTCTCCAACCTTACTAACCTTACAAAATATTAACTAGCTACATGATTGATAAAAAAAACAAGAAAACTAATCTACTATTTATAGGGAAAACTAAATCTAAAACCTAAACTAAAAATGAATTATAAAAGAAAAAGGAAATCAAAAGAAAAAGGAAACTAAATAATAATAAAATCCTAAATAATATAAAAAAAAACTAAATCTTGTCAATGCGGATGACTTTTTGGGCAGGGAATCAAATATTTCAGTTTAGTCCCTACAGTTTCATTATTTCCAGATCAGTCCCCATATTTCCAGTTTGCTGCAGTTTGGTCCTAAAGTTTTAGAATTGGCAGATTGGTCCCTAGATTTTAGCAGTCTTTGTACATCAGTCCTTGGCCTTCAAAACCTTGATCCATTAAGCTTTTTTTCATCCCCCTTTCTTTTAAATTGAGCACATAACCACCATACACAACAAAAACACAAAAGAACCTAATCAAATAACAAAAGCTTGAGCACAAATCAATAATTAAGCTTAAAAATATCCAATAGAATGAGTAAAAACTCATTCATCAGATAGACGATTAACATCAAAGGAAATGTCGAAACGAGTTAGGGAGAGATATTGAATACTACCGATAAATCCGTCAATTCGGGACCGTCCCGTCCCGCTATATACATGGGACGGGACAGGACAATATATTCTAATCCCAAAAAATGTGGGACTATTCGGGACATCCCGTTTGGGACGGGACACAACGCGGGATGGGACGGGACGTCCAGTATTTTTTTTGAAACTTTAGGCCCAATCTTAATTTCCAACCCAAGCCCAACATCAATTAATCTACATGTCTTCAATCATCATTTTAAATTCTAAGTACATTAAAAGCATTTGTCTTTGAAATTTATTTTTGTAAATTAAAGTAGGGCGTAAAAGCACAAATCACCTGCAAGGAAAATGATTAGAACGAAGACAAAAGGAGAGAAAAGAGAGACTGAGAACAAGAGAAAGAAGAAGACACAACAGAGAATGGGAAGACCAACTTGGGTCTTTTGTTTCATGTGTATTGAGGTGCCAAAAGACTAAAAAAAATGTGATATGCTCACTTCAACTTGAAAAATCGTTAGTTTTTGTGATTGGGTGATAGCGTCAACTTATCCCGTATTTGTCCCGCATTGTCCCGCATCCCGAGGTGATTTGGGGTGGGACGTTGAATTTCAGTCCCGCGATAAATTTGGGACGTCCCGCGATAAATTTGGGACGTCCCGTCCCGTATAGTTTGCGGGACATCAAAGTTTTGTCCCGTCCCGTTGTCCCGAATTGACGGCTCTAACTACCGACAATGGCCCAATAGTCAGAGGGAGAAGAAAGAGGAGTGCCACCATGAGTAGTGAGTGGCGGGTGAGGTGCCATGGGAGTAGGGACGGGCTTGGCATCCATTATATTGGCACGAGAGAGAATGTTAAGGATGTATTTCTGCTGGCTCAAGAGAATCCCATCAGAATGAGGAAGAACTTCAACACCAAGAAAGTAGGAAAGAGAGCAGAGGTCCTTTATAGAGAAATAAGAATAAAGAGCGGTGATAAAAGAACCAAGAAGGGAGGTGTGAGATCCAGTGATGATGATGTCATCGACATAGACAAGAACAAAGAGACAACCAAGAGTAGTGTGAAGAATAAACAGAGAGGAGTCAGAGACACAGTTGCGAAAGCCAAGAGATAGAAGATAATTTCTCAATTCATTGTACCAGGCACGGGGTGCTTGTTTTAAACCATAGAGAGCTTGACGAAGTTTGCAACTGACAAAGCCCGGGGGTTGAGCCATATAGACATCTTCAGAAACAGAGCCTTGAAGGAAGGCATTATTGATGTCGACTTGACGAATGGACCAGCCATAGATGGTGGCAAGCGACAAAATAGTGCTAATGCGAATGGTGGCATGTTTTATAACAGGAGAGAAGGTTTCAGAATAGTCTAAACCCGGACGTTGATGAAAACCTTTAGCCACAAGTCTAGCCTTGTGACGATCAATTGATCCATCTGGATTATATTTAGTGCGAAAAACCCATTTACAACCAACAAGATTTTGAGAAGGAGAGGAAAGAACCAAATCCCAAGTGTGATTTTTCAGAAGGGCATCATATTCGAGTTGCATGGCATTGCGCCAGACAGGACTCTTTAGACCTTGAGAAATATTAGATGGTTCGGGTGGAGTGGAGAGTTTAGCATGGAGATTATATTTGGGGTTTGGTTTTCTAATGTTGTGTTGAGCACGAGTGATGGGACGATTAATAGGAGGAGTGGGGGGGGGAGGTGGTGGGGGAGGAGTAGATAAAATGGATGAAGGTAGGGGAGAGGATGTTGGGGCTGGAGGAATAGACGAGTGAAGGGGAAGTAGGGAGGTGCAGTCGGGTGTAGGTGAATGTCCGATCGGACCAGGAGTAGGAAGAGTAGATGACAGGCTAAATCGCACACCTATAAATTAAAGCTGGACTAGGTTCTAAAAATATGTAGTTACGATAAGTCCATGATCTATCCACGAAGAACGGTTACTTGTTTACGTAATTGTCACTTGACAAGATTGGGGGAAAAGTTTGATTATTAATTCCTAAAACAAGAATAAACTAAATTAAATTGAGCTAACACAATAATTAAAAAGCACTTTAGATTTGATTATGTCCCCACCTAATTATTCAATTATCATCGATATCTCTTTTCATTTTTTACCCTATTCACTTGATCACGAGATTTATTTCAATCTCTGTTTCTTCTTTCAGATTAGTTACTAGCAGTGGCACACTCACTAGAAACCCTAATTAATAAATTAATCTAACTGGCACATTCTAGATCTCAATATTAATTGATTCAAGATTTAAGAAACTAAGATCAAGAACGTTTTCTATAATTATTTCATATAGATAATCGTCTAATTTTTCCCACTTCACAATTCACCATGGCACATGCATAATTTGTAAAGATGCTACGGTGAATTTCTACACTAGCACAGTAAATAGAAAATTTTAGCAAAGATCCAATAACACAGATAAATAGATTGATCAAGTCTATAAACCCTAGCAAAAGATCTAAATTAATCACAAGTAAAATTATGAATATGAACAAGATTATGAAAAGAAAATACCTCAAATTGATAAAAAAGGGTTCAAGATTCAAACTCAAATCTTGGATTTTAGTTCCTTATCCAAAGCTTTGAAATCCCCATGGAAAAAGAATAATAAACCCTAGATCTAAAATTATATTGAAGTCTAGAATGAAAAACAAGAAAGAAAACTAACTTAAATACCTAGAACAAGTCCTAAACTAATAAAGAATTAAAAGGAATTAAAAATAAAACAAAAATATCAAAAAATCTTCTCAGCCAGCCGTCACACGCGCCACTCACGCGCGCTCAGTCTCGCCTTCATCTGCTCACGCGGTGGTACACACCTGCTCCTGTCGCAAAACGCATCTGCTACATGCGCCTTCTCCAATCCTTCACGATTCATTCCCATCCGCACGACTCGTGCCGCTATCTACCACGCGTGATCAGGACTTGAGCATACGTGCAGATAGCCGGCTTCAAATCCTTCTAAAGACGCGTCTGGTACCCGCGTTTTTCCTGTTGGGCCGCCTTTGTGTGGGCTGCGGCTGTCTTGATCATGCGCAGTGGGTGTTGGGCCGCCTCCTTGTAAACTGGGCCTCTTCACCTCTTGGTCTGCTGGGCTTCATGCTTGTTGTGAATAAAACTTGGCTTCCTTCTTCACCATTAATCACTACTCCTCTCCATTGTAATTTTGGCCTTTTAAATTTATTTTCCATTTTGGAATTTCTTTTGAATAATAGAATATTTAATTTGGGTAAAAATATAAAAATACTAAAACAACCCCCAAATTACAATTAAACCCCAAAATTACATAACTACCCAAAATTACATAATTACCCAAAATTACATAAAAACTCTCTAAATACATAAAAATAATCATTTTAAGCTCAGGAAATCCTAGGAATTAGACATGTAAAATCCGTCTCATCAGTAAAAGGAGTGGAATTGGTGCGGTCGGGTTGTGAGGGAGGTCCGGCCGGATGGGAGGGTGAGGGTTCGACCGGTGGAGAGGATGGTTCGGTCAGAATGGAGGTGGAAGACGGAGAAATTTGAAGAATAGGGAGATTGGAATTGCACAACTCATCAATGTTTGAAGGGGTTATGTTAAAGGTGGACGACAGAAGAGAAGAAAAGGGGAAAACATGTTCAATGAATTTGACATGGCGAGAGACAAAGATTTTATGGGAAGAGGGATCTAAACAATATTAAGCACTTTGTGTCGAAGAGTAGCCGACAAACACACAAGGAGCGGAGCATGGTTAAAGCTTATGAGAGGTGTAGGGACGAATCCAAGGGTAGCATAAACACCCAAAACTTCGAAGCTTAGTATAGTTAGGAGAGGTTTTATGGACAGTGGAGAAGGGTTAAGCAAATTGAAGAGTGCGAGTGGGCATGCGATTAATAAGGTAAGAAGATGTGGCAAATGCAAGGGGCCAATATTTTAGAGGCATGGAAGCATAATTGAGGAGGGAGAGTTCAGTTTCAATAATATGGAAATGGCGACGTTTGGAATAGCCATTGTGTTCTGGTGTATGAGGTGGAGTGGTGAGATGTGATATGCCATGAGATGCAAGAGTGAGGCGGAGACCAATATATTCGCCCCCGTTATCACCGCAGATTGTGCGGATAGAGCGACCAAAAGTTTTTTCAATAAGAAGTTTATAATGACTAAAGATGGAGGTGGCATCATTTTTCTGCTTGAGAGGATAAAACCAAATGAATTTGGAAAAATGGTCAACAAAAATGATGTAATATTTGTATCCATCATAAGAAGTAACATGATAGGACCATACATCACTATATAAGACATCAAGTGGGCTAGAAGAAGTGATTGTATTCTCATAAAATGGAAGTTTGTGACTTTTAATGCAGTCACATGAATTACAATGAAAAGAAATATTCCTAGGAACATTTAAACTAATCTGTCTACTAAGATGACTTAAAATTTTAAAGGACGGATGACCAAGACTATGATGCGAATTTACAGCTGTCAGAGTGACATAGTGAATGGCAGGACTGGAAGGAATCCATTCGTAGATGCCGAACTTAGTTTGTCCTTGGAGAAGAGTGACCCCCGTGCGAAGATCCTTCACAATATAAGAAGAAGGTAAGAATGTGACAGAGGAATTATTGTCACGACAGAACTTTGAAATTGAGATAATGTTACGAGAGAGTGTGGGAACATGTAAACATTATTTAACTGAAAAGAAGAAGAATTAGTTGAGAGAGAAGTAGAACTCATATTTGAGATAGACAACCCGAAACCATCACCAATCAGAAACTCCTCGGTACCATCATAGGGAGAGTGTAGAGCAAGGTTGTTCAAGTTATGTGTGGCATGGTTTATAGCGCCGCTATCTGTAAGTACCCCAATCTGAAATCGACCTACTCTAGAGGAATTCTTGGTACCATTTAGGGATAAACCAATGGGCCAGGACCTCACTAGGATAAATCTGATATTCCAGGACTAAACTGGAATTAAACTTGGAAAAATCCAGAAGCTCGCCAAATCGAGTCGTACGGATGGTTTGGGCATGTGAGGTTGAGCCGTACGGCTACTTTGGGCACCCTCAGCCTCTATAAATTGAACCCCATGCTGATCATTTCAGGGGGGGAGAAAACACATAAGAGAGATTACTCTGTCAAAATCACTACAGAAGTGTGAGAGGAGTGAAACAAAGAGTGAAAAGAGAGAAAGGAAGATTGGTTAAACCAAAATAGGTAAAGCCACCTTCTCCCCCTCCCTTCTCTTCATCTATAAATCTATTTTATCTTTAATATTTGTTTAAGTTATGTTAATCTTTATATTATTTGCAAGACTTGTCCATTCAAGCACTTTTACATTACTTGCAAGACTTGTCCATTCAAGCACTTTACATTTATGCAAGACTTGTCCATTCAAGCAAATATACATATATTACTCTATATTTCTCTTGTCCAAGCCATGAGATGATCCAAGGTGCCCTCCATGGTTTGTGTGGAAGAGGTTCAAATCTTGATGATCATGGCTTGTTGATTATCATTTACATTCTTGTTTAGTTGGCAATAATGATCATTTGGATGATAAAGCTTCCATCTTTATCATCCAACAATGATCTAGCTCTAAAGTCCCCTTTGGGGTTATAAAGATTCAATCTTTATATGTTATTTTGACTCTTTGAAGGTTAATAAGTCATAAAAATGCCATCTTGGGGATAAAGTTTCAATCTTTAATCACCAAATGGTCAATTTTGGCCCAAAAGGCATGTTCATCAACTTTTCCAATTTTCTCCCATGATTGCTTATGATCACACCCAAATACTTGTTTTGGGGACTAAGTGATGATAATTTAGCATAGGAATGTTGTATTTAAATTTATAAAGTATTTTAAACAAACTGGAATCAAAACAGTTCTGTCCAGTTTCAACAGAATATTCTGTTTCTGCTCTGAAACTGGACTGTTCTTGACTGAACTGTAAAATCCCAGGAAACGGCCTGTACATCCGTACGGCTATGTTGGGAACAGGGGGCAAAATGTCTGTTTTTCCCTCTAATCCCTATTTTCTTGATAAACAGACCCTTTCAGTTAAGTTTTTCCAAATAAAACCAATAACAGAAACTTTTCCGTTAAATACACACACACACATGCACATTTTCAAACTAACAAGGGAGACTCGGTTCCTTCCGAGGCACTTTGGGTGAACCGCAAATATGTTCTTCCCAAAGTGTAACCTGACCTCCGAACTCACCTTCTCTAACCATTTTCATTTGTTGGGTTTAAAATTAACAAATGTGGCGACTCCGTTTCTTTTTCGTTAGGAATGTTAACCGTGTTTGGTATTTCGCCTTTGACTAGGGGTGGAAAAATGGGAGTTTTGGGTGTATCCATTAAAGTTAAAATATCCGGATATCCAATGGATTTTTAACTTTAATGGGTAAATCCAAAACACCCATTTTGCCACCCCTACCTTTGACACATGTTGTCTTGGGGCGGGATCCTTACACTATCGAGAAGCCAGGAAGGCGTCATAGGCTGAGTAGTAATAGCGGCGTAGGTAGTGGGGTTGGGAGTGTGTTGGTGGCGATTGTTGGTGCGGTTTGAGAAACTGGGGTTAGGGTTTGGAGGTGTAGCATGGGGAAATTGTTTGCGAAATATGGGACACTGGGTGACATAGTGACCTTTACCACGACACCATTGACACTTGCCATTGTAGGTGGTGGGGGACGGGAGAAGGAGTTTGTGGATGCAGATGGTGGGGTGGGAAGTATGCCAGAGGAGGAGTGTGAGGGTCGGCCAGTAGAAGGACGGGTGGAAGGTTTGTTTATGAAATTAAAAGTGGCCGGGAAAGACAGAGTGTTTCTGGAGCGGTGTTTAAGGGAGAGTTCATGGTTGATGAGTTTCTCATGTAACTCATCAAAGGAGATAGGGGTATCGCGACTATGAACATCAGTAACAATGGTTTCATAATCAGAATCATTTAGTTGATCCAAAATGCGGTCGACAATGTCATCAGGGTCGAGGGGTCTGCCTAAGGAGGCAAGTTGATCAGTGCAGGTTTTGATTTCCTGCATGAAATCAGAAACAGGACGGGAGCCTTTGGTAATGGTGCGGAGTCGGTCTTTGATTTGTTTAAAGTGACCTTTAGAGGGATTAGCATGTCTTAGAAAGGGTTTTCCAAATGTCGTGAGTGGTAGAGCATTAGGAGATGAGAGGAATAAGGTTAGGGGAGAGGGTATCGGCAAGGGCTCCAAGAATGAGCTTGTCTTGTCGAAACCATGTAACATAAGAAGGGTTGGGAATAGTAGGGGTTAATGATGGGTCAGCCTTAGAGGGAGTTTCAGCGGAGGTAGTGGTGGTGGTGGTGGTTTGAAGTGTGGGGTTAGGGATTTCTTTAGGAGGGGTGTCAAGAGAACCATCAAGGTATTGATAAGGTATTGATAGAGAGCATGACCGATAAGGGTGGCCTCAATTTGGATTTTCCAAGAAAGATAGTTGGTGGGAGTAAGTTTGAGGATGTGGGTGAGGGAGACAACCACAAGAGGAATATGTTGTGTGGCTGGATTAAGGTGAAGGGTATCAGCGGTGGCCATGGGTGAGGCGGAGAGGAGATTTTTTTTTTTTTACAGTTTGCTAAAAATTGGATCTTTTTGCTCTGGATACCATCTAAGATTAAGAGATGACTAGCAAAAGTGATTTTATTAATGAGACCAATACAATATATATACAAGAGATTGTAGACCTAATCTAGGAAAGTAAATATGTACAACTCTATCAAATACAAAAAGATATATACTAACTTATACTCCCTCCGTTCCAAGTAAGTTGAAACATTTTGTCATTTAGAGCATTTCACTTAAGTTGCAACAATCTAATTATGGAAACTTTTTATTAATTTTATAATCCTCCACTCATTCTCTCTCTTCCTCCCAACCACTCATTATTTCCCACTCATTCTCTTTCCTTCCCCATTAATTCTCTCTATTCCTCACGAGTTGAGATCTCCTGTACCACTTTTGTGTGCTACTGCATGTACCACTTCTAATCTAACCGTTCACATGTTTGCATAATATTACAATAATACCACTCTTAACAATTCTGAGCCATTAGATCACTTGTGGCACATGAAGTGGTACACAAAGTGGTACAGAGGATTTGGACTCCTTCCTCACTACCTTTCATTCTTAATATAATATTATATCCTTAATTTCCCAACTTCAAAATGAATGTTTCAACTTACGTGGAACGGAGGGAGTATAGATAATGCAGAAAATAAAAGCTAAGTAATAGGAAGATCTTGAGGATCTCTATCACTTAATTATTTCAATGAGAATTTAAACACTATTATTGATAATTTTGATAAGATGTATTAATGATAAATTTTAAATTTACATTAAAATAATTAAAAATATCCTAAATTATTATTTAAGTTTCATTCAATATAACAACAACAAAAAAAAAAAGTATAAAACTAACATTTTGAGATGAAAATAGTACTCTTAAGTACTCCATGCGTCCCAAAAGGATCTTCTCATTTGATTATTCAAACTTTTTAAGGATATGGACACTTGTTTCACTAGGCATGTTGTTTGTGTTTATGCACAATTAAGTCCAAATTATAGGAGTATAAAGAACTATTTAAAACAAAAAAATAAAAAAAATAAATAAGAAAATCATTTCAAGATAAAAAAAAAGTATAAATTAAAGAAAATACTCTATGGGACAATCCATTCAGCATCGTCACTTCCCTCCCTAAAGGAAATATAATTGTTGCTTTCATTATCAAGTCATTACGATTGATTTGAGTACGTAAGCAAAATGTTAGGTACAAAAATATCATTATCATTAAGCTTTTAAATATATTTTTTTGGTGACAATTACTGCTTGATAGTTAAAAAATTATTTCACGACCACATATTGAATGAGTTGGTCGCCTGTAAAACGCGTTTTTCCTAGTGGTTAGGAAAAACGTGTTTTTCAAAACCTTCTGGCTATCACTTTCAAATGTTCTGGCTATCAATTTCATGTCCAGAAGATTTTATATTTATATTCAGAAAGCTTTATACTGATATCTAGGACCCTTCTGGCTATCAATTTCAAAAGTTCTGGCTATCAATCTCATATCCAGAAGGCTTTATATTGATATCCAGAACCCTTCTGGCTATCACTTTCAAAGGTTCTGGCTATCAATCTCATATCCAGAAGGTTTTATATTGATATCCAAAACAGTTGAGAAGTTCCGATTATTTACGAAAATGTCACCGCACGTTTTTTTAAAGAAGTTAATACTAGATCATCAATCTTCAACTATCATGCAAAATTTTACAACCCCGGTAACCTTCGTAACCAAAGCTTCACGACAATCTTATTGTTTTTCCCTGTTTCATGAGCCAAACACAGCAAGATTCTTATTATTATGCTGCAGTGTACGGTTCCTCAACTACGGAGAGAAATCAATAGCTTTTACAAAGGAGATAAATTAACGGCTCTCACAAATGAGAGAAAACAACTGCTCTCACAAAAAAGAGAAATTTATTAATCACCAAATTTTAAAAACAAAAAGAAAATCTTAAAATTAATCCCTAAATTTGCATTTATTAATTGACAAATTGTCAAATATAAATGCAAATTTTGAGATGTTTTTAATTAATTAAATTAAAATAAGAAGAATTAAATGAGAATCAAGAAAAAAGAGAGGATCAAATAAGAAGAACCTGATTGAATCAAGAAATTTTTGGAGAAGATGGTGAAGGAAAACGAGAGAGAAATAGTACAATTGAATCAACTTAAAATCATTGCTCAAAGTTCTTTCGTAGTAACGTCGAAAAATTGTGAAAATCATTTTGTACCGGAGAGAGTACAACATAAACCTACATCATTCAATGATAAGTGACTCATTATTTCCTAATTACATAGACATACATCATTGTCATGCATTAATAGTAGTGACTCATTACCATTATAATTATCTCAATCTTGTGAGGTGAAAGCCACATTATTTTACCTTAAAAAGAGGACCCATTTCCATGTATTATGAAAAAGATGCTCTTATTTTATTCTCTCAAGACAATGATTTAAAAAGAGTAGAAAAAGATAATTTAAAAAAAGGCAATAAGTGAGTAAAATAATTGCAAAATTACTTTCAATGTGATGCATGAGGATCCAAGGGGAATAAGGTACCTCCCAATTGGATCTTGCAGTATTAGCATGGGGCGGATACGCATCCATTAAATGGATCTATCCTCGCATCATCATATATTCGAGCATATATATGTGGTGTTCTTTTGTGTATCGAGGAACAGATCTTTTGGCAAAAAATGCAGCTCAATCAGATTGTATAAATCACTGTTTTTTAGAACCTCCTCTATATCTGTTTTCATGTCTAAAAAATGATGTAAAAGGAAGTATATTAAGTAGGCAGGTTGTTGTGTACCAAGCTCAAACTATGTTTGTAAAGTAAAGTAACGTTATCTATTATTATTATGTATGATATGGTTGTTGACAAAAAAAACCTCGCATCATCAGAATTAAACAGCGAGCTATTCCCTCCCTAAATGGATGTCCAAATTTCAAATTAAAAGACATTTGACTTTTATTTATTTTTATACTCATTTCGTCTCAAAATAGATCTCGTTTTGGGAAAAATTTTGTCTCAAAATACTTATCGTTTTACTATTCTCAAAGCTTTTTTATTGCTCTATACTAATTATACTCTTAATAATGATAGTGAACCATCTCTTACCTAACCATTTAATTACCTAAGTAGTTGAATTACTTTAGGGGTATTTGGGACTTCTTCACATAATGACATTTCTTAATATGTGTGAAACACTCCAAAACGACATTTATTTTGAGACGGATGGAGTACAATTTAGTGATAGAAATTCATATATATATATATATATATATACTCCCTCTGTCCCGCCCGACTTAGGATTTTTGGTCAAGCAATTTATACTTTGACCAACAATTTGAACAAAAATAATTATCTTAATGAAAATCTAAAAATAGTTATTTATTTTATTATTAATCGTGATACAATAACAAGTTTTAAATTTTTATTAGCATCATTATATTTCTTCAAATATTTGGTCAAAGTATAAATTGTTTGACCAAGAATCCTAAGTCGGGTGGGACGGAGGGAGTATATTTTAATCGTTTTTTCAAACATTTAGTTTTGTATGTAAGGACTGACGGAAAAAAATTAAAAAAAAAAAATTAAGACAAAGTTATTTTTTAAAAAGTCATTTATTTTGGAAAAAAACTCTTAAAAAATGAACATTTATTTAAGAACAGAGTGGACTGAAGGAGTATTTTTTTTTAGCAAAAAAATTTCTCCTGAAATAAATGCTCAAATTTATTTTTTTAATAAAAATAATTTTGCACATTCCTTACATCGTCCAATTATAAGTTCAACTTAAAGCATAATACTTGCCCATCCAAAGAAAATGGTCACACTTTAATTAATATTTGAGAAAATGAATAGAAAATTAATTAATCTTTGAAAGACTAATTTTTATTATATTTTTATTCCCTTAAATTACTTGAGAGTATTTTCATAATTTTTAAATATTAAAATTCAGTTTAATTAATCATCAAATCATAGTGAAACTAGCTTTCTGTGAGTGATGAAAAAAGTAAAGAGGAGGTCTCCTGTGCAACGGTTGCACCGTGCGACAGGAGCCTACCTTTTTTTTTTTTGCCACCCCTAACCTTTTTTTCCTCTCAACAAAAGTAACACTTATTATAACGAAATGTAAAAAAAAATTTTCAAATGTAACATTTTTTTTCTTCAAAATGTACCACAATTTTGCTGCAATAGATTAAAGATAACATAAAGATTGACAACTAAACTAATGTCACACTTTTTATAAAGGAATGTAACACTCTTTTTTTCAAATGTAACACTTTTTTTTAAAAAAAATAACATAAGATAGACAAACTAAACTAATTACATTTTATAAAAAATGAATGTAATATTTTTTTTCCTCAATTGTAACAGATTATATTCTTAAATGTAACATTATATCTGAAAATGTAACAATTTTTTTATTGAGAAAGTAACAATTGAAATACAAACCCGATTATATATATGAATTTTTACTCTTTTTTTAAAGAAGAAAAGTAACATTTACTAAATAAAAATGTTACATTCATCTATATAAAAAATTATAATCATATATTCACTTTGTTACACTTCAAATATTACTTTTTTTTAACCACAAAAGCTATCAAAACATTTTTTTTGTAAAATTGCTGTTATATTTGACTGTAAAAGTGTTACTTTTTGAATATGAATCTGTTACTTTTATTTGAACAGAGTGTTACATCTCAGCTGACAAGCAACTCAAACTTTTTGTGTGTAAAAAATATATTTTTAAAAAAAAATCAAACCATATCATGACCTATGTAGTTTTATTCGTCTCGTCGAGACGAACACAACGATATTGTTTTTTCGTTTTTTTTTTCTTGAGTTATAAATCTCAAGATATAGCATTTTAAAGTTAATGTTTTTTTTTTTTTTTTTTTTAAGGAAGACACGTGTCGCGATCTGAGAAGTAAGAGAGCTGGATCCAATGGTCGAATGTAGCGGAGCAAGTGGCTGCGAAAAGTAGCGGAACAAAACAACATTGTGCGTCCGTTGTATATGAGAATTCGTCAAAAGTAAATGACAAATATTCCATTCCCTCCAAAAAAGTTTAATTTTGGCTATCCTGAACTTTAAACAAAATCTTATAAAAATAATTATTCTAAAAATAGTTTAGAAAGTATTATTGCTAACATTTCTATTGATGTAATATCAATTATGAATTTTTTTTTCAAATTAACTAAAACCTTAGAGATTATTGATTACAATTAAATTAAAATAATTTAAATTAAAATAGACTATCAAGAATAAAAGGCAGCCACAGCCTAATGAATTTGAAGAGAGCATGCGGGTGAAGAAATGGAAGGTCTAATGTGTGTGAACAAAGAATATGGGATCCGGGACCGCTCCCGCTACCTCCACCGCTCGATCTAACGGTCCCAGTTTAACCACGTCAGCGAGTTTATTTTTTGTGTGGTTGAGATTGCTTTGAAAATATTCGGACCCAGCTAAAGGAATAACCTCCTTGACTATTGTATTTTCTCAATCATCAATATATACATGTCTAATGCCTAAAGTCTAGGAACTATTTTAGTCTCCTATTATGAATATGAAATCTACCTACCATATACAAAGATATACACACAAGCACAACAATATAGGATATTTGGTAAATCTCGTCCTATCTATTCTATCAATCCCCCGCAGTCGAAGCGGGAGGAGGCCGTATGTTGAGACTGTCCCGGAAGTTATTGAAAAGTACGCGCGGAAGTCCTTTAGTGAAAATATCAGCGAACTCAAAAATATTTCAACCGTCAAATACAAAAATAAGCGAAATGAAATCAAAGTCATTGAGTTGAGTTCGCTAGGGCGGTTCAAAATCTAAGAAAATGACATGCTGGTGAACAGTCGGAAAACATAGAAGAAACAACGTCAGGTGAGGGTGACCAAAATGAGTGTGTTTTGGAGGAAACTAGTTCCTCCATAAGTTATAAAAAGTCTTGTTTTTAACTCTTAAACCCCAAACCTAAAACCCTAAACCTAAACCTTAAACCCTAAACCCCTAAACCTTAAACCTTATAAAAACAGTGATGGAACAATTTTATATCCCTGAATGCCACACTCATATTTAGTAAAAGATTGAGGAAGAGATGAAGCGGAAGCGTTAGGAATATACCTGTTGAATCCATGGTAGATGTTGGTAGGGAGAATTAAGATGAAGAAGAAGAAGATGTAGGAAAATGGATCTTCTAAATGATGAATGCCCTTTAGTTTCTCAAACACTTCTAGACAATAATGAAGAGAATAATAAGAGAGAAAGTAAAGTAAAAAGTAGTCTTGAAAGGGTTGATGGAAGACCCTTTATATAGTAGACTTGGTGGCATTTCATTTAGGGACGACACCTATTCATTTCTTAAGCAATGTTAATTTACCATTTTGCCCATCATAAATAGGTAAATTACATTTCAGGGATTCTACACATTGACTAGGTTTGACTATACTTTATATTAATATTATAGTCATGATTTTATTAATGGAAGTCTAAATAACTTGTATTGCAAGCCATCTTGTTCCAACAATCTCCCACTTGGGTTGCAAACAAGTTCTTCCTTTTAAATCATAAGTATAACATAAATGACAACCCTAATGTGCACTTTGTTGTCATCTATAACAATCTCGTCCATTAGTCTTTTAAGTATAGGACTAAAGGGGCAGTCGTTGTAATTGATTCGCAACTAAACCCATTATAATCACAAATACAAATCTAACCAAATGACATAGATCAAAAGTATAGATGTGTAGCATGGAATCATAATGAATATATACATATTCTTCCAACTAGTCCAACTTTACCAAATGAGATCAAAATAATAGAACAATTAATGAAGTACAACACAAAACTCCCACTAAATTAAATGTTATCAAATTGTTACACCCATATGAGCAACATGCTCGTGAAACACTAAAGATGATAACGTTTCATAAATGGATCCGTTAAATTATGGAGTGTTCTAATAAGTTGTATTTCTCTGTTCATTTTGTACTCTTTTCTTTATAACAAGATACTTAATGTCTAAATCCATAAACCTTTTGTTAGAGTACGGAACTGTTACCTGATAGTCATATCTTAATTGGTCTTTCGACACTTGTTTTGACAAATCACAGTCCATTAAAACTTATGTAGCCATGTAATTTTAACAAATATCGGAATACCAAATGATCTCAAGATTATCCGATTAAAAATAGGCATGTAGATCTTTGTGTTTTGTAAATACTATATCATTCTTTTGGCTACTACTTAATGTTCTTTCTGGATTGCTTTGGTATTGACCAAGCATCCCAACATTGAATGCAAGACTTACGCATTTATTATGCTTTCTTACTGTTGATGCAAAGAGGGATATTTCTATATACTTGGATTCATAATTAACTTTAGGACACTGTTTGAGACTAAGCATGTCTCCTTTAAAATTAGGGGTGTCAAGTGGTTTATAGTTTTGCATGCTATACCTTTTGTAATACCTTTTTTATATAGGCTTTTTGTGATAATCCCAAAATACTCCGTGAATACTCACAGTGAACTTGGATTCCTAATACAAAAAGATGCCTCACCAAGAATTTTCATTCCAAAGAAATTTCTTAGTTTCCTTATTAAGGTTTAAAACATTACTAGCAAGCAAATATTACCCACATATAAGACCAAAATTATAATTTTTACTCCCACTAAACTTATGGTATATACAATATTTATCAAGATTAATTTCAAAACCAAATGAAAGAATAACTTGATTAATCTTTAAATACCATTAATGAGAAGTTTTACTTAAGTCCATAAATGAATTTCTTCATATAGATAGTTTCCCCAATGTTTCCATTAAGAAAAGTTCTTAATATCCATTTGATGAAGCTTAAGACACAAATTGCTACTAGTGCCATAATGATTCTAAAAGAGTTTTTAGAAGATACCGGGAAATGTTTCTTTCTTGATAATTAATGCCTTTCTTATGAGTTGAAAATTTTTTAGCAACTAGATGGGTCTTTATATCTTTCAACATTACTTTTGTGAATCCTTTTAGGTCTTAGAGACCCATTTATAGGTTTCACATCTTTAGGTAATGTAAAAGATCCCAAAAGTTGTTATCTTTCAAAGATTTCAACTCTTTATATATGGTATTAATCTACTTATGAGAATTAGGACCATTAATGGCTTTATGGTAGATTAATGACTCATCTCCCACTAAACATGTGTGTCCTTTATTTCTGGGTAAGATACATCTCATAATTATCCGGTATTGCAATCCTTCTTACTCTATTGTATCTCTTTAAGGGCACTTGGTTCTTCCTAATTTTGAGGTTGTTGAATTTCCTTCTTATAATAAACATTTTCATGTTGTTCAATATTTATAGGGAACCCATATTTATTTTGAATTGCATGTTCTTCTTGAATATCAAGTACAAAATTTGAAATCCAATTGGAACTTATGGAAGAGGTGAAGAAATGGATGCCTCTTCTTTTCCAAATTCAAAATATTACACCTAATCTCCCACTAAATTCAACATCCTCAAAGAACCTAGCTTTTCTCGTTTCAAAATGTTCAATTTTTTTTTGGGTTGTAAAATTTATATATCCCCTAGATCTCTCGGCTTACCTCATGAATAACTACTAACAATCTTATGTCTAACTTGCCCTTAGTAGACTTATAAGGTCTACCCTTATGTTAGACAACCCCATAAATGAAGATGATTTAAGGACGTGTTCCTTATTCGTCCCAAAATTATAAAGAGTTTTTATTAGTAGCTTAGAGGCAGCTTTAATGAGAATAAGGGCTGCGGTTTTAATGTATCGCCCATAATGAGTGAGGTAAAAGAAGCACAAAACATGTTTATTACCATTTCCTTAAGGATTTTATCATGTCTCTTGTGTACATCATTTATGCTAGGCGTACTCGGCTTAATGTAGATGGAGACAATCCCACACTCTTCAAAATAGCGAGTAAAAATGACCTAGACGTTGTTCCCTTTAACAAACATTCCAAACATGATATACTCTATCATGATTGGACCTAATGTTCTTAATAGTCTTTCAAAGTTGATTTCCAACTTTGACCTCATAAGACTTGAAAACGTCCATAACTTGAGTCTTTGCATGAAGTAATAAATGTATCCATATTGAGAGTAGTCATTTATAAACATAATAACTATTGTTGACCTTTCCATGAAGGATTAATGAATGGCCCACAAATATCCGAATGTATTAGTTCTTTGAGACACTTGATGCTCTCGAGAATACTTATTCTTTTAATGTTTGTAAATTTCTTTTAAGGCATTTAATGCAAAAGTATTTTTCGAAATATCAAGTTTGTTCAAGATTTCATTTAACATAAGCTTATCAATTTTCCTCTTGGAAATATGACCCAAACGCCTATGCCTTAAAATTTACTTGATAACTTTTGCTTTCTAGTTTTGGTTTCATTATTTATGGGATTCATTTATTGTGTAAATAAGGTCAAGTGAATAAAGACTACTTGACAAAGTAATAGTACCATCAACATTGGAATAAAAATAAAAATCACATTTATAAAATTGAACAAAATAACCTTTTTTGTTCAATAGTGTGATAAATATCAAATTCCGTCTAAATGACGGTACAACAAATGTAGTATTTATACAAATATTACTAAGTACTTTAACAATAACAAAAATTCCCGATGCCTTGCACTTCAACCGGATCCTGGCTTCCATATAGATGAATCTTTCATCTTCTCCAGGACTTCGGTATTTCAGGCAATCCTACATAAACTTCCTATATGTGAGTTGTCGTTCCAATATTCAACCACTATGTATATGTAGGAAATGAAACCAAATTACCCTTTATCACAAACAAAGACCAAATGACAAACCTTTCTTAGCACGCCAAGCGTGATACTTAGGGCAGTCGTACTTCATGTGATTGAGGTCCTTGCAAAAGAAGCATTCTTCATGATCATTAGATGATCCCCTTACGCTTCTTATTTCTTGCAACCTCAACATCCTTCCCTTTTCTCTTTGTCCCATGAGAGGAAGTAGATGCCAAACGTTCCTCAAGCATATCAAGGAATATTTTAGCATTAATATCATTGGAGATACCGGTCAAAATGGTCTCCGGGACAACTATATCTGTAACGACCCCAAAATCCGTTTTATTTATTTTATACTTACTTTATATATTTTGAGGATTTTAATTTAAAATTTTGTGTTGCATCATATTTTATGAGTTTCATATCTTAATTTATTATTTTTGTTAGTTAAAATGTTAGTAGTAGTAGTAACATTTGTTTTGATAGTTAAGTTGGGTAGTGGAATTTTATGGGCTAATAATTTAGTTGTTAAAGAGTTAAGGGAATTAAGTAACTTTAGGGGTTTATTTGCTTAGAATGAAAGTAGAAGGGCTTTTGGTGGATGAGTATATATACTAATTAAGCATGCTTATCTTCATTCCATCCTCCTCATTCTCAGACACTCACACTCCTTCCATTCTAACAACATTTGCACCTTTCTTCCCCATCTCTCCCTGTCGACTCACCATTCCTTTACAAAGACAAACCCAATTTTTACTCCATTGTTGACTAAGGTAAAGTCTTGTTCTTGTTCATTTTCTTTTATTTTATTTACTACTCCATTTTCAAATCTAATTATATATAAATGTTCAGGGAGTTGAATAGATCATATCTACCGATCAATATTATTTTTCTTGACACTTTTTCCGAAAAAATAGGTAAGTTACTAATCCCCCTTTAAATGTTAAAATGGTCATAAGTATGCTATATATGCTTTATATGTTATAAAATAATATTTTGGGTATACTTTTATATACTTGTAATTTTGGGACGGAGGGAGTAGTAAAACTGGTTATAGACTTGTTATTTGTGGGAAGTGGGTATATGGGTATAGTAGTTTTGGTTTTGGGGAAGTAGGAGAGGATGCAACATCATATATGCTTTATATATTATACTCCTACTCGTGGGACGGTAAAATAATATCTTTAGTTAAATGTTAAATAAATGAATTATAAAATTATACTATTACTTATGGGACGGGGAAAGAAGTGAAAGTATCCTAAAGTGGGTATATTAGTATATTAAAAATTATAACGATACTTGTGAAACGGAGGGAGTAGTAATAATTTGTTGCATGTGGGAAATGTTAATACAAATGGGTGTTGTAGTATTGTGAAAGTATAGTAATGTTGTTGTACCTAATAAAATGGATATAAACATGTTATATATGCCTAGTAGGTTGTGAAATAATGTTTTGGATATGTTTTATTTATACTTGTAAATTTGGGACAGAGGGAGTAGTAAGAATTTGTACATAGCTTGTTATTAGTGGGAAGGCTATAGAAGTTGGTGTTGGTATTGTGCTTGGGCTGAGTTGGTAGCCTTTGTGAAGGTTGAAATTGTTGAGTGTTGCTAATGTTAGTATTTTGGGTTGGTGAGATGAAGGGAGTATATTGATTTTAGCCAAAATCTGATTCCTGGTCTGATTACACAACTCGTGTAGGGGTACACGAGTCGTGTAAGGGGAGATTCTGAAGGAGTGTTTTCTTACACGAGTCGTGTACTGTTACACGACTTGTGTAGAAGTTGTTACACGAGTCGTGTAGTGGTACACGAGTCGTGTAAGAGCCCAAATTCTGAATTTGTGTATTTTTACGTAAAATCTTCCGGAGGTCATAACTTCTTCATTCGGACTCCGTTTTAGTCGTGTAAACTATCGTTGGAAAGCTCTTCTCGAGTACTACACGATGGGTTGGTTTATTGAGTTGGGTTTTGATTTTTATAGTAAGGAAATCCAGTAGGTGTTTAGTACTAACAAGAGTATCCATGGTTCATTATGGTAGAGTTGGTCTTTTGTGATCAAGTTTGAATTAATGTGATTGTTTGGATGGATTGTGTGATGACTTAATGTCAATATGGTGCATGCTATTATGAAAACGTGTTTACTTCTCTATGATGAGCTTGTGTGGTTCCCTACTTTGGAATCATACCCCGTTTGTTGTTAAAGCAAGTTTTCTTTGCTTCGGTTGTGTCTAAAGTCCAGCTGGTACTTTTGTGTGTGTTGGGCAGTGATAGGGATTATAATGGTCTCCGAGCCAAGTACATTATAAGGCTCCTATCATTGGTTTCCCATTTTTAAACCCCTTCCTTAGGCCAAAGGTTGGGCACTTTGGGTTATGACTTTGTGTCATTTTCCCCCCGTTGTTGTTGTTGTTTGGTTCCGGAACCCGTTTCAGCTCTTCGATGCTGCTCAGTTGATGCCTCTCAGATGGCTATTGTTTGGTTTGAGAACCTTGGCTCAGTATCCACGTATGAGTGTTTATTTCCGCTTTATGTGTTGCATGATGAGTTGGTCGTTATTTCCAACCGGTATGGGACGGTTGGCGATAGGGAGCCTCTCATGTTATGTGCTATGTGTTATATGCTTATTTGTTGATATTGTTTCTTTATGATCATCATATTAGCATGTAATGTAGTTGCATTTTAGTAACTTACTGAGATTTATTCTCACCCCTTATTTGTTTACCGTTTTAGATAAGAAGGAGTCCAGGGAATAGGTCACAGCACAGGGAGGACGTTGGTAAAGAGATCTTGGGTAAGACTTTTGGGAGAGGTTGTGTAAGTAAAGGATACATTATGTAAATGTAATACCTTTTGGGTAGTATACCCGTGACTTGGTTTGTATCATCTCTTTTAGTAGACGTTCGTGTTTGTAATTTAAGTAAGTAAAGTTAGTAGTTGTAGCCAAGTGGCTTAGTACTTGTTTGTGAAAGGTTGTTTTGTGACTTGAAGTCATGTTTTAGTATCGAGTTGGTTGTGTGAACCTTGTTTATGAAAGTATATTTCGAAAAATTTTCTTAGAGTTGCTTTACGACGTCTTCCTCGCGTGTCCCGGGCGTGGGGCCAAGTAGGACCACGGGTCGGGCCGCGACAGTTGGTATCAGAGCCAGGTTGTAGATGTTCTAGAATTACTAAATGACCTAGGAGGGTAGTTGTGTATAGGGTAAGTAACGTTGAGAGTTTTATGCAGGTACTTATTGAAAATGGTTGGCACCGAAGGGAATCAGTCAGGGCCTTCAGGGTCGGGTAACGCTAGAGAAGAGGTTCGAGCACTGTTCCAAGGTATGTTTGATGCTGTCATGAAAATCATTGACGATACAGAGGAGCATAAAACCAAGATTGAAACCTCAGATGTGACAAAACGAGGAGAACAGGTAAAACTGCAACCCCAGCGTGGAGATAGTAGAGAATATCAAGGAACACCTTCGCAGGCGAGGGCATCTTTTCAAGGGCCACATAATAGAGGAACTCGAAGTAAACGAGTATGTAACTACTGTCAAAGGATGGGACATTTAGAAGAAAAATGTTGGAAGAAGCAAGGCAAATGTTTGAGTTGTGGTCAGTTGGGTCACTTTCAGAAGAGTTGCTTTAGATTTAAGAATCAGTTATCGGGATGTGCAGCTGGGTCATCTCGGGGCCAAAAGAGGGATGCTTCAGGAAAGGTTAAGGTGCAAGATCGTGTTTCTTTCATCAATCAACAACAGATTTCAGATTCTTCTAATGTGACTGGAGGTATAATTTCTATGTCTAGTTTGAGAGCACACACACTTATAGACCCTGGCTCTTCGTATACTTGTGTGTTTGTGCTTCTTGATTGCATGTGTCTTCTGAGTCTTTACCTTATGTGTTAGATGTGTCTTCCTAAGGGGGAGTGTTAGATGACCGATAAAGTGTCGTATACTTGTGATGTGCGTATTCATGGGCATGTTTTATTTGCCGGTTTAGTGATGTTGTCATCACAAGATTTTGATGTTATGGTGGTGGTGGAATTTTATATGCTTGTGTGTTTTAGTTAAGCATGGTATATATATGTGTTTAGCTTTCATGCTATTTAGGCATTAAGAAATTTGTAAATTGTTGTTGCAAGCTTGTGCCTGGTAGTTAGTTTATGGAGTTAGTAGTGAAAAATTTGCATTTAAATTGAAAGATATCTTTTCCTTGTGAGATTTTAAATTTATTTCCCTTGAGTAGTACTTGTTCTTGAGGAGAACCTTGGGTGATCTTGAGTGGTTGGGTGCTATGTTTGAGCAACATCAGAGATCAGTAATTGTTTAGTGGTTGATTTGAAGTGATTATCATTTGTTGAGAATTTTAGTTGAGTATATTTCAAAGATGGCTTTTATATCGGGTATGGACATCATGAATGGTGGTTATATAGTTTGAATTCTCATCTGCTTCAGTGGTATTGTTGGATACGTTGAATTGTATAAGTAATCCTAGTCTGAGTTCTTTGAGAGCGGTATCAGTTTGTAAAATCAGGGCAGAATGTCTTCATGTTAGAGGATATATTATTTTGAGGAAAGTTTCAACTCAGGCATAGGGTTGAGGATTTATTGATGGATTTATAAGGTAGCTACACTGTTAACTGCATAGCACAGCAAGATGCACTATCTCGATGGATTGGTAAGAGTGAACGAGTTTAATTGTTGCGAGTGTTAATTGATGAATCGAGAGTTGATGACAACTTCAGTATTGATATTGCTTAATGGATTTAACTAGTACTACAATTATCTAGAGGATATGATTAGTGTTACTAATTTCTAGTGGATATGTCAAGCTTACCCTTATAGTGAATTTGATAAATTCATTATTCATAGAGTTGCTTTACGACGTCTTCCTCGCGTGTCCCGGGCGTGGGGCCAAGTAGGACCACGGGTCGGGCCGCGACAGTTGGTATCAGAGCCTGGTTTCGATCCAGGGACCTGTGGGTTATGGGCCCACCACGCTTCCGCTGCGCCACTCTGATTGAGATGTTCATTGCTTCAGGATGGTACGGTAACAATGTGTGCTTTGAGAAGATTGATTCCTTATCAACAAAATTATCCTACCCATAAATTGAGATTTATTGCGATTATACATCCATTGTATTAGTGAATGACTTTGATGGAGTTAGATTTGAAGTGTTTACCATATTATATCATCGGGAAAGGTATTGTGTTAGAGGATTCATTGACTTATAGTTCATGGGTGATAAAACTAAATGGGGAATGTTAGAGGAATTAACACTTTGGAGTCTTCGTGAGTTGAGACATGGTGTGACCTTGCGATTGTGAAAGCTTTAAATTTGTACTCTATTGAATAATATCAACTATTGAAAATTACTCGTGGAATGAATAATGGCAAACAATAAGATTTTGTTCGTGGCTAGTGATGGAATTTTAACTTCTATATCAGAGTATGTAGTCAACACTTAGTGGAATTAAACATGTATAACGGAGTTCAACTATAGATACTTGAAGGGATACACAAGACCAATTTAATTATGAATTCGAGTAGAAGTAGAGTATTGAGATAAATTCGAGGAGTTACCTTTAATTGTTTGATGCGAGGAATTCTAAGTATTCAACTAAGTCCTTGAGTTGTGAATAATCCGGAAGTAAAATATTAGTGATCATTTGGTTCGTGACAAGCCTTTGAGATTTCTGAGTGGATATGAATCTATTGCGAGGGGTTTTATTGAAAGAGTTACACTGAATAGATGAAACCAATGATGTTGATTGATAACGGATTAGTTACCAAGTTTTCTCACCCTATCCATTTTGAGAGTATAAACATTAATTCCAGTTGTTATTTATTTTTTCAGAAGGCCTGGGGTTCGGAATTGAGACTTAGTATGACTTTCACCCTCAGTCAGATGGTCAGTTAGAAATAACCATTCAGATTCTTGAGAACTTGTTTAGTTGATTCTAAGAATTCGAGGGATATACCTTTACTTCTCGTGGAATTGTTTAATATGTCAGTTCTTTTGAGATTTTGGAAAGAGCTAAAGGTTGAGTTTATCGTCTGGTGTTACTTCCTTCTCTCGACGAGGTTGATAATGAGTTCCATGTGTTGATGCCACGCAATTGTATTTATGATTCTTCTCCGATATGTCTAAAGTTTTAGAGGATATTGAACTCAGTATGGAGTTTCGGGATTTAAATGAAAGGAAGTATCCTGGGTTGTTTGAGGGTTGAGGTAAACAATCCTAAAATTCGGGTCGAATTTTCTTTTAGGGGGAGTGATTGTAACGACCCCAAAATCCGTTTTATTTATTTTATACTTACTTTATATATTTTGAGGATTTTAATTTAAAATTTTGTGTTGCATCATATTTTATGAGTTGCATATCTTAATTTATTATTTTTGTTAGTTAAAATGTTAGTAGTAGTAGTAACATTTGTTTTGATAGTTAAGTTGGGTAGTGGAATTTTATGGGCTAATAATTTAGTTGTTAAAGAGTTAAGGGAATTAAGTAACTTTAAGGGTTTATTTGCTTAGAATGAAAGTAGAAGGGCTTTTGGTGGATGAGTATATATACTAATTAAGCATGCTTATCTTCATTCCATCCTCCTCATTCTCAGACACTCACACTCCTTCCATTCTAACAACATTTGCACCTTTCTTCCCCATCTCTCCCTGTCGACTCACCATTCCTTTACAAAGACAAACCCAATTTTTACTCCATTGTTGACTAAGGTAAAGTCTTGTTCTTGTTCATTTTCTTTTATTTTATTTACTACTCCATTTTCAAATCTAATTATATATAAATGTTCAGGGAGTTGAATAGATCATATCTACCGATCAATATTATTTTTCTTGACACTTTTTCCGAAAAAATAGGTAAGTTACTAATCCCCCTTTAAATGTTAAAATGGTCATAAGTATGCTATATATGCTTTATATGTTATAAAATAATATTTTGGGTATACTTTTATATACTTGTAATTTTGGGACGGAGGGAGTAGTAAAACTGGTTATAGACTTGTTATTTGTGGGAAGTGGGTATATGGGTATAGTAGTTTTGGTTTTGGGGAAGTAGGAGAGGATGCAACATCATATATGCTTTATATATTATACTCCTACTCGTGGGACGGTAAAATAATATCTTTAGTTAAATGTTAAATAAATGAATTATAAAATTATACTATTACTTATGGGACGGGGAAAGAAGTGAAAGTATCCTAAAGTGGGTATATTAGTATATTAAAAATTATAACGATACTTGTGAAACGGAGGGAGTAGTAATAATTTGTTGCATGTGGGAAATGTTAATACAAATGGGTGTTGTAGTATTGTGAAAGTATAGTAATGTTGTTGTACCTAATAAAATGGATATAAACATGTTATATATGCCTAGTAGGTTGTGAAATAATGTTTTGGATATGTTTTATTTATACTTGTAAATTTGGGACAGAGGGAGTAGTAAGAATTTGTACATAGCTTGTTATTAGTGGGAAGGCTATAGAAGTTGGTGTTGGTATTGTGCTTGGGCTGAGTTGGTAGCCTTTGTGAAGGTTGAAATTGTTGAGTGTTGCTAATGTTAGTATTTTGGGTTGGTGAGATGAAGGGAGTATATTGATTTTAGCCAAAATCTGATTCCTGGTCTGATTACACAACTCGTGTAGGGGTACACGAGTCGTGTAAGGGGAGATTCTGAAGGAGTGTTTTCTTACACGAGTCGTGTACTGTTACACGACTTGTGTAGAAGTTGTTACACGAGTCGTGTAGTGGTACACGAGTCGTGTAAGAGCCCAAATTCTGAATTTGTGTATTTTTACGTAAAATCTTCCGGAGGTCATAACTTCTTCATTCGGACTCCGTTTTAGTCGTGTAAACTATCGTTGGAAAGCTCTTCTCGAGTACTACACGATGGGTTGGTTTATTGAGTTGGGTTTTGATTTTTATAGTAAGGAAATCCAGTAGGTGTTTAGTACTAACAAGAGTATCCATGGTTCATTATGGTAGAGTTGGTCTTTTGTGATCAAGTTTGAATTAATGTGATTGTTTGGATGGATTGTGTGATGACTTAATGTCAATATGGTGCATGCTATTATGAAAACGTGTTTACTTCTCTATGATGAGCTTGTGTGGTTCCCTACTTTGGAATCATACCCCGTTTGTTGTTAAAGCAAGTTTTCTTTGCTTCGGTTGTGTCTAAAGTCCAGCTGGTACTTTTGTGTGTGTTGGGCAGTGATAGGGATTATAATGGTCTCCGAGCCAAGTACATTATAAGGCTCCTATCATTGGTTTCCCATTTTTAAACCCCTTCCTTAGGCCAAAGGTTGGGCACTTTGGGTTATGACTTTGTGTCATTTTCCCCCCGTTGTTGTTGTTGTTTGGTTCCGGAACCCGTTTCAGCTCTTCGATGCTGCTCAGTTGATGCCTCTCAGATGGCTATTGTTTGGTTTGAGAACCTTGGCTCAGTATCCACGTATGAGTGTTTATTTCCGCTTTATGTGTTGCATGATGAGTTGGTCGTTATTTCCAACCGGTATGGGACGGTTGGCGATAGGGAGCCTCTCATGTTATGTGCTATGTGTTATATGCTTATTTGTTGATATTGTTTCTTTATGATCATCATATTAGCATGTAATGTAGTTGCATTTTAGTAACTTACTGAGATTTATTCTCACCCCTTATTTGTTTACCGTTTTAGATAAGAAGGAGTCCAGGGAATAGGTCACAGCACAGGGAGGACGTTGGTAAAGAGATCTTGGGTAAGACTTTTGGGAGAGGTTGTGTAAGTAAAGGATACATTATGTAAATGTAATACCTTTTGGGTAGTATACCCGTGACTTGGTTTGTATCATCTCTTTTAGTAGACGTTCGTGTTTGTAATTTAAGTAAGTAAAGTTAGTAGTTGTAGCCAAGTGGCTTAGTACTTGTTTGTGAAAGGTTGTTTTGTGACTTGAAGTCATGTTTTAGTATCGAGTTGGTTGTGTGAACCTTGTTTATGAAAGTATATTTCGAAAAATTTTCTTAGAGTTGCTTTACGACGTCTTCCTCGCGTGTCCCGGGCGTGGGGCCAAGTAGGACCACGGGTCGGGCCGCGACAGTTGGTATCAGAGCCAGGTTGTAGATGTTCTAGAATTACTAAATGACCTAGGAGGGTAGTTGTGTATAGGGTAAGTAACGTTGAGAGTTTTATGCAGGTACTTATTGAAAATGGTTGGCACCGAAGGGAATCAGTCAGGGCCTTCAGGGTCGGGTAACGCTAGAGAAGAGGTTCGAGCACTGTTCCAAGGTATGTTTGATGCTGTCATGAAAATCATTGACGATACAGAGGAGCATAAAACCAAGATTGAAACCTCAGATGTGACAAAACGAGGAGAACAGGTAAAACTGCAACCCCAGCGTGGAGATAGTAGAGAATATCAAGGAACACCTTCGCAGGCGAGGGCATCTTTTCAAGGGCCACATAATAGAGGAACTCGAAGTAAACGAGTATGTAACTACTGTCAAAGGATGGGACATTTAGAAGAAAAATGTTGGAAGAAGCAAGGCAAATGTTTGAGTTGTGGTCAGTTGGGTCACTTTCAGAAGAGTTGCTTTAGATTTAAGAATCAGTTATCGGGATGTGCAGCTGGGTCATCTCGGGGCCAAAAGAGGGATGCTTCAGGAAAGGTTAAGGTGCAAGATCGTGTTTCTTTCATCAATCAACAACAGATTTCAGATTCTTCTAATGTGACTGGAGGTATAATTTCTATGTCTAGTTTGAGAGCACACACACTTATAGACCCTGGCTCTTCGTATACTTGTGTGTTTGTGCTTCTTGATTGCATGTGTCTTCTGAGTCTTTACCTTATGTGTTAGATGTGTCTTCCTAAGGGGGAGTGTTAGATGACCGATAAAGTGTCGTATACTTGTGATGTGCGTATTCATGGGCATGTTTTATTTGCCGGTTTAGTGATGTTGTCATCACAAGATTTTGATGTTATGGTGGTGGTGGAATTTTATATGCTTGTGTGTTTTAGTTAAGCATGGTATATATATGTGTTTAGCTTTCATGCTATTTAGGCATTAAGAAATTTGTAAATTGTTGTTGCAAGCTTGTGCCTGGTAGTTAGTTTATGGAGTTAGTAGTGAAAAATTTGCATTTAAATTGAAAGATATCTTTTCCTTGTGAGATTTTAAATTTATTTCCCTTGAGTAGTACTTGTTCTTGAGGAGAACCTTGGGTGATCTTGAGTGGTTGGGTGCTATGTTTGAGCAACATCAGAGATCAGTAATTGTTTAGTGGTTGATTTGAAGTGATTATCATTTGTTGAGAATTTTAGTTGAGTATATTTCAAAGATGGCTTTTATATCGGGTATGGACATCATGAATGGTGGTTATATAGTTTGAATTCTCATCTGCTTCAGTGGTATTGTTGGATACGTTGAATTGTATAAGTAATCCTAGTCTGAGTTCTTTGAGAGCGGTATCAGTTTGTAAAATCAGGGCAGAATGTCTTCATGTTAGAGGATATATTATTTTGAGGAAAGTTTCAACTCAGGCATAGGGTTGAGGATTTATTGATGGATTTATAAGGTAGCTACACTGTTAACTGCATAGCACAGCAAGATGCACTATCTCGATGGATTGGTAAGAGTGAACGAGTTTAATTGTTGCGAGTGTTAATTGATGAATCGAGAGTTGATGACAACTTCAGTATTGATATTGCTTAATGGATTTAACTAGTACTACAATTATCTAGAGGATATGATTAGTGTTACTAATTTCTAGTGGATATGTCAAGCTTACCCTTATAGTGAATTTGATAAATTCATTATTCATAGAGTTGCTTTACGACGTCTTCCTCGCGTGTCCCGGGCGTGGGGCCAAGTAGGACCACGGGTCGGGCCGCGACAGTTGGTATCAGAGCCTGGTTTCGATCCAGGGACCTGTGGGTTATGGGCCCACCACGCTTCCGCTGCGCCACTCTGATTGAGATGTTCATTGCTTCAGGATGGTACGGTAACAATGTGTGCTTTGAGAAGATTGATTCCTTATCAACAAAATTATCCTACCCATAAATTGAGATTTATTGCGATTATACATCCATTGTATTAGTGAATGACTTTGATGGAGTTAGATTTGAAGTGTTTACCATATTATATCATCGGGAAAGGTATTGTGTTAGAGGATTCATTGACTTATAGTTCATGGGTGATAAAACTAAATGGGGAATGTTAGAGGAATTAACACTTTGGAGTCTTCGTGAGTTGAGACATGGTGTGACCTTGCGATTGTGAAAGCTTTAAATTTGTACTCTATTGAATAATATCAACTATTGAAAATTACTCGTGGAATGAATAATGGCAAACAATAAGATTTTGTTCGTGGCTAGTGATGGAATTTTAACTTCTATATCAGAGTATGTAGTCAACACTTAGTGGAATTAAACATGTATAACGGAGTTCAACTATAGATACTTGAAGGGATACACAAGACCAATTTAATTATGAATTCGAGTAGAAGTAGAGTATTGAGATAAATTCGAGGAGTTACCTTTAATTGTTTGATGCGAGGAATTCTAAGTATTCAACTAAGTCCTTGAGTTGTGAATAATCCGGAAGTAAAATATTAGTGATCATTTGGTTCGTGACAAGCCTTTGAGATTTCTGAGTGGATATGAATCTATTGCGAGGGGTTTTATTGAAAGAGTTACACTGAATAGATGAAACCAATGATGTTGATTGATAACGGATTAGTTACCAAGTTTTCTCACCCTATCCATTTTGAGAGTATAAACATTAATTCCAGTTGTTATTTATTTTTTCAGAAGGCCTGGGGTTCGGAATTGAGACTTAGTATGACTTTCACCCTCAGTCAGATGGTCAGTTAGAAATAACCATTCAGATTCTTGAGAACTTGTTTAGTTGATTCTAAGAATTCGAGGGATATACCTTTACTTCTCGTGGAATTGTTTAATATGTCAGTTCTTTTGAGATTTTGGAAAGAGCTAAAGGTTGAGTTTATCGTCTGGTGTTACTTCCTTCTCTCGACGAGGTTGATAATGAGTTCCATGTGTTGATGCCACGCAATTGTATTTATGATTCTTCTCCGATATGTCTAAAGTTTTAGAGGATATTGAACTCAGTATGGAGTTTCGGGATTTAAATGAAAGGAAGTATCCTGGGTTGTTTGAGGGTTGAGGTAAACAATCCTAAAATTCGGGTCGAATTTTCTTTTAGGGGGAGTGATTGTAACGACCCCAAAATCCGTTTTATTTATTTTATACTTACTTTATATATTTTGAGGATTTTAATTTAAAATTTTGTGTTGCATCATATTTTATGAGTTGCATATCTTAATTTATTATTTTTGTTAGTTAAAATGTTAGTAGTAGTAGTAACATTTGTTTTGATAGTTAAGTTGGGTAGTGGAATTTTATGGGCTAATAATTTAGTTGTTAAAGAGTTAAGGGAATTAAGTAACTTTAAGGGTTTATTTGCTTAGAATGAAAGTAGAAGGGCTTTTGGTGGATGAGTATATATACTAATTAAGCATGCTTATCTTCATTCCATCCTCCTCATTCTCAGACACTCACACTCCTTCCATTCTAACAACATTTGCACCTTTCTTCCCCATCTCTCCCTGTCGACTCACCATTCCTTTACAAAGACAAACCCAATTTTTACTCCATTGTTGACTAAGGTAAAGTCTTGTTCTTGTTCATTTCTTTTATTTTATTTACTACTCCATTTTCAAATCTAATTATATATAAATGTTCAGGGAGTTGAATAGATCATATCTACCGATCAAATTATTTTTCTTGACACTTTTTCCGAAAAAATAGGGTAAGTTACTATCCCCCATAAGTATGCTAATATGCTTTATATGTTATAAAATAATATTTTGGGTATACTTTTATATACTTGTAATTTTGGGACGGAGGGAGTAGTAAAACTGGTTATAGACTTGTTATTTGTGGGAAGTGGGTATATGGGTATAGTAGTTTTGGTTTTGGGGAAGTAGGAGAGGATGCAACATCATATATGCTTTATATATTATACTCCTACTCGTGGGACGGTAAAATAATATCTTTAGTTAAATGTTAAATAAATGAATTATAAAATTATACTATTACTTATGGGACGGGGAAAGAAGTGAAAGTATCCTAAAGTGGGTATATTAGTATATTAAAATTATAACGATACTTGTGAAACGGAGGGAGTAGTAATAATTTGTTGCATGTGGGAAATGTTAATACAAATGGGTGTTGTAGTATTGTGAAAGTATAGTAATGTTGTTGTACCTAATAAAATGGATATAAACATGTTATATATGCCTAGTAGGTTGTGAAATAATGTTTTGGATATGTTTTATTTATACTTGTAAATTTGGGACAGAGGGAGTAGTAAGAATTTGTACATAGCTTGTTATTAGTGGGAAGGCTATAGAAGTTGGTGTTGGTATTGTGCTTGGGCTGAGTTGGTAGCCTTTGTGAAGGTTGAAATTGTTGAGTGTTGCTAATGTTAGTATTTTGGGTTGGTGAGATGAAGGGAGTATATTGATTTTAGCCAAAATCTGATTCCTGGTCTGATTACACGACTCGTGTAGGGGTACACGAGTCGTGTAAGGGGAGATTCTGAAGGAGTGTTTTCTTACACGAGTCGTGTACTGTTACACGACTTGTGTAGAAGTTGTTACACGAGTCGTGAAGTTGTTACACGAGTCGTGTAAGAGCCAAATTCTGAATTTGTGTATTTTTACGTAAAATCTTCCGGAGGTCATAACTTCTTCATTCGGACTCCGTTTTAGTCGTGTAAACTATCGTTGGAAAGCTCTTCTCGAGTACTACACGATGGGTTGGTTTATTGAGTTGGGTTTTGATTTTTATAGTAAGGAAATCCAGTAGGTGTTTAGTACTAACAAGAGTATCCATGGTTCATTATGGTAGAGTTGGTCTTTTGTGATCAAGTTTGAATTAATGTGATTGTTTGGATGGATTGTGTGATGACTTAATGTCAATATGGTGCATGCTATTATGAAAACGTGTTTACTTCTCTATGATGAGCTTGTGTGGTTCCCTACTTTGGAATCATACCCCGTTTGTTGTTAAAGCAAGTTTTCTTTGCTTCGGTTGTGTCTAAAGTCCAGCTGGTACTTTTGTGTGTGTTGGGCAGTGATAGGGATTATAATGGTCTCCGAGCCAAGTACATTATAAGGCTCCTATAATTGGTTTCCCATTTTTAAACCCCTTCCTTAGGCCAAAGGTTGGGCACTTTGGGTTATGACTTTGTGTCATTTTCCCCCCGTTGTTGTTGTTGTTTGGTTCCGGAACCCGTTTCAGCTCTTCGATGCTGCTCAGTTGATGCCTCTCAGATGGCTATTGTTTGGTTTGAGAACCTTGGCTCAGTATCCACGTATGAGTGTTTATTTCCGCTTTATGTGTTGCATGATGAGTTGGTCGTTATTTCCAACCGGTATGGGACGGTTGGCGATAGGGAGCCTCTCATGTTATGTGCTATGTGTTATATGCTTATTTGTTGATATTGTTTCTTTATGATCATCATATTAGCATGTAATGTAGTTGCATTTTAGTAACTTACTGAGATTTATTCTCACCCCTTATTTGTTTACCGTTTTAGATAAGAAGGAGTCCAGGGAATAGGTCACAGCACAGGGAGGACGTTGGTAAAGAGATCTTGGGTAAGACTTTTGGGAGAGGTTGTGTAAGTAAAGGATACATTATGTAAATGTAATACCTTTTGGGTAGTATACCCGTGACTTGGTTTGTATCATCTCTTTTAGTAGACGTTCGTGTTTGTAATTTAAGTAAGTAAAGTTAGTAGTTGTAGCCAAGTGGCTTAGTACTTGTTTGTGAAAGGTTGTTTTGTGACTTGAAGTCATGTTTTAGTATCGAGTTGGTTGTGTGAACCTTGTTTATGAAAGTATATTTCGAAAATTTTTCTTAGAGTTGCTTTACGACGTCTTCCTCGCGTGTCCCGGGCGTGGGGCCAAGTAGGACCACGGGTCGGGCCGCGACAATATCCATGATCATTAGGCTTACATGATTGGAGCGTTTCCACTTCTCCTCATTTAAGCACTCTTCTTGAGTGCTTTCGTTAGAGAGAGGAAGAGGAAACGGCTCCCTTAATGCATGATCTATGTCTATATAGACTAAGATCATCATCAATTTATTTTTCCAAGTTTTAAAATTAGTCCCATTAAGCATCGGTACGGTACTCATAGCAGTAATCACGGATAAAGCTATAAGTAAATCTGTTGGAATTTCGAGAACAAGAATGAATACAAAACATGTATAAGACACTACATAATGAAAAATGATTAATTATATCAACGAAATCCATCAACAAGACAATCAACATGACATCAAAACTAATCTTTGGATTGCGATTTAACTCATAAATGATTGCCTTAGGCAACAAGTAATTTGAACTTATATTTTAATAAATACTTAATCTTCCTTTGGGCCGACATAAGTACCTAAGAAAATAACCTAATGTTCATTTTACTTGTTACCACATGAATGCCCAAGTTTAGTCAAATGTCAAGATCTTCTTTGGAAAATTCAAGCCATTTACATATCAACTTAAACATCCAACACTTTACAATTTTTAGGGTTTAAATTGTTGGTGTTGGTGCCCTAGGCACGTTTGTTAAACGTTGTATAAGTTATCATTTTATTCATAATGATAAAGAGATAATAAGATTATTATAATGGCTCGTGTTTGCTTATAATAATCTCCGTCCCTAGAGCTTGTTAAGCACTAGTATAAAGGCTAAATGATCATGGGATGATCATGTTAGATTTATGGGTACTTGTTTGGAATAAGGTACTGGACATGACCCGCGGTATGAGATTTATTTCATGGTCGGTGTCATATATAAATCTCATATTAGTTATGTCATTTGAATCCTTAGACATGAAGTTATTATAGTCTTCCACTTGATGAAGATTATGTTTGACATACTCAAACGCTGCCTTAACCCGGTAGTAATAATGTGTATGATTGGCATGATTAGATTCACGTAGGGAAGAATAATAAGCTAAATAAATTTGTCCCTCTTCGGAGAGATGTCAAGCTTGGGCCCCTCGAAGGAATGATGTTGGTGAAATGTTTGGCCAAACTCAAATGGATTGATTAGATCAATGTCATTTGGATTATCAACATATTCGGAATCGAGAAAGTATTGAACAAAACAAGTTGACTTGTTGACCATGACTTGTGTTCAATGACATCGTGGACAAAGGGATTGTGACATGTTCTAAAAGGAATGCGAACTTGTATCTAGTTATACTATTTGGGTAGGTATGACGGTTTGCTAGAACCTAATCATATCTTATGGTTTCATGTTTGAACCCATTGCCAACTTAGTATAATCCTAGAGGGTCACATACAATAGAACGAATCCTAAATAAGGACTATATTGGAAATTTTGGAAAAATTGGATTTTCTGGGCCTTCTGGGCGACCGCACATGTTTTGGGCGGCCGCACGCCTCAGTTTGGGCGGCCGCACAGTACTGTCGGGGACAGATTCCTAATTTGATTCGGAATCGAATTTTGGACGGGTTTTAGCACAAGTTTTCTATTTGGAATAGGTCTTACTTGTACATAAACACCAGAATTCGACCACCATTCAGACCTAAGGTTTGTGCAAGCCTCCAAAGAGTTTGAGAGAGTTTTATTTTGTTCTAAGAAATCCTAGATTGAAGAACAAAATTATACACAAAGAAAATTCCATATAGTTCATATTTAATTATGAAAACGTGTTTCATAATTTGGTCTAGCAACCAAGATCAAGTGTTCTTGATATTCGTTCGCGTGTGGATACCGCTAGAGGGTGAAATTTATCATCTTCAAAGTTCGTGATTCTTGATTTGTTCGTGATCAAGATTTCAAGCTTCTATCGAATTCAAGGTTGAAAATTCAAAGTCATCAAGGGTTAGTTTTTCTAATATTCATATTGTTGTATTTGACTTAATCATATGAATGGATCTATGGGCTTTGGGTTTCTATTAAATTTTAAATGCTATCTTCCGCTGCGCGTGTTGCTACGAAACCCAACAGTGGTATCAGAGTCCCGTTCATGTTGATTATTTCAATACTAGATCATGTTATGTGTATATAAATTGTTTATGTGCCTAGCATGATATGAATATTGGATTATATGATGTTTATGTGTTATGTGATTTTGTGTGGTTTATTGTTTTACAACTTTAATCGCACGATTCAATCGTAATAAATATTATGATGGATTCTGAATTGTTTGATTATTAATTCTGATTGGATCATGGTTTTAATAATCGGGGAAAAACAATTTTGAGACAAATTTTCGAAACTTAAAATTCCATTCTGATTGCCTTGGGCGACCGCACATTAGAACCTGGGCGGCCGCACAAAAGTGGGAGACCGCACAGTCTATTATGGGCGGCCGCACAACTCTCTGTTTCTGTTCTGATTTTGGTGAAAATCTGAATTTGGAATTTTCGAGAGGTCCAACAAAACCAGTGACAGAACCATTCCAGACCTGCTGATCTGGAATGGGTTTTGGGTAGTTGGTTTGGGTGTGGATCTTGGGGTTTGATTTTCCTATTTGTTTTAGTCTTGTGATTCTAAGATTAGTTCAAGGTTTGGATGGCTAATCTACGTTCATCGAGATTGTGTTTCCCAAACTTGATCGCAATCCAAGTTTCAAAGATAAAACGAAGTTAGAATTATGAAGAGTTCATAATTGCTAAAATTGAGAAACAAAGTTCTTGATTCAATGATTGGAGATCCATGTGGAATTGTGGATGCAATTGGCCTACGTTTATCGAGACCATCTATTGCTTAGTTTCGGCCACATGGACTACTTTCTTGGTTTCTTGAATTAGTGCGGGATTGTGGTTGCCTAATGGCTTAGTTCGACCGCACTTCTTGTTGTCTTGATTTGGAGATAATAACCAAAGTTGAAATAGTCTCATCCTCATAATTATAGAGAAACTAATGACACATAAATGTTGTGTTTAAATTAATGGAGATTAATTTAGTGGCTAAACTTGATGCGTAACATGTTTATCTTGTGTGCTCATAAATGTGTTGTATGCTATATGTGATGAACCTTCAAAGAAAGTTTTAAGTCCTCTTGCCATGCCATGATTAAAACACTTGTTAGTACATGGGTGATTTTAATGTGGGTTCGCCTCCGCGAGGTGCATTAATTTTATTCATGTATGAGCAAGATGAGGTTTATTAATTCAATGTGGGCTTGCCTCCGCAAGGTGCATTAAATTGAATGGTTCCTATACGTTTAAAATGGTTGGACTTAATTAGGCGTCAAAACAGTTTTGGGCCTAGGCAAAAGATGAGATTAAACATGCTTTCGAAATTGGATCCCTAAGAATCATATGAGATATGATTGACAAGAAATTGTCTGCCTAATTAATTTGATTTTGAGCGGTCCGCCTCTGTGGACTCAAAATTAAGTTAAAGTTGGATCTTAGCCCAATATCAAAAGAGTCTCATGAAAGGATCTAAGAGTCATATGAGATATGATTGACAGGGTTGTCTACCTAATTAATTTAATTTTTTGTAATCCGCCTCCGCGGACTTAGAATTAAATTAAAGTTGGATCTTAGCCCATTCAAATTATATTATACATTGGATGTATAAGAAGGTTATATAATTTAGTGGGAGTATTTTTTGAAAAATACATTATTTATCTCTTTAATGAGATTGGTACTTGTAAAATTTTGGAAATTTTGCATAAGTTGTAGATGACAACTAGAATCATTGCGATTAATCCTTGATAAGGATAATGCTTCAAAAGAATGGTACAAACTTCATGGATTGGATCATGAGCCTAAGAATGGTTCTAAGGCAAAGAGATGGGTTGTACATTCTTGATGGGCTTATTCCTAAAGAACCAATGCCGAAGTAGACAATCACAAGAGTCATGAGTATGATTTTGGGAATGTGAGTTGTCTCATGCTCGCGATTATGTGCTCTTAAACTTCAACAAAGTTTGGAACTTGTGGAAGCTTATTAGATAGGCGTGGAGTTGAGTTACATGTTTCAAAGAGCAATCTAAGCAAGAGAGGTATAAAACCATTGTTCCATTCACTCATTGCAAAATAAGTAAAGGGCAAAGAATGGAACCTCACATGCTTAAGATAAAGGCTACGTAGAGCATCTTGAGAAAATTGATTGTCCAATTGGATTGGAGCAAGCCACGGATCTCATTCTTGATTCATTGTTCAAATGTTATGATCACTTAGTGATGAACTATAACATGCTTAGAATGAATAAGAATCTCTTCGAATTGCATTAACATGCTGAAAAAACTGCGAAGATGAAGATATTGGAGAATGGTTCTCCAATGCTCATGGTTCATGATGGAAATGGGCCAAGTGCCAAAGGAGAGTTAAGACAAGGGTTGTCAAACCTAAAGGAAATAATTGATGCAATTTGGTAAAGTGGCAACTGGATTGACCATTTAAAATTGTAGTCAAAAGGTAAGACAAGAGTTGTCAAACCTAAAGGAAATAATTGTTGTTAAAATTATAACTCTAATTGATGCAATTTGGTAAAGTGGCAATTGGATTGACCATCTAAAATTGTAGTCAAAATTCTGGACGATCAATAAAAGGAATGGTAGTGGGACTACCACTTGGGAATTTTATGTTATAAATTATTCTTTCTAAATTTAATTATTGGGTATTGGATACCAGAATAATTAGTAAGATGAAAGACTACTTATAGTAAAGTTTTATCTACAAACGGTAATGATGCAATGGTTGCAACATTGTTCGTAGAACACTTGTAAAGTGACTTTACTGATGAAGTAGAAAATATTATTTTGTCATAAGATAATGAAGGATATTTATTTCTTATTTGGAATAAGAAAAGTGCTTTATTTATTATGATTTACTTAATTGTGTTATCATATAAATAACTCTTATACCCTAAATTTTGAAGAACAAAGTAATAAAGGCTATAACATAAATAATTAAAAAAATTTATGCATTATTGTTTTGATCAAATAAAAGAGAAATGCATATTTAAAATTCCATGGGACTGAGTTTTAAGTCATATGATTTGGAATCACATGATTTATGCAAATCTTATTCACTTGGACCAAGACATCTTTTACTATGAATAGTAAAAGGCTAACATCTTACTTGACCTAATGCATTTCGATGTATATGGTGCATTAAGTAGCAATGCTAAAAGAGAATTTTGGTTATACTTGGTAAAACTATTCAAAGATTCTGATTGGATCATGATGATGAATAATTGAACCAAGATTTTGATAGTTATCATCAAGGTTGTGAAATAGTTTCACAATAAACTCCACTAAGAACACCATTTGGAATGATGTGTCTACATGGAGATATTGAACCTTATTGGATATGGTTCATAAGATGATAAAATCAAAATTGATCTTCCATTATTTGTTTTGGGGTTATGTATTATAAACTGCTATAACTACACTAATTTGAGTTCCATCAAAAGAAGTTAAATAATGAAAGAAAAACTCGGTTTGTCTTTCATAAAGATTTAAGATGGTGAGACCTTTTGGAAAGGAGCTGTCAGGGACACACTCATATTTAAATCTAACAAATATACTTTCACGGGATATCCTAAGGAAACTTGAGGATAAAATTTTACTCGTAAGAAACAAATGGTTTGTTGATTATGATGATACTTTTCTAGATAAATGGTTTATCTCTAAAAGAATCAGTGGGAGTAAAATGTATCTCGAATGGTTCGAGACCTAGAAAATATATTTTAACCTAAGATGGAAGTTGAACAAGTTTTCACAAAGAGTTGTGAAAATCCGTTCAAGATATACAAGTACTTGCATACATGATAGAATACAATCTATAACAAGAAATATTGGATATTTCGAAATAGAAAGTATTGAGGTAAAGTTCATTGAAAGATGACACGTTTACCGCCTATCAAAGATGCAATATTCGCTCCACATTTAGATTAATGGCTTGGAGCCATAAAATCTAAAAAGCAATTCATGTATAATAATCAAGTTTGGAACTTGATCATTCTAACCTAAGGTGTTAAAACCAAAGGAGGTGAATGACTTTTCTTGGAGAAAAACTTACATGGGTAGCAAGAAACTTATTAGAATTTTCATAGTCACATGTTCATATTTGGAATATGAAATTTGACAAAATGATGTCAAAACAAGCATTCCTCAACGGAAACTCACTTAAGGATGTATTGGATACAACCTAAAGGTTTTGATAGTCAAGAAAATTATAAAAGGTATTAAAGTTGCGAAGATTCATTGGATGCATTGAAGCAAGCTTTTGGGAGTTGGAATCTCCGTTTTGATAAGTCATAGAGTTTGGCTTGATCAAGAACGAAGATGAACCTTGTATATACAAGAAGATTAGTGGGAGCGTAGCGCTATTTCTTAAAATTAAATATGTGGATAACATATTGCTCATTGGAAACAACATTCCTACACGTTAGTCTGCAAAGACTTTGTTAAGAAAGTGTTTCGCAATGAAGAATATGGATGAAGCTGCATATATACTTGGCATTAAGATCTATAGAGATAGATCAAGGAAACAAATTGGTTTAAAGCCAAAGTACATACATTGACAAGGTCATTAGAAGATTCCGCATGGAAATTCTAGGAGAGGACAGTTGCCAATGTTACATGGATGTTTTTCTATGCAAAGAATCAAATGTCCTAAGACAAATGATGAGCATGAGAAAATAAATTGGATGCCCTTTGCTTAAACAATTAGATTCATCATGCCATGATAAGTACTAAGCCGGATATATCTAATGCTTGGAGCATGACGAATAGATATTAATCCGACAACCGGTGAGAGTCACTGGATGGCTGTGAAACAATTCTTAAAGCACTTTAGAAGGGCTAAAGATTTGTTTTGATCTATGGAAGGGATGGAAGATGATCTCGTCGTATATGGGTACACGGATGCATGCTTCCAAACTGACAAAGATAATAGAAAAATCGCAATCGAGTTTTATAACTAATGGTGAAGCTGTAAGTTGGAATGGTTCCAAGCAGAGTAAAGTCACTAAATTCTACGACTAAAACTAAGTATATCGCTGCATAGGACGCTGCAAAGGAAGTTGTTTGGATTAAGAAGTTCATTGGTGAACTTAACATGGTTCCTAGTATTGCTAATCCAATAGACCATATTAGTGATAATAGTGGTGCAATTGATCAAGCAAAGGAACCAAGGGCACATCCTAAATCCAAACACATACTTAGACGTTTTCTTATCGTTCGAGAAATCGTTGATAAGGGAGACGTAAACATATGCAAAGTACCAAGTAATGATAACGTTGCGGACACGCTAACAAAAGAACTTCCACAAGCTAAACATGATGGTCATGTTAGGTCCATGGGTATTGGATACCTAGAAGATTGGGCCTAGGGCAAGTGGAAGATTGTTGGTGTTGGTTCCCTAGGCACGTTTGTCAAACGTTGTATAAGTTATCATTTTATTCATAATGATAAAGAGATAATAATATTATTATTATGGCTCGTGTTTGCTTATAATAATCTCCGTCCCTAGAGCTTGTTAAGCACTAGTATAAAGGCTAAATGATCATGGGATGATCATGTTAGATTTATGGGTACTTGTTTGGAACAAGGTACTGGACATGACCCGCGGTATGAAATTTATGTCATGCTCGATGTCATATATAAATCTCATATTAGTTATGTCATTTGAATCCTTAGACATGAAGTTATTATAGTCTTCCACTTGATGAAGATTATGTTTGACATACTCAAACGCTGCCTTAACCCGGTAGTTATAAAGTGTATGATTGGCATGATTGGATTCACGTAGGGAAGAATAATAAGCTAAATGGATTTGTCCCTCTTCGGAGAGATATCAAGCTTGGGCCCCTCGAAGGAATGATCTTGGTTAAATGTTTGGCCAAACTCAAATGGATTGATTAGATCAATGTCAATTGGATTATCAACATATTCAGAATCGAGAAAGTATTGAACAAAACAAGTTGACTTGTTGACCATGACTTGTGTTCAATGAAATCGTGGACAAAGGGATTGTGACATGTTCTAAAAGGAATGCGAACTTGTATCTAGTTATACTATTTGGGTAGGTATGACGGTTTGCTAGAACCTAATCATATCTTATGGTTTCATGTTTGAACCCATTGCCAACTTAGTATAATCCTAGAGGGTCACACACAATAGAACGAATCCTAAATAATGACTATATTGGAAATTTTGGAAAAATTGAATTTTCTGGGCCTTCTGGGCGACCGCCCAAAATGGCTGGGCGACCGCACATGTTTTGGGCGGCCGCACGCCTCAGTTTGGGCGGCCGCACAGTACTGTCGGGGACAGATTCCTAATTTGATTCGGAATCGAATTTTGGACGGGTTTTAGCACAAGTTTCCTATTTGGAATAGGTCTTACTTGTACATAAACACCAGAATTCGGCCACCATTCAGAACTAAGGTTTGTGCAAGCCTCCAAAGAGTTTGAGAGAGTTTTATTTTGTTCTAAGAAATCCTAGATTGAAGAACAAAATTATACACAAAGAAAATTCCATATAGTTCATATTTAATTATGAAAACGTGTTTCATAATTTGGTCTAGCAACCAAGATCAAGTGTTCTTGATATTCGTTCGCGTGTGGATACCGCTAGAGGGTGAAATTTATCATCTTCAAAGTTCGTGATTCTTGCTTTGTTCGTGATCAAGATTTCAAGCTTCTATCGAATTCAAGGTTGCAAATTCAAAGTCATCAAGGGTTAGTTTTTCTAATATTCATATTGTTGTATTTGACTTAATCATATGAATGGATCTATGGGCTTTGGGTTTCTATTAAATTTTAAATGCTCTCTTCCGCTGCGCATGTTGCTACGAAACCCAACATAAATAACGTAAATCACTTAGGCGACAATATTATTTAAACAATGAATAAAATTATCAAAGCATATAATTAATCAAGGCCTTAGGGTTTGAAAAAATGTATGTTTTGTTCAAAAGGGAAAAACAAAATTATACCGAAAATTTCAAAAAATCCAATTCTGATGAACAGTGTTTGCACGGTCGTGCATATAAAAGTGCACGGCCTTGCAATAATTCACAGAATCATTGTTTCATTCGACACATTCTGCACGACTGTGCAGATCTGAGGTCCGCCCGGATTAAGCCCTTTCCATGTTGCACCGATTCAAAAATTGAAGGTGCACGGCCGTGCTAAACAAAGGGCACGACCGTGCCAAATTTTCTGTATTCTGATTTTTTTTTTTTCAATTTTTTCTCAAAAGGCATGAATAACAAGTAGATCCACATGGTATGTACTTAAAACATAAAACCATGTTATTTAGGGATAATCTTGTTTTAAAATTAATGGAATCAAGTAAGTAGATCCACATGGTATGCACTAGACATAAAGCCATGTTATGAAGGGATAGTCACACTTGAACCATTGAGTTTAATGAACAAAACTTTCAAACCATTTTCTGAATTATAGATGATGATTATTAGTACTCTATGAATGAATTAGAGTCCCTAATCAACATCAAATCTTTATGATTCAACAGGAAAATATGAATCAAATTAAAGCAAAAAAGTTTTCTTAAAAGAACTTAAACTCAAACTAAATAATGAACGGGACTTTGATACCAATTGATGGAACAATTTTATATCCCTGAATGCCACACTCATATTTAGTAAAAGATTGAGGAAGAGATGAAGCGGAAGCGTTAGGAATATACCTGTTGAATCCATGGTAGATGTTGGTAGGGAGAATTAAGATGAAGAAGAAGATGTAGGAAAATGGATCTTCTAAATGATGAATGACCTTTAGTTTCTCAAACACTTCTAGACAATAATGAAGAGAATAATAAGAGAGAAAGTAAAGTAAAAAGTAGTCTTGAAAGGGTTGATGGAAGACCGTTTATATAGTAGACTTAGACCATGTCCAATAGTTTCAACCCCCAAAAACATTCAACTACCTTAATATTACGACACCTTATCTTCTCTCTCCATCCACTTAATCATTCAACTACCCTTTCAACTACACCCCCCCCACAATAAACTAGTTTAGTTTAAAATTCAACTCCTCCCAACTCATCATTCTATACCCCACCACTTTTATTTTATTTATAATCTTTATTTTTATGATTAATAAAATAATAATAATAATAATAATAATATATAATTAAAAAATAAATGATTACTATTATTATTTATAAATTCGAGATTTTTTTAATTTTGTTAATTTTTTTTTAATTAACACTTAATAAAAAAAGGATAATTAAGGAATTTTTAAAGAGAAAAGAGGGTTTTTTTCGGTGTCCAAATCAAACGAAACTTATATCAAATTAAAGAGGGAAAAAAATGATGAATTTTGGCGAAAAAATAAAAAAATTAATTTTCTGTAAAATAATTGAGTTTAAAAATTTGGGTGGAAAATTAAATTCGGCGGACCAATGAAAAGCCTCCAGGTGTAAGCTTCAGGAAAACAAAAAAAAAAAAAAAAAAAAAGGTCGCCGACTCACGCACCACATTTGGGCGTGAGATACACGCGCGAGCTTCGAGCCAATGAGGGGTTGCCGCGTGTCCAAGGCGGGCCCCCTCATTTTTCACTCAACCCGGTTGAATTTCTTCAACCTCCCAATTCAACCCCCTCCCTCTCAACTTCTTATTGGACACCCCTCAACTAGTTGAACTCTCTCTCAACCCCCCTCTCAACTCCCTATTGTACATGGCCTTAGTGGCATTTCATTTAGGGACGACACCTATTTATTTCTTAAGCAATGTTAATTTACTATTTTGCCCATCATAAATAGGTAAATTACATTTCAGGGATTCTACACATTGACTAGGTTTGACTATAGTTTATATTAATATTATAGTCATGATTTTATTAATGGAAGTCTAAATAACTTGTATTGCAAGCCATCTTGTTCCAACAAACAGGACTTTTATAACTTATGGATATGGAGAAACTAGTTTCCACCAAAATTTTCTCGACCAAAATATAGTACTATGGCTAGAGAGAGAAACCAATCATCAATCATTTTACTCGTCTGTCTACTCATCATCATCTCATTTCTAGATGAGTTTTAAATTTGCTTCACTTTTAATAGTTACTTCATCCGTCTCAGAGTAAGAGTCCTATTTTCCATTTTGGTCCGTCCCAGAGTAAAAGTCTCATTCCTAAAATAAAAAAGAATCTTTACTATTCACCCCTCATTTAACATTTACATCACATCTAATATTTATTAATAAGCGTGCAAATGAGGGTCTCATACTTTACTTTTACACTCACAACATTTACATCACATCCAATATTTATTAATAAGTGTGCAAATGAGGGGTGAGACTTTTACTCCGGGACGGAGGGAGTACGTTTTTGCAGGGATGGCCAAACCGGACCGGGACCGGACCGGGACCGGAAAACCGGACCGAAACCGGACCGGAAAAGCCCGGAACCGGAGAAAACCGGGGAGTAAACCGGAACCGTGGTAAGCGCGGGCCGGTTCAGGGTCACATATATGGCGAACCGGAACCGGATCGGCATTTCCGTTAAAAAAAATAAAAATCCCTTATTTTTCAATAAATTTTAACATGTTTATTCATTAGTGTATGATAAAATAAAAATCTCTTGTCTTTTAATAAATTTTAACATGTTTATTCATTATTGTATGACAAAAAAAATTAAAAAAAGGTAGCGTGGACTGAACCGGAACCGGACCGGAACCGTACCGGAACCGGATTGTGATGACCGGAACCGGAACCGGTGTAAGCGCGGGCCGGTTCAGGGTCACATATATGCCGAACCGGAACCGGCGGTTCCGAACCGGAACCGGGCCCGAAACCGGTTTTGGTCATCCCTACGTTTTTGTGCTCGTCAGACGAGATAATTTTAAATTCGGTATGATCGATAAATTTTAAAAATGATTTCAACCCCACGCTCAACAATCAAGACAATATAGACAAATCGAAGATGTTGCAACATCGCTGCAGCAAATACAGATTCCATCTAGATATGGGGTGGTTCGTATTAGTATTGCAACTCTCTCATCTATTTTTTTTTTTTTTTTTGATGCCCAGGTTCACCAACTTCGCCAGACTTACGGTTGCTCGGCCTAGCTCCGCCAACTACTCCTGGGGGTAGGTAACGAGGTTTTTCTTAGCACCTGGTTGCAGTGGCGGATCCAGGAATAATGATCAGTGGGGGCCAAAAAAAAAATCATTGTGACATTATTTAAATATGATGAACTAAGAAAAAAAAACTTTTTTACAAAAATTAGGGACTGATTTTTTGAGGAAAATTTTCAAAATGTCATTCGTTTTGGAACAAAAAGGGTCATTCAATTTGGGAGAGGTAGTATTTTTCATTGCGATTTTCTTTTATTATTACAAATATGTATGTGTATTGTTTATAACTTTTAAGCACTTTATGAAATCAACTATTTGTTGAAATGAAATATTTTCACATTTTGTTAATTTTAGTTATTATTGTGTAAAATTTATTTAATTACTCCCTCCGTCCCTGAATAATAGTCCTACCTCCTATTTGCACGGAGAGTAAGAAATTGTGGAAGTAAGTGTTGTGAGTGTAAAAGTAATGTTGTGAGTGTAAAAGTAAAGTAGGAAATAGAATGAGTGAGAGAGAATAGTAAGTTGATTGGCGCTGTGAGTATTTAAAAGTAAAATAGGAGAGAGAATGAGTGAGATAAATAATAAAGATTTTTTGTCATTTTAGGAAAGGGACTCTTACTCTGGGTTGTACCAAAATAGAAAGTATGACTCTTACTCTAGTACGGAGGGAGTATATACTAAAGCAAAAACTTCCTAAATTTTTTTCTTAAAAAAGATTGAATTTAATTTAGGAATTTAACTATAGTTCTGGTTTTATAGAGTAATTCAGTTTTATTAGTTGAAACTCATTTACAGTTAATAACACAAGGTTGTTTGTGAAAATTGTAAGTTTCTTAAAAATAAAAGAAAAAACCATAATTGTAAGTTTCTTAAAAATGAAAGAAAAAGGGAATGCAGCTACCTAGATTCAAACCCTCAACACATGGTTAGTGAGTGTAATGCCTTACCAGCAAGGCATGTCTAATTTATGTGTTATTCTTCAAAAACTAAGGTATATATATATGTCATAAATAGCTAAATTTTTTTTTTTTTTGGAAAATTCAGTGGGGGCCGTCGCCCCCGCCCGTTCCTTCATAGATCCGCCCCTGCCTGGTTGCGATTAAATTTGTGTTAAATATTTTTTTTTCAATTTGGTTTTAATCAAATATGATCAAGGGCGGATTTATGTATTCCTTCCGTCCCACTTTAAGGTTCCTATTTTTTTTTTTGGTCTTAGATTAAGGTTTTTAGTTGCTTTATTACTTAAAATAGATAATGGGTGCTGGTCCCAAATGGAAACAAGGGTATGAAAAATAGCTAGAGGGGGGTGAATAGATGTTTTAAAATTCTTTTCGTACCCTTGATAAACTCAATTACAAATGCGCACTTTATCAAAATAAGCGTTATGATATGCGCCTAAGTGAGTGAGTGAAATGCACAGCGGAATTTAGTAATGTAAATAGGCGCAAAAGATGATAAAGGGGGCGCACACACACTCTAAGTATTTTGGCTCAAAGTGGGTGAAATAAGAAACTAAGGCAAATGATATAACAAACACAATACAGTTCAATCAATCAATCTACAATGAGTAAACAATCAAATAGTTAGATATGATATGACTTGAAAGAAAATAGCAAGATAGTAAGTACGCGCTATTTGGAGAGGTTCGATCGGGAAAATGATCTACGTCCTCTACCAAGATGGTTAGTCTTGGATTTCTAATGAAGATCTTATATTAAGAGAGAGTGTTACAAATTACAATCGTTTTGAGCTTATACACTAACTCAAGATCTATTTCTATGAAAGAACAAATCCTAGACAATAACCGGTGTATCTCTAAAAGAAAGATCTAAGTGATCAAACTTAAAGAGGTGCGTGTGTGATTTTAGATTCAAGGCTCTTTAGATCTTTGAGATTGAAAGCACAAGAAAACTAAAGTGTTTTTGCTTGAGGATCTGGGCTAAGGATGAAGTTATGAAGATATTCTTGAGAATTCTGGTAAATCAAAGGCAATCTTCAAATCTTCAACAAATGCTTGAGAGAGAAATTCGTGAAATGCTTAGCAACTTCAAATGGTTGAAGTTATGGGGTATTTATAGTAGAGCCCCAAAAACTAGCCGTTGGAAATCCTTGATGAGTCAGAGAAAGGACGGATGTGCTGTCGCTCATTGAGTGGAGCACGTGTCCTTTTATAGCCGTTAGACACATAACACAAATATGACCGTTATGGACAGGTGTCCTTAGATGCAGGTGCATACGTGTTATTTAACCACCGTTGGATCATTGGCGTAGTTTGAATCTCTTCAAGTTTTCGAGTTTTCATTAAATCACTGAATGTTATTTCAACATTTATGCGACTTGAGCCAAGGGGAGCGTAGACATAGCGCGCCCTAAGCCATCTGAGGCGCATGAGCTAAGCTAGGCGCATACTCATGCGCGCGCCTAAGGAGGCGCATGGCGCGTAGGCGCGTGGCTCAAACTGAACTTGTGATTTATCTTGATCTTCTTGCCCTATTCCTAAGCCTATTCTGTTACAATGGACAACCTAAAAAAATGAAGTATAAATACTTCTTATATGTGGGTCTAAAGTCCATGAAATAAAACTTAGGTGATGGATCAATCAAATCTAATCAATCCTATTACATTGAAACTGAGATATAAGTAGACATACCCAATAATGGGACCCGCTTGTCATTCCCACAACAAAAACTCTATACTCACGTTCTCTCTCACACTTCACTTTTCATACTCACAACATTTATTTTTTCTTATTCCTCGTGCGAAATTAAATTAAAAACCTTAAAAACTGAAATGAAATCAGTATTATTGTATAGATGCAAATGCACCACTAAATTAATTAGATTGTCTAATTTAGTTTCATAAATAACATTTTAAAATTCTATAGTGCAATTTGTACACTTTATTAAAAAAAATCCTTAAATTCGCCAACTGCAACTAAAAAACATTTCTAACCTAAATTATAATACTCCCTATGTCCCAGAAAGATAGTCTTATTTTGATTTTTTATGGTCAACAAAAATGAACTTTGACCAGTCATTGGTGACTATATAATAATTCTAGTGAAATTCTTAAATTTGTAATTGATAAATCATTAAGTGATTTATCAATAACAATTTTTTGAATTTCATTGTGATCATTAAATTGATACCAATGTTTGGTCAAATTTTATTTTTGTTGACCATAAAAGTCAAAATGAGACCATCTTTCAGGGACAGGGGGAGTAATTATTAATAAAGGGTTGGTCTCATGTAAAACGCATTTTTCCTAATGGTTAGGAAAAACGTGTTTTTCAAACCTCTAGAAGACTTTATATTGATATCCAAAAGGCTTTATACTGATATCCAAGACCCTTCTGGCTATCATTTTCAAATGTTCTGGCTATCAATCTCATATCCAGAAGGCTTTATATTGATATCCAGAATCAGAGATCCCTTCTGGCTATCACTTTCAAAGGTTCTGGCTATCACTTTTAAAGGTTTTGGCTATCACTTTCAAAGGTTCTACTATCAATCTCATATCCAGAAAGCTTTATATTGATATTCAGGACCCATCTGACTATCAATTTCATATCCAGAAGCCTTTATATTGATATCCAGAACCGTTGAGAAGTTTCGATTATTTACAATAACGCCGCCGCATTTTTTTTAAAACACGTCACAATAGATCGATCCCGGAGCCAGTTCATTTCTCCATCCCAATCGGATTTTGGATATATGTTCCCCCTCCCTCTCCCTTTCCTTTTCAATCTGACACCCATTTGTTTTTGTTTTTCTATATTAGGTGGGAATCCTTCAATTTCTCAATTATTATATCTACTCAATTATTCCATCATTCTTCCTAACAACCTTATCCATTATCTATGCTTATTACGCATTTGATTTTGGCTTTTGTGTAATAGAGCGGTGCGTTTTAAATGGATTGAAAAATAATCAGTCTTTTGTTAATTAAGCTTATTAATATAGAGTTTTTAAGTCGAGCTTTTTAAAAATCTTAGCCTTTTTCAAACGCTCCAAATAGAAGTTTCGTTTTGAAAAATTTCCATTTTTAAATCTGGACACCAAACAAGCCTAGTGAGTGTTCATTTTTATTTTGTTTCCTCATTTACGAAAATTAGGTCAATGTGGCTTCTAATAGTTTTTTTTTTTTTTTTTTTTTTTTGAACTCTTTTAAAATTGCAAGATTTCTCATTTTAAAACAACAAATAGAAAAATATGAACCCCATTATTAGTTTCTTGAACTCTTTTAAAATTGCAAGATTTCTCATTTTCATACACATATATTTGTATTGATCACATGGGAGAGATAGACTAAAAAGAGATGGTTTCAAGGAGAAAATGAAAAAACCAGAACAACAACCACAAACTAGAAAATAAATGATGAATCCAAATATGGTCTAAACATTTTCAGTAACATATATGCATATGTAAATATTTTAAAATTAATAATTCCATATTATATTTATAAATGTGAATCAAACATATTAATAAATAAGTCTCAAAAGAGTGGGTCAGTCATTCTTGTAAAGCCAAGCCTCATTCTTGGGGAGCGATAAATAATAACGAATATAGTTATGACTTCCCCTCATGTGGGAGCAAGTGTAGTGTAAATCTTGTATAACTAAATAATGTTATCAACATTTGTTATCTAATTAGTTAAGGAGCTTAATAAAGTCAACAGATATGGACGCGAATGCCTGCCCGGTCCTTGCCGTGAACAAATGGGTGCCCCATGATGTTCTCTAATTAGATTAAGATTAATGATTATTTCTCAGTTCCTAGAAGCATCCACAATAATATCTTTCGTTATGAATATGAATATGTCTTTAAACCAATGAATTTAGTTAACATGAAATCTCAGAAAAAACGCGTGTTACACACATTTTAGTGTAAAACGTGTTTATCGTATGCAGAGTGGCATTTTTTATAAATAGGCGGAATTTTTTTACAAGACGCGGTGGCATTGCTGTAAATAACTGGAACTTATAAAAATTCAGCATACACTTTTGGACACTAAAGGAGACAGTTTTCAATACTACATGAGGCAGTTTTTAACACTAGGACAAACACATGTTTTGAATCTTTCAAAAACTCACCAACCACTTGTTGAGAATATAAGAGGCATTTTTTAACACTACAAGAGGCACTTTTCAACACTAGGAAAGACAACCTTAACACTACAACCGACAATCATAACACTACCTCTAAAAGTGTATGTTTGAGTGTATAAAAGTGTCTGCTTGAATATTTATAAGTGTAATATTACAACAGACACTTTGTAATATTATAGCAGGCACATGATAATATTAGAAAATGTAATTTGTGAAAAACATGTTTTTCCATAGCTTAATGTAGAATGCGTTTTTCACGAGACCGACTCTTTAGTTAAAAATATGTCCGTAATGAAATTGAATAATTTTTAGACTCGAGATGTGAATTTTTTTGGGTATGAGAATTGCGACTTCCTCAAAAACTAATGATTGTTGTTTCCGTATTAAGATATACCCCCTCCGTCCCATTTCAAATTGCAAAAGTTGCCAAAAAGGGTGTCCCAACTAAAATTGTAAAATCCAAAAATGGCAAGTTTTAACCCACTTGCACACTCACATCCACTAACCCACTAACTATTCTCTACCCCACTTTCTCTCTCCCACTCAACTATCAACACTCACAACACATCACCTTTTTCACTTTTTCCCTTAATCCCCGTGCCAACCTAGTATTTGCAATTTGAAATGGGACATAGGGAGTAGTTGCTTTATCTACAAGTACAGGGATTTCTGTTGCCAAATGCTTAGATATTTGTGACTATAAATATTACCCTATCCCTAGCATAATAATTAACTTGTAAGAAGTTCAAGATACAAATCTGTAATTTTAGAGGGTTTGCATGGTTAGGAATTATTGTGGTCAATAATTCGTGCAATTATGTTAGTGAAATTTATATCTACGTTGTCAAGAGATAATAAGATCTTTGCCCGCTGCTCGTGGACGTAGCCAAGTTGGTGAACCAAGTACAAATCTTGTGTTCTTGTGTGTGGATTTTATATTCTCGTTTCATTATTTTCATGAAGCGCTCTAACAATTGGCATCATAGCTAATTGAGTAAGAAATATGCGTGTATTCCACTGCATAAGAAGATGAGTTCAGGAATAGATTAGGATCGACAAGTTTAATGGAAGGAAGAATTTTATTTTATGGAAGATCAAGAAAGAAGTTTTGTTGAAGAGACAAGGCTTATGCACCCTTAATCAAGGACAAGGAGAGGAAGGGAAGCGAGAGAGTGATGGATTATGTGGAGAAGAATGAGCATTCACAAATCATCATGGGTCTTTGTGATGATGATCTCATAAGGATAGCTTCAGAAGCTACTACATCTGGCTCGAGTGTCGGGAAACATATTGTCGAGTAAACATAACGTAGAATGGTGTAGAAGGAAGTATGAAAGAGACACATCTGAGTGGGATGGTTGAGCAATAGGTGGATCCAGTTACTCAGTTGGGAGTGAACGCGTAGATGATCCAAAGTAGGAATATCAACATCCACATTTCGAGTTGAGACAACTCATCTTAGTTGGCAAGGTTCAATGTCGATTAGACTTGCCATGTCTGAAATTATTGATTGCCCGGTGGGGTAATCATGTACTCTAGATAGGCAGTCTAGAGGTACATATGAGTGCTTGGTGTAGCACAAGTCCGTTTTCTTAGGAGAGTAAAGTTGTCAGACGTGACAAATATTAGTGGTCTAGAAGGATTTATAAGACAACAATTTTGAGATTCTATCTGTTGGTCCCAAAGGGGCAACAAGGGTATGAAAAATGCTAGAGGGGGGGGGGTGAATAGCGTTTTTAAAATTCTTTTCAAACCCTTTTGCAAATCAATGGCTTATGCGCACAGTTCTCAAATAAGCTAAGTATAGCGCGCAGTGAGAGTGTGAAATGCACAGCGGAAGTTTTAAGCAGCACCTGCGCAGTAAAAAGCTGCGCAAGGATAAAAACACACGCGCTAAGTTTTGGCTTAAAGAGTTCGATAAAATGTTCTAAGGCAATAAGCAATAACAAACACAGCAGCAATAGCAGCAATCTGATAAGATCAAACAAAGCAGTAATTCAGAAATGATTAAGCAGGAAGTAAATAGCGAGATTAAAGAACAAGCTATTTGGAGAGGTTCGATCAATGAAAGATCTACGTCCTCTACCAAGATGGTTAGTCTTGGATTTTCTAATGGAGATCTTATTATATGAGAGAGTTACAAGATACAACAATGAAACACAACTATCTCAAAGATCTATAATCTATGAAGAACAAATCCTAGACTAAACCGGTGTATCTCAAGAAGTATGATCGAAATAATCAAAGCTTCAAGAGGTGTGTGTGTGTTCAGAAATTCTGGGCTCTATGAATCTATGAGATGAAAAGCACGAAGAATTCTGGTGATACAAGGCTTAAAGGATCTGGGCTTGGTTGAGTATGAAGGTATGAAGGTTGATCTTGAGAATTCTGGAAATGAGCAAGCAATCTTCAAATCTTCAAAGTTTCTCTTGGAAGCAAAAACTCAAGCAACTTGGAAATGAAGATGAGCAGGCTATTTATAGCATAGAGCTTAAAACTAGCCGCTGGTGCTCTGAGCAAGGACGATGAGCTGGCACAATATGATTGGTGCGCAGGTGTCCTTTATAGCCGTTGGAGCTCTGATCAAAGTTGATGACCTGGCACAATATGATTGGTGCGCAGGTGTTTTAGAGCCGTTGGAGACTGAGCATGAAGACCAAATTCAAAAGCTTCTTCTAGAAGGTTGACAACTGTCTTCATTTGAAATATTTCTCTTGAGCGCGTCTCCACCGTTGGATCTGCTGAGTGTGATTGCTTTGTCGTTTCTGCACACCTTAGCATTTTTAATAAGCGTGCATCTTCTAAGCGCTTTCCAAGTTATGTAATCTGAATATATCGAAAACTGAGCAAGGATGCATGCTGCGCAGAAGAGACCTGCGCAGTTATGTCCTGCGCAGGGAAGTCCTGCGCAGAGACCACAGTCTTGCTTAGATCATTCCTTTTCGCTCCAAGTTTCAAGAATATGAGGTTGTTGAAAGACAAGCATAAGGACCAAGGTAATCTGCTCTGCTCATAAAAGCCATGCGTATGGAGAATGAGCAAGTGATGCTATGCGCGCGGAGAATAAGCAGCTAATGCTATGCGCGCGGAGAATAAGCAGGTAATGCTATGCGCGCGGAGACTGGGCAGGTAATGCTATGCGCGCGGAGACTGAGCAGGTAATGCTATGCGCGCGGAGACTGAGCAGGTAATGCTCTGCGCATGAAATGTGCTGCGCACGAAATATCCTGCGCATTATACTTGGTCTTCAGTAAATGAAATCTCAATTCTAAGCAAGCCCTAACCGCTAAGCCTATTCTATAAAATTGGACTTAGCTAAAAATAAAAGTTATAAAACTTCTTACATAAGATCCTAAAGTCCATAAAATACTCTTAGGTGATGGTATCAATCATTTCTAACATAAATAGGAGGGTTAAGAAGTGAGCATACCCAACACTATCGCCTCTAACAAATTTGGGTTCATGATTGTCTAGGTTATTCTGTGACTATTCACTGTAGGCGATCGAGAATCAAAATCTTAGATTTCCTAGTTTCTTAGGTTCTATAGAATATGGTTTGTTTTGTGTTTTCTGTTTCACAAGAAAATCAGTTTGATAGGATTGTGCAATGGAGGTGCAGTGCACATGCAATCTGGGTGCAGTCCTCGTGCAGTAATCGTGTAGAATTAGGTTTGTAGAAAACTCCAATGGTAATGGTATTGCGATATAATTTCAGGATTTGAGATACAATTCTAGTGAGAGAAGAGATTCGTCTAAACCATCCAAGAGTGCTTGATCTATGTTCATTGGTGATTCAAGAATAGTTCGAAGCACATTGAAGTTTGAGACAAAAGTGTAAGTCATTGCTTGGGTAAGTTTGGTATCTAAATCTGGTGATCGTGAATTGGTCAATGTTATGGTGTTAACTCTAGTGGTCTATGAGGACTGTTACACAAGTTAAGCTGAAAATTCGTTTTCTCAGCGTAACAAATGTGGTTGCTCGCGATCGAACAAAGTTTGTTGTCTTTTGGCAAAGACAAGGAAGAGGTGGAGATGTATGGTCTGATACAAAAGATGCGGCTCAAGGTGGAGTTAGTGTCAGTGATTCGTAAGTCTGGATCATTGATCTGTGATATTAAATGTCAAGGTGGGGATTGTTAGGAATATGTCTTTGATGGTATTTGGTAAAGGAAATGCCCTTAATGAAATCGAGTAATTCCTAGGACTGAAATATGAATATCTTTGGTTACAAGGATTATGACTTCCTCAAGAATAAGGATTGTTGTTTCATTATTACAATATAGTTCTTTCTTTACAAGTACACGGATATCTTATTGTCAATGGTTTGGGTGTTTATGACTATAAATATAACCATTTCCCTAGCATATAGTTAACTTGTAAGAAGTTCAAGATACAAGAGAGATCTGTAACTCTAGATCTAGGGTTTGCTTAGGAGTTTATTGCCACTTTGACCTGCGTACTATTAAAAGATTGACGTTTTGCCCTCGTACTAAAGAAACTCACACTATGACCTGCGTACTATGGTTTTAATAAAAAAGTGCACAAGGATAACGATGACCCGTTAGAAATCTAATGGGCTGTCAGCATATGTTAAGAATTTAACAGATTTGCAATAAAAAAAATTCAAATGTGACCCTAATAATGATATTAATGTTGTAATGGTCCAAAATTTATTTATATTTATATTTTTTTTATTTTGATTTTTTTTATATTAATAAATTGGTATACTCATTTTGTCCCAAAACAATTTTGATCCATATAATCCCTTATCACTTTAAATTGTACTATGCACACCTCTTCTTTCCAGATTACACCCACACAAAATACACACTCTCCTCCCTCGTCTCTCTTTGCCCAGCCACATCTACCAGACCTTTGTACCAAACGGGAAAAAAAAAAAATACACAACTACCAGAATAAAGATTAGATCTGGAAATTTTTGTTGCAGATCTGCAATTTTGGAGGTATCAAATTTAGTGTGTTCGGAAGAAAGAGAGTTGGTGGTGCATTAGGCAGGTCGTAAAAGAACAATAGATCCAGAGGTTATGGTTGTGGCCGTAGAGAGCACAGAAATCGGAGGAGATGTATGTTTCGCTGGAGGTGATGGCTTAGATCTAACTCAGGTCTAAAGGTCTAGGATTTCATAGCTAGAAGAGGATGGAGACGTGGGGGGGGGGGGAAGAGTCGGAAACAGAGATTTGGCCAGAGAAGACGAAGAGGTAAACATCGGAGATGATGAAGGTAGAAGGTGAGTGTGTTGTCGAACCGCCAGAAGCGTGGGATTAGCCAGATCTGCCGGTCTAGGGTTTCATGGCAAGAAGATGAGGGAGCTCAAGGAGATGAGGGAGCTGGTGCCCATTCGTGTACAGAAAATAAAAGTTGCCGGCGGTAACGAAGAGGCACCAATGTAGAAGGTTGGCGGCGTGGCCGGAGGAGAAGTGGCCGGCGGCGTGGTCGGAGGAGATGTGGCTGGGCAGAGAGAGACGAGGGAGGAGCGTGTGTATTTTGTGTGGGTGTAATCTGGAAAGAAGAGGTGTGCATAGTACAATTTAAAGTGATAAGGGATTATATGGATCAAAATTGTTTTGGGACAAAATGAGTATACCAATTTATTAATATAAAAAAATTCAAAATAAAAAAATATAAATATAAATAAATTTTGGACCATTACAACATTAATATCATTATTAGGGTCACATTTGAATTTTTTATTGCAAATCTGTTAAATTCTTAACATATGCTGACAGCCCGTTAGATTTCTAACGGGTCATCGTTATCTTTGGGCACTTTTTTATTAAAACCATAGTACGCAGGTCATAGTGTGAGTTTCTTTAGTACGAGGGCAAATCGTCAATCTTTTAATAGTATGCAGGTCAAAGTGGCAATAAACTCGTTTGCATAGTAAAAAATTATTGTGATCTATAATTCGTGTAACTAGATTAATGATATTTATATCTATGATTATCAAGAGATAATAAGATTCTTGCCATTTGCTCGTGAATGTAGCCAAGTTGGTGAACCACATAAACATCTTGTATTCTTGTGTTTGAATTTTATATCCTTGTTGTGCTATTTTCTGCTTTAACAATTTTTTTTGGATGTCGTCACTATACTTTTTTTTTGCATGATCACAATCCGTTGAAAAATTCGTTATGAACATAATAATAAAATCATAAAAAAGTAACAAAAGTTAATTATGTATACGACCTCATATGACTAACTTTCTTTTAACTTCTCTAACTCGACTCATATGACTAACTTTCTTTTAACTTCTCTAACTCATATAAAAAAACAAAACAGAAACTAGTACTTTCTTTTCTATAAAACCTCACTGTCGGCAAGCCCCTAATATGGGTTTTGCCCTGATATGTTTTAGTACACAGAAGCTTGAGAAAAACGCGTTTTTTCTAACTCTTAAGAAAACGTGTTTTAAATAAATGCGGTGGCATTTTTCTAAATATGTGGAACTTCTTTAAAAAAACGCGTGGTGGCATTTTTGTAAATAATCAGAACTTCTCAACGGTTTTGGATATATAAAACCTTCTGGATATGAGATTGATAGCCAGAACCTTTGAAAGTGATAGCCAGAACCTTTGAAAGTGATAGCCAGAAGGGATCTCTGATTCTGGATATCAATATAAAGCCTTCTGGATATGAGATTGATAGTCAGAACCTTTGAAAGTGATAGCCAGAAGGGTCCTGAATATCAGTATAAAGCCTTCTGGATATCAATATAAAGTCTTCTAGATATGGGATTGATAGTCAGAACCTTTGAAAGTGATAGCCAACCAGAAGGGTCCTGGATATCAGTATAAAGCTTTCTGGATATCAATATAAAGTCTTCTGGATATGAGATTGATAGCCAGAACCTTTGAAAGTGATAGCCAGAATGTTTTGAAAAACACGTTTTTCTAACCATTAGAAAAAACACGTTTTATAGGAAACCAACTCCTTTTAGTATACCTTTGAGTATACATATGTTTTAAAATGGTATAATATCGTCAAAAGCATAAATACGAGTATATTAAGAGATTTTACGGGTGTTAATCACAAGACTTCTTAAAAAACACTCACATTCCTAGAAAAAAGCGCTAATACCCATAATTAATTGTACGCAACTGTAATATGTGTATACGCAACACCCTCGTATTGTTGCATAGTGACATATGAAGAAGAAGGGTGTATCAGTTTCGCCATGAAAGTAACGACAGACTTATATTTCGAGTTGCAAACTTAATTCCCTACTTAGTTCTTTACTGACTCCTAACCGTTTCATCTCTCCCTCCGATCACCATCGTTCGTTTCCTATTATCACACCTCAACTACAGAGCTCCCAAGTAAATTAGTTTTTCCTTTCAAATCTATCTATATAAATATATTAAAGTTGGTGAGGAGAGGCATGGTATTGCCACATAGATAAGTCTTAGAGAAAGGTTGCATTTGGTGTTGCCACATCATTACCACTCTTATAAATAAGAGACTTTTCAAATTCTTTTTCTTAGCTAATAGTATTAGCTAATAGTATTAGTTACTATATAGGGTAACTATTATAGTTAAATACTATAGTTAACTAATACTTATAATAGTAATAGTTACTATAATAAGTAACTATTATAGTTAACTACTATAGTAACTAATACTTATAATAGTAATAATTACTATAATAGATAACTAATATAGTAACTAATACTTATAATAGTAATAGTTACTATAATAAGTAACTATTATAGTTAACTACTATAGTAACTAATACTTATAATAGTAATAGGTACTATAATAGGTAACTAATATAGTTAACTACTATAGTAACTAATACTTATAATAGTAATAGTTAACTATTACTACCTACGTCCCAGAGTAAGAGTCCTACTTTTTATTTTGATACGTCACAGAGTAAAAGTTTTTTTCCTAAAATGACAAAGAATTTTTACTATTCATCTCAGTCATTCTCTCTCCTACTTTACTTTTATACTCACAAAATCAATCAACTTATTATTCACTCCCACTCATTCTCTCTTCCAATTTACTTTTACACTCACAACATTTACTTTACTTCCATCATTTCTTAATTTTTGTGCAAATGGGAGATATGACTCTTACTCGGGGACGGAGGGAGTAATATTTAACTATTATAACTAACTAATACTATTAATAGTATTAGTTAATTATAATAGTTAAATATAATTGTTAACTATAATAGTTACTATATAAGTTAATTATTATTATTAATACTATTAGCTAATCATAATTGTTATATATTAACTATTACTATTAATTATATTATTTAATCATAATAGTTACTATATATGTTAACTATTACTATTAATACCATTAGGTTTTTTGAAATATTCATACAACAGACTTAAATGTACTTCTAAATTCATTGAAAAAAATATATTTATTACAACTATGTACAACCAAAGCTATGAAAATATTTTGATTAATTTAAAATATACATATATTTTCAAATAAAATTATTATGTTAATTTATCTATTAAAAACATCAAAAAGGAAAACACAAAAAACATTAACGGAATAGATTCTCGTGCAGAGCACGGGTTACCTACTAGTATATTTTATGGTAAAAGATGTTGTCTTTGTGATTTTGACAATGAGTTACCGTTGTAATTAACTATTATAAAAACATTTAATCACGTAACTAACTGAATTATTATAAAGGTACTTTAGTCTATCTCACATGCATTAATTATGTTTCTTAATACGCAACAAAAGTTCAAAACGACTAGTAGTGTTATAGATATGGAGTATTAAACAAGATAATGTTATCATGGCCCATGATAGATCTAGGATTTTCAACCACCGGGTGCACAATTTACATTAAATAACTCCATACCAAAATTTTTTAAAACGTAATTATATTCAAGTACATAATTAAGTATATAAGTTCAAAACAATTGTCTCATAAAAAAAAACAAGTACACAATTTACACTAAATAATTTGTTAACTTTTCTTTTTACTATGTTCACATCCCTTCTAGTTAAATTACCACTCTAATTATTTTTTTGGGAGGTGCACTTAGTAAAAAAAAAAAAAATTTTTTTTTTAGCAAAAAAAATTGGGTTGACCGGGTGCACGTGTACCCCCTATTTACACATAAGATCCGCCCATGATCATGGGTGAAACCTCAAGCCCTTATGTGCAACAAAACAACCTATTTTTGAGGCCACATGTGTCTTAATAGATAAGATAGTCATAAAAGCATGACTTAAGGGATACTTTAGGAGACAAGAGTAAATTTATTCCTCAAATTTCTACTTTCTACCCACATAAACATGGTTGACGTTTGTTTTGTATTAAAGTTGGAATTTTTTTTTGGGGGAAACTAGTAGTTATAAAAAGAAAGTCATGTTTTTATAGGTGTTAAGGTTTAGGGTTTAGGGTTTAAGATTTAGAGTTTACGGTTTAAGGTTTAAGGGTTAAAAACATGACTTTTTATAACTTACGAATGAACTAGTTTCCCCCAAAATATACTGTTGGACACCAAAATAAACCATATCATCATAAATATTAAAATAATATTTAATTAAAAGAAAAAAAAATACATCCCTCCATCTCCACCTATTTACTTCACTTCAGACACCTTCTTTGTCTTCTTCCTTAACCCTTTTGGACATATTAAAAAAAGAAAAGAAAAAAAATGAAAGAAACCAAGAAAAAACAAAAGAAAAAGCTCATCAAGAAAGAAATGTCTATTGAAGAAATTTGATAAAAAATTAAAAAAACCCCAATTTTGTTCAAGAAAAAGAAATACCCAAATTTCCCTTCAACCAATACAATGGATCTTGGCAATTCTTGTAGCAGCGTCACCTTCCACTTCTACTCCTACTTCTCCCTCCACTCTGATCACTCTGTTTCTTCTTCATCATCATCGTCAGCAATCACACCCTTTTCCCTTCCCTTTGGAACTACCTATAAAATGCTCGAATCAGACCCTTCCTTTTCTTGCTCAATTTCAGCTTCCATGTCTCCTTCTTCTTCTTCTTCTTCTTCTTCTTCTTCTTCAGTTTCTGAACTTGACAATTGATTTTTGATGAATAACAAAACCCTTCTTGAAATTCCACTTTTTTTTTTTTACTAATTCAGCTACCCATTTGTTTATAAATCTGTTTTTGTGGTTTTAATCTTCAAGAAAACAATGTTGCTTGTCTCACCACCTGCAGTTTGTGCTCACAAGATGGGTTCTATTTCTCTCAGGTAAATAAATTTTGGGCTTAATTTGATTAAATTGCATGTGGGTATTTCTTGAAATTCAATTATTTGCAATTTCTGGATATTTAGTTGTGTTCTTAGTTAGATTTTGTGGTTTGATTGGAATATTTATTAGTGTTTTTGGAGGAAGATTTGTTGTTAGGCAATCCCCAATTTGGATTTATTCTGTATTACCATCCAGGAATGGGTTTGATTCAAATGGGATGAAGAACAACAAGTTCAGTACTGTGATCTCTACTTCCATAGCTGCTCACAAGAATAAGAAATTGGGCTTTTCTCCTCTGGTTACTTGTGCTCTGGCCAATACCCCTAACTTGACACCTCCCAAATTTTATCAGGAGGTTTGGATGTTTCTGCTATTTTTTATTGGTCTTCGATTTTCCGTTTTTCGCATTTTTGTGGTGATATTTTCATTAGTTTAGTACCCTCTATCAATTTGTAAGGCTACATCAGTTTTGTTACTTCTAATCAGTTGACTGCTTTTGTTGTTCGTATTCAATATAATTCTTCTGATGATATTTTGGTAATAGTGTCGTTTATCATCAAGGGTATTGATTTACGTCGCGACAAATTTCAGGTTCTTACTACTGCTAGGGAAAAATTTACGCAGGAGATTTCTTTCCAGTCCAAGGACAAAGACATATCCCTTGCTAAGGTATAAATTTACTTCTTGTCGTGCTTTGAGTTGAAAATGCTTGTGATCTTGTGTTCCGGAAAGAAAGGGGAGGCTGAAAATGCTTGTGATCTTGTGTTCAGGAAAGAAAGGGGAGGCTGAATATATATGTAGGGAAAGTAGAAAAGAGGGTGGATAGAGGAATAATTATTTTCTCTAGGCCCACAGTTTTATTTCCTTCCCAAAGTAGGGATTGATACATTGTGACAATCGAAGTCAATATATATGTAGGGGTCATGATATTCACACTCCATTTTCCAAACAATGCCCTGCAATAAAACAATATCATTAGGCTTATAAGTTAAAGAAAACTTCATACGTACGTAGTGTCTTGTTTGAATAGTGGAGTGCTAATATTGTATTTTTAGATTTCGTGGCATTTCTGTGCAAGTGATTACGAAGCTTGGGGAGGAGGGGGGGGGGGCATTTTCACCATGTTTTTAACATTATTCCGGTTTCATGGTCATATTATCGATTCCGCGCGGGCTGTGGGTGTGGTTAGAGTAGAGGAAGCCATTCCATGGTAGAAGAGGTTAGGGGAAATCGTTCCATGGTTAAGCTTAATCCTCACTTGTGGAGAGTCTTACGATACTTACCCTTTAGAGTTGTGGTGATGTTTCTTTCTTATATGTCGCCTTTTCTATACAAGAAAATAATTATACTGGGTGGGCAGATTCAGTAGATTATACTTGTGTTCCGTATATGATTTTCAGGCATTGTTATATGTTGCTGCTGAAGATGAGGCTTTTATGGCTTTTAATCGAGAAATGGATGCACTTTCATTCCAACATGAAAGAAGAGGTGCTTCAGTGTCAAAAGAAGCCCAAAGTTGGGACTGCTTAGAGGCTATGCCTTTGGGCACAAAGAGTATTGATAAGTGGCTAACCGAGTTGGATACAATTGCGAAAGAGGTTGAAGCAGAACTAGTCTCGAGAGACATAGGATGCCATTTGGGTGAAGTTTTAGAGGCCGTAAACATAGTTCTTTTCGAGTCTAGAGGCTTCAAAAGATCACGTGTTTTGGTGGACCCACAATGTTCGTACTTGCACTCAGTATTAGGCTCCAATCATGGCAGTGGTATATCATCATCATCTTCTTCTTATTCTTCATGTTTACTCCCTCCGTCCCATAATAAATGTTGCATTTGACTTGTCAACCTTTTAAGGAAAGAAAGTGCTTTACTTGTTTGTGGGTTGCTTGTACAATGGTAATTTTGCACAAGACTATTTCCTTGTAGTGAAATGCGACATTTATTGACCAAAAAGGAAAATTCGAACTTTTGTTATGGGATGGAGGGAGTAACATATTTAGCTTCCATCTATTCATGCAATCCTATGCATGCTCTTTTTATCAAGAAGCCAAATTATATGTTTCCTGAAACGAGCTCATCTTCATTTACAGCAATTTTGCTTAGCATAATCTATATTGAGGTTTGTCGAAGGCTTAATCTGACTATTGTGGGATCGCGATTCGGGGAAGATTTCTTGATATGGCCTCAAACAGGGAATCCTGAGGTATGTTTTAGTTGTGAGAAACTTATCTTACTTTGGGATCTTAGTTCAGTTTTTGGGAAGTCAAAGTTCTCATCTTTAGGTTTATTAATTCATTTTCTTGAAGATATTAATCCTAATATTTGTTTACTTAAGGGTTGCATGGTTTTGATCGTGTGCATCTTGATAAATTTTAGGAGCTTTTCAAGGTAACTTCAGGACACAGCTTATTTGGGATAGTTAATGGAGGATGCGTGGATGACCCCAAGTCAAAAGCTTCTGATTTAAATAGTAACTTACTTTTAGGGCTTGATATTGCAACAAATCGAGATATTATCGGGATTGCCCTTGCTAATTTGATTGTAAGTTTTACTATCTGCATTATATTCCATTGCGTGTAATGGGTAGTTCGATGCAAATTTCAGCTGTCCTTACCCGGTCATACCTTTTTTGATTTTCTGATCTTTACAAGAATTAAGATAATCTTTTAACAATTTCAGAGGCTTCATTGGAAACGGGCTTCGAGAACGAACCCTGGGTTGATGCTGACTTCACCACTTAGGCCAGTTGATGATGGTAACGAGATATGTAGCAAAACTGATGGTTCAGGCTTTCCGTTGTTGCGGCCTCAAGATCTAAGGTAGAATCTTATACGTAACTACCTCCGCCCCAAAACGAATGTCAAAAAAAATAATTAAAATTAAAATTTTCTCTTGATCAAGAGTAAATTTGGAAATGTTTCGGACATTCACTTTGCGACGGAGGGAGTACTACTTTAAGGTGTAGATCCCCCCCCCCCCCCCACCACCACCCAACCATTTTCTTCTTATGCGGGCTCCATTTTTTGTTATCCGCACATGTTTCAAGATTGAGTTGAGACTGAGGATACTTATACGTAGATTGTTAATAGTGTCCCAATAAACTTTCATATACATTATATATGCACATTGTATTCTCCGACATTATTCATAATCTATGAATGAGTCTAGCTTTTATTTTTTTCCTATCGTTAACTAGATGCAGTCGAGATGGGAACTATGGACTTCATTTATACTCCCTCCATCCCAATTTAAAGTTCTTAGTTTGACTTTGCACGGAGATTAAGATAAAGTAAATGTTGTGAGTATGAAAAGTAAAGTAGGAGGGAGAAAGTGGGTAGAGAGTTTTTGTTGTGAGAATGACAAGTGGGTCCCAATAAAACAAAGTAAGAACCTTAAATTGGGACAGACTAAAAAGGAAAGTAAAAACCTTAAAGCGGGACAGAGGTAGTATGTTTTTTCATGCATGGATAACTGATCTTTGTATAGTTACCCGAGTCTTCTGAATACTCCCTCTGTCCCAAATGATAGTCCCATTTAACTTTTCAAACATTTTAAGGTTACAATGGAACTTTTGATGTTAAGAAATTTGGTGCTTAATTATGCACTACGTAGTTCTTTTTTGCAGTATGCTTTACTTACCCGAAGGAATATTGTAAAGAGTATATGATTTGTATTTAGCTACATCTTTGTAAGGTACTTTTGTATTTTTTTTTTTTTTTTTTTTGGGGGGTGGGGGGTGGGGTGGCATATCTTGATTCTTCACATTTTAGTACCCAAAGAAAGTCAAAGTAGGAGGTTAAACGTTTGTGCTCGGTTCATCTGATACTCCTTTATTATGTTTTTCTCAAACTTCTGCATTTACTTTTTTTTTTCCTATCGCATTATTGTTCTTGTTTATTGATAATATCATCTATGTCATTTTCCACCCTTTTTTCTTGTTAGGCTGGCTATCATGGCTTCAGAAAGATTGCTGATTCTGCAGCCACATAACTGGGCTTTAAGGAGGGATCACGGCATGATGTTGTACTTTAGCAGGTACTCCCTCTGTCCCCGAAAGTTTGTCCAATTTGATTTTTTATGGTCAACACACACGTTAACTTTGACCATACATTGGTGTCATTCTAATGTTGTTTACATGAAATTCTTAAACATTGTTGTTGGTAAATCATACTCCCTCCGTCCCAAAATGATCTTCTCATTTGCCATTTCTCATTGTCCCAAAGAGTTCATCTCGTTTCTACAATTAGAACTTAAAATTGCATAAACAAAATATGGCTAGTGAAGCAAGTGTTCAAATTCTTAAAACAGTCAAATGAGAAGATCATTTTGGAACGGAGGGAGTAATATTTTAGATGCAAACTTGAGTTTTGGAATGCTTTTCTCTAGCTCCTTTCTTTTTTTTTCTTCTTCTTTTTTTTTAAAAAATTACTCTAGCTTTCTTCAAACTGATTACAACATATATATCGACTTCCAAATGACAGGAACTATGAAGAGGCGGTCCAAGAGCTTAGCATTTGCATGGCTTTTGCACCCGAAGAAGAGTCAAACATTTTAGAACCATTTGTTGAAAAATTGCATTTGTTGCGCCTCGAGTCATCCTGGAAATCCGTAGGAGGACAAAAGGGTCGTTTGAGAGTCCCTTGATATCTTTCTGTACAAAATCTCCTCTTCTAACTGTCCCGAGGATTTTAACACAGATGTTTACCTTGTAGCTCTAATCTTGTATAACCCGTGTAACTGCGTACCTTCATCCATGCCTACATGGTTTTTTGGAATCTATAGTATTATATGAAGATTCAGTTCTTGAAACTGTAATCAAGATAAGATGTCAGCTTGACAAAGAGATCGCGTTTTGGTTTCTCAGGTATGTTTCTTCGATCTGGTTGTTACCTTTTTTTTGTTTAACTGCGGGAAAGTTGGTGCTATAAGTGCTCCTCAGTATGCATCGAGGTTAAGGGAAAGGCCGGGCCCGCACGACGGATCTGTTGTTAAAAATGACTCTAGAAAATAGAGACCCCAAATTCAAAATTGTGGCATTGCACAAGCTCGTTTTAGAAGTAATGAATGAGAGCTCTAACTTAGGGTCATTTTCAGTAATGGTTTCTTTCTGAAGTTCCCCTTTTGTATTTCAGTTCTTAAGTTCTATTGTTTGTCAAGAAGTTGACTAGGATGTTAAAGGAACTGAGTCAACTCAGGCTCAGCTTGGGGTTGACTCGTCTATGCTTGAACTCGAGTGTATAAAAGTCGTATCTCCGTGGCAAGCGAAGTACTACTCGGTGTAATTGAGCTTACGCTTGAGCTCGAGGCTCTTAAGGGTGCGGTTAGAGCTTAAGATTGACTCACTTAAGGATATTATTGTGTTCAATGGTCTTTTTAGAGTCTAATTGTAACTACTCCTTTATGCTTTAACTCGACTTGAACTCATGAATTTTAAGTTCAGGAGCTGAAAATTGAGCTTAAAATCAAGTTCTACTCAACTCATTTACATAATATAATCATCCAAAGTAACTATTCCATTTGAGAGAAAGTGGAGTGAGGATTAGTAGGGATGTCAATTTGACCGAACCCGATTCGAACCCGAAGGTGATCCGCCCCGAAAAAGTAGGGTTCTGGTTGCAATTTTCATGACCTGAGCGGGTTAGGGTCGGGTTTGGGTATTGATATTGACATGCCGTGAACCGACCCGACCCGCACCTCATGTACAAAGTCAAGATATTATGTTAGTTAATCATATTATATGTTGTTCAATTTATTTTTATAGTTGTTTTTTAGTGAGGTTTGATGATTTTAAGCTAATTTATGTAACTAATTAAAATTTAAGCTTATACATAGATTGGGCCCAAGCAAATTTGAGATGAAAATTTTATAATTTATACGCTTCGGGTCGGGGTCGGATCACTCATTTTGATTTTTGGGTCAGGTTTGATTTTGGCGCATCCCGCCCCGCCCCCGACCCGTTGCCATCCCTAAGGATTAGTAAATGAGTAGTTCGTGTGAGTATGACAAGTGGCATCATCATGAGTAGTTCGGATCACAAACTAATGTTTCTACTGTCAAATTCATTTCCCAAAGGATATACTCCAGAAAACAAACTTAGTAGAAAGATTAAAAACTTAACGGAAGAATCAAAAACTCTATCGAGCCGTCAAAAACTTAACAGAGTTTTGGTTAACTTTTTTGTCTTAAAAGGCAATTGCACCATCGAGCACACCTTCCGTCTGATTAGTATTTATATATTCTTCTTGTCAGAAATTAACAAATATTTATGGTCTGACACATTTTTTTTAAGCACATAAAAGAGATTCCTTTATTTTCAAAATAAAATAAAATATAATACTCCCTTCGACTCAAAATGAGTTTCACAAAAAGATTTCAAATTTACTTTTAAACAAGAACGAATTTGAAAATAAATTTGACAATTATCAAATATTAATTTTTTTCCTAATTACACACTAATAACAATCAAACTTACTCATGGTATCAAATATTCTATCGATGTCATATTAGTCCTGCTAAATACTCCATCCATCTCATTCTTATCGCTACTTATTTTCATTTTGGGCGCCCCATACTTAATGTTACTTACCAAAATGTTCACTTTTCTCTCTCCTACTCGCTCACGACAACAATCCACTAATTATTTTTTCTACCCACTCACAATATGTATTTTTCCAACATATTTTTTTAATCTCGATGCACTCTCATTGGTAGCAATATGTATGGTACGGTTGAGTAATTGTGGTTAGATAAGGGCCCACAACCCATCTCCGTTGGATGTCCATCCCATGATTTAACGGAGCACCTACCTAGTCAGACCCGAATCACAGACGGAAGTATGTACCACTAGGGATGGCCAAACGGAACTGGAACCGGAAAACCGGATCGGAACCGGACCGGAAAAGCCCGAAACTGGAGCAAACCGGGGAGTAAACCGGAACCGGAGTAACCGGAACCGCCATTCATCCGGGCCGGTTACGGTTCACATAAATAGCGAACCGGACCGGAACCGGACCGAAAACCTCTTGTTTTTCAATAATTTTAAAGGGGGGACCAGAACCGGATCGAAACCTAACCGGTACCGGATTGTGCCAACCGGAACCGGGGTAAGTACGGGCCGGTTCAGGGTCACATATATGCCGAACCGGAACCGGCGGTTCCGAACCGGAACGGGCCCGGAACCGGTTTTGGCCATCCATAACCACCATATTGGAGGGAAAATTTCTTCCAGAAAAAAACATCAGTGTGAAAACTAGGGTTCCGATATCAAGTGTCATTTGCCGAAGGGAAGAATGATCAGTAATCAATGGAACTCACAGCAAATTTAAACATTAATTTCAAGTTCATCTCCACCCGCCACCGTAGAACAACCAACAAAGCCACCACCTTGACTCATATGCATCATCTTCATCCCACACCCAATTTCACTCATCAACTCGAAATTCGACCACCACCACCAACACCACCACCGCGCAAACCCCTCAAACAAATTCAACCCATCAAGCTTCCCCGGACGAAACCCACCATCACGACCACTTCCGACGTTTTGCGGTTGATGGACGCCCTTAATATTGCCGTTCCTTTAGATATGTACATTTCCTTAATCAAAGAGTGCACCCACAATCGAGACCCCAACCAAGCCGTGGAACTACATACCCATATCAATCGGAGAAGAATTCATCCCAGTTTGGGACTGCTTAATCGTTTATTGATTATGTATGCTTCTTGTGGCTGTATTGGTTATGCCCGCCAACTGTTCGATAAAATGTGTGTTCGAGATTGTAACTCGTGGGCAGCGATGATTGCTGGCTATGCAGATAATGGGGAATATGAGGAAGCGATTGAGTTTTTTCTTTTGTTTTTACGAAGAGGGCATTATGATAATATTAACATGTTTGGCTTTCCTGTTTCTTGGATCCTGGTTTGTATTCTCAATGCGTGCGTCCAGACATTGGATCTTGAAGTAGGGAAGCAAGTTCACGCTTGGTTACTGAAATCTGGATATCTAAGTGATTTGTTCATGAGCAGCTCTTTGATTAATTTATATGGGAAAAGTGGGTGGTCAGAAGGCGCTGACTTGGTTTTCAATCAAACCTCTCGTCGTAATGTCGTGGTTTGGACTAGTAGACTAGTTAATAATTGCAAGGAGGGACGTTTCGCTGAAGTTCTCAACTTGTTCATGGAAATGGGGAAGGAAGGGGTTAAGAAGAATAGTTTTACTTTCTCTAGTGTTCTTAGAGCGTGTGCGAAGATGAGTGATGATGCTCATTGTGGTGAACAAGTCCATGCGAATGCAATAAAATTAGGACTTGCATCGAAGAGTTATGTGCAAAGTGGGTTGGTTAACATGTATGGGAAGTTTGGGTTGATTGGAGATGCGGAAAAGGTGTTTCGGAAGAATGGAAGTAGGAGAAACAATGCGTGTTGGAATGCCATGCTTACGGCCTATGTACAGAATGGGTTTTACATTGAAGCCGTAAAGTTTCTATATGAAATGAAAGCAGCTGGTGTGCAACCCCAGGAAGTACTGGTCAATGAATTGAGGTACGCTTGTGGATATGAAACTTTGAATCAGGGACCGACAGATGGAAACTACAAATAGAACTCTGTTTTTGTTAGGTTTACCCCAATTCGAAGCTCTACAGAATATGACCATGCATAGTCAGGTTGATGCACTCTTGCAAGATCAATGATTGAACTTTATCCTTTACTTAACATTACCAAGCAAAAACCAGTATTAAAAGGCGTGAATTCTTGATGAAATTGTTATTAGTTTGATGGGTGTTAGAGGGAGTTACTACACAAGCAATTTCTGATCGAAATATGTTTATATGAAAAGACCAGAAAACATGAATGGTATCACAAGATTATGACGATGCTGCCTCATATGATGAAAAAGTGGACTAAATTAGCTTACGAGTGATGAGTGAGCGGACAATATACCCGAGCATGCCATGCATTATTCTGAGACCACGTTGCAAGACTTAGTATGACTGGACGACCGGTAGGAAAGTGGTAATGGCGAGCAAAGATAATGGAGTACATTGTAAGGAGGAAATTCACGAGGATATGCAGAATGAGCAAGGAAGTGGCATCGAGATCCACTGTTGATCTATTGGTCTTCTACACTACCTTCATCAAATGGATCCACAAATGGTCTTATTCTCCATTTACCTTTTCTTTGCCTGATTTTATGTTAAGATCTTTTGCATCTCAGAACATATATAGTTCTTGATTACAAAGTTTGCATATTCTTGATTATAGAACTAAACTTTACATTTATATGGAGCTGGTTTGTTAACTTTTGAGAGTTAACAATTTATGGATTATATTTTATAGTAATTAGGACATAGGAATTCAAATTATACTCTTATATTATATTACAAAGACAAGAAAGGGATATTATTTGCAGCTAATCCTGTTGACTTTGTGTTCAAAATTTGAAGTTTGTTTCAGAGTATTTTACTGGTGATTTCTCAATGGTGCAACTTTTCCACACCAATTTCATTATTGGATTGGAGATGCTCTCAAGTGGTTAAATCTGATAGACCGAAATAGATTACATAAGATGGCAGAAAGTGGGAACACAGGACTGACCCTGCATAAAATAAATGGAATTTGAGAATGACCACTTCACCTAAATGTTTTGTCCATTACTTTTGTTTTTGGACCATAACTTCGAATGATGCTTGATGCTTAATAGAATGTACGGTAATTTGGAGGTAGGATGCAATGATTTAATTATTTCATCAACATGAATATGTCCAACACCCTCTTAATGATTGAGAATCATTATCCTTGCTTAACGAATAACAGCCTCACTCAACATTCGACATCTAGTGCTTGATGCATCAAACGCAACATTCATCTTCCTCCTGGTCCCTTCTCTACCACCAGCTGAAAGAGGCAAAATAATTATCTCCTTGTGGTCAATTTTTGGTGTGGACATAAACCAGAGTGCAAACTTTTGTTAACCGGCAGTGGGCAGTAGAGATGACCATATCTCATTTTAGTGTATTTGTTGCATATAATTATCGGACAACATGTGAGACTCAATAAGCATTATGGGGTCTAATGTCATTTGTATAGTGATGTTTTTCTGACCCCCTTTTATTCAAATTTTCTACTACATCCGTCACAGTTCAATGTGTATGGTTTGACTTTTCTGGTCAACTCAATTAAACTTTGGCCATAATTTTATGAAAATCGAGATATCTCTATGCAATTCTAAATAATGTTATTGATACTATTACTAACGGTGAAACAATAACAATTTTTAGAATTTCATAGGAATACTTATATTTTCATAAAAATTATGGTCAAAGTTCGCTTGAGTTGACCAAATGACTAGTACTCCCTCCGGTCCCAAATATAAGCAAAAATAACTAAAATCACGCCTATTAAGAAAGTAGTTAAGTTAGTTAATTGTCTTGATTTTATAATAAAAACATGTTAAAATTACTAATATATCCTCATATTAAATGTGTAATAAATGTGCACTTGTATTTGAAAATGAATAATTAAATAGGGGCAGTTTTGGTAAGAGAGTATTAAATAGTCTTGAAATCCCTTAGAGTTGCTCATATTTAGGTAAAAAAAAAACTCACTTTTATTGCTTATAATTGAGTCCGGAGGGAGTAACTATGTACATTGAAGTGAGACAAAGGTAGTATATGCTAATTATTGTTTTTTTTTTTTTTTTTTCCGATCTCTACACCCTTCTAAAATAATTTATGACTTCGCCACTGCCCTATCTTCTGTGTATATAATGCCGCTTGACTTCACGGATAATAAACTACACTTGTCCATTATGAGAAGTAAACCTAAGAAATAATATCTCCAAGATTAATTGGAGATATTATTTAAAGTCTTATATCATCAACAAGAAGTTAACCTTTCACGTTTAAGCAACTAATATTGGTCACCTATGTACTTTTCAAATTAGTCACTGCAACTTCAAAGCTTCATTTACATGGTGAATTATTCAAGCTTTGTGAAAATAAAATAAAAAAATGATAACAAAATCGTGATAATTATTATTATTATTTTTTTAATCAGAAAAGGGTGATGCCCCCTAAATTTATGAAATAAAAAAGTACAAAAAAATGATCGGGGACCAAGCCAAACCATCACAAAAAAAAAAAAAAAAAAAAAAAAGAGGAAAAAGGTCAATCAAATTGCCTTCTATAATTTGAATGCCTCTAAAGCTTAATATTCTTTGTTCTAACTTTAGAAACATAATTTTCTCATTTTCCTTTAACTGGTTGAAAGCTGTCTTCTTCATCGTAATAATTAATGTTCCAGGTTCCGGCTATCAGCCATTGGAGCCCAATGATCAACATGAACTCCTCCAACCATACCTCCAAGTTTCCGGTTCAGAGTCTCGAAGTGTAAGAGCTACTTTTAGGTTTTTTGGGTTTATAAACTCGGAATTAAAGTATTTATTTCAACAATATCTCTGGATCGTTCAATATCCTACCAATTCATTGACGTTATCTGTCGCGCCCCAGACCCGTGGTCCTATTTGGCCCCACGCTCGGGACACGAGTGGAAGACGTTATAAAACACTTTTAGAAATTTTGCGAAATATACTTTCATAAAGTTTAACAAAATCCACACTCGAAGTTCAAAGACTTCATTTAACTTTCAAACAAACTCTACAACTAACTTTCACAACGAAAGTACTTAGCCCGAAGGCTTACAAACTTTTATACAAATGTACATACACCGACATTATCCAAAATATAGGTGTTACAAGATGATAAAGTCAAGGAAACTCTACCCAAAAGGTATTACATCTATGTAATGTAACATTTACAAAACAAATCCCAACTCTTACCACTTTAACGTCCTCCCGTGCCAAAGTGTCCTATTCCTTGGACTCGCCGTTATCTAAAACAGCAAACAAATAAGGGGTGAGAATGAATCTCAGTAAGCTACTAAAATGCAACTACGTTACATGCTGATATGATAATCATAAAGAAACAATATCAACAATTAATCATATAGCATATAGCACATAACATGAGAGGCTCCCTATCGCCAACCGTCCTATACCGGTTGGAAATAACGACCAACTCATCATAAAACACATAGTGTAGGAGTAAACACTCCTACGAGAATACCAAGCCAAGGTTTACCGAAATAACATAACCACCTGGGAATACCATATGAGAAAACCATCTGAGAAAACCATCTGAGCAGCATAAATAGCTGAAGCCGGGATCCCGAAAACCAAACCATAACCAATAGAATCAAAGTAACCAGAGAGGGAAATATGACACAAAGTCATAACCCGAATGCTCACCAAAGGGAGCGATTCATCCCATCCAAGGCCAATCTGGACTGGGGAAACTGAGAAGGCACAGTAGACACCTTATAGTGAACTTGGCTTGTGTGCCACTATAATTCTCCCACCGCCTGACACAGAAGGTACCGATGGAAAACCTTATAGTGAACTTAACTTGTACCACTATAATTCTCCCATTGCCTGACTCCACAACAAGACCAGCTGGACTTTCCACAAGAAGCACAGTAATGAATACTTGCTAAACAACAACAACCGGGCAATGATTCTAAAATAAGGAATCAAGCCAAACACATCACAAAGATGAACCAATCCAAACCACATCAAAAGATGTTCAAAAATACCCCATGTAACACTTATTCATATTCCCTAACACATTTGTTCACAAAGGAACCAATTTCAAACACTAGGGTGTTCCACAACAACCCTCTAGGTACTCTAGGATATCACCTAAGACCAAGATTTAACTCTACTTCACTTGGATTTAAACAACTCAAACTTTTCAGTAGCCCCGGGCGGTCGCCCACACCAGACTGTGCGGCCGCCCAAAACACTCTGTCTCAAGACAAAAATCTTCCAGATAAGTGTGCGGCCGCACGCCCTATTTGGGCGGCCGCCCCACACACCCGCCAGGCCAAAACTTGAACAAACTATACTCCTTTCGTTCCACCTTCCCAAAAGTACAACACTTAACGTTTATAACTTCACTAAGACTACAAAATCAGTCTCAAAACAACTTTAATACTACTTTGGGCCCAACCAAACCAACATACTAAATACTCTCTTTGTCCCAAAATTACAAGTATAACAAATATTACCCAAATCGCAAAATAACAATTACAAATATCAAGTATAAATATAATTTTTTTCTAATATACTAATATACTCATTTAGGGATACTTTCATTTAATTTTCCCGTCCCAAGAATAATAGTATAATTTTATAATATACTTATTTAACATTTAACTCAAGTTAATATTTTACCGTCCCACAAGTAGAAGTATACTTTCAAACACTTATACTAACATTTTCAGGATATAAACATACTCCATATACATCCTTGCATACAAACCAAGTCACTTACCCAGTATAATTATACTCCCTTTGTCCCAAATAAACAAGTATCACAAATAAATTCTTTTCACAATAATTTCACCACATATAGCAAATATATGACAATTTTACTATTTAAGGAGAATTAGTAACTTACCTATTTCCAGAAAAAGTATCGCAGAAATATGTTTTTTTCGGGTAGAAATGATCTACTCAACGCCCTGATCAGTTTTATATAATTAGTTTTTAAAACGGATAAGTAATTAAAAAGATAGAAATTAAAATAAGATGAAACTTACCTTGAATGTTCATGAACCAGAGGGATTAAAAGTTTACTCGGTGTGTGTGTGTGATTACGCAGAGGGAGAGGGATGGGAGGATAAGTATATAAGGATTTTTGTAAAATTTTCACTTTGGTCCCTCTACTTTCATTTTCAACAATTAAGCCCCTGAACTTTAAAGTTACACTTTGGACCCTAAAGTTTCAACTAATTCATTTATTCCTTTTAACAAAATTACTACTAACACTTTGACTAACCCATATGCTCAAATAATATATACAAGTCATAAAAAAATTTTCTAACACATAAAATGCACACATAAATTCAAATTAAAATTCCCAAAAATTTATAAAATAAATAGGGACGGGTTTTTGGGGTCGTTACAATCACTCCCCCTTAAAGAAAATTCGTCCCGAATTTTAGGATAACTTACCAAACGAATCAAACAACTAAGGTTACTTTCTTTCTATTTCATCCCGAAGCTCCCAAGTTGATTCTTTCACATTATGATTTCTCTATACAGCTCGAACAAAAGGAATACTCCCACTTCTCAATTCTCGAACTCTAGAATCAATCACATGAACTGGATGCTCCTCATAGGACATACTTGGTTAAATATCCTCGGGAACCTCAGATAACACATGAGATGGATTATACACATACTTTCGAAGCATCGAAACATGGAACACATTATGAATCTTGTCAAGAGAAGGAATACAAGCCCGATCTCTAACTCTTCCCCATATCTCAAAAGAATTGATATATTAAGCAAACTCAACGAGAAGTAAAGGTATATCCCACGAATTCTAAGAATCAACTGAACAAGTTCTCAACTTGTCCTCAAGAATTTGAATGGTTCTTTCTGACTGGCCATCTGTCTGAGGATGAAAACCTGTACTAAATCCCAATTCTGAATTCAAAGCCTTCTGAATTGCTTACTAAAATCAAGATGTAAATAAGGAACCCATATCCAATACCATGCTCGTAGGCATCCCATGAAATCGAACTATCTTCTGAACAAATAAGTAACAACTGGAATTAGCATTTATACCCTCAAAATAGATAAGGTGAAGAAACTTGGTAACCAATCCGCTATCAATCAATATCATTGTTCTCAACTATTCAGTGTAATTCCTTCAATAAAACCTTTCGCAATAGATTCGTATCCACTCAGAAATCTCAAAGGCTTGTCACAAACCAATTGATCACTGATATTTTACTTCCAGATTATTCGCAGCTCAAGGACTTAGTTGAATGCTTAGAATTTCGCATGTCAAACAAATCAAATGTAACTCTTCAATTTATCTCAATACTCTACATTTACTTGGGTTTATAATTAAATTGGCCTTGTGTATCTCCTCAAGTACCTGTAGTTGAATTCCATTATGCATGTTGGTTCTACTAAGTATCGACTACATACTCTGCTACAAAAGTTAAAGTTCCATCACTAGCAACGAACAAAGTCGTGTTGTCTATCATCATTCATTCCACTAGTAATTTTTGTTTGGCCCAATTGGTAGGAAAATAGGCTAGAGGGGGGGGGGGTGAATAGCCTTTTTAAAACTTTTTCGGAAGAAACACTTTATAAATGCAAAGTCACTTAACAGTTTGCAAACTAATATCAGTAAGCGCAGCGGGTAAAATATGACTTAGTTTAACTCACACAAAATCAGTGTATAAAAGATTTTCAGAGCTTAGTTTAAACACAAAGTTGTTTCCAAAAGTTCAATGCAGTTCCAAGAGATTGGTCAAAGGAAAATACAATGAATCAGTGTGAACAGATAGATCAGCTGGTGAGAGATTTTCAATCGGCAAGCATAAAGTAGTTGACAAGAGACACAGAGATTTGGAGAGGTTCACAGTGTAAATACTGCTACGTCCTCTACCAAGTTTGGTCAGAACTTGGATTTGGGTTAAGAGTACTATTAGATATTTCTAGTCTATTACAAGCATGGCTTTGCCGGTATACAAAGACTAAGTTCTAGAAATTTCTAATGGATCGTAAGGCAAATACTGACCAAGTGTTTTGAGCGGCAAGTTCAAAAGAACTTATCTCACTCAGGTGGGTGTGTGAATAACTCAATCACAATATTCCTTATATAAGTCTAGCTTGGGAATATTAACAAAGTGATGAGTTTGTGCACGAGTGTATGTCCTATTAATGTCTAATGATTATCTGGACGGAATGTTGAGCTTCAATGAATGCTTCAACAATCAACTCTCTTCAATGCACCAACCTTCTTCAATGCAGCAAGTCCTCTATTTATAAGAGGAGTGAATGTCTTGAGTCTTGTAGAAGAAGGATAATATTTGAATTTCCAGCTGGGTAGGTGATGAGCATTTAATGCAGTATCCTTGGCATTAATGGCGAAGATACGCATGCCTGAAAAGTATGATGGGTAAAGACCCATTTGTCTCAACCGGTTACCTGCAAAAGCAAGTAGAGACAGAGTATAGCTAAAAGTAGCTATGTGTCAGACGGCGCAGTAATCACTACAGAGCAGGTAAACTACTTTTTGATAAAGCAGTATGAAAGGACATGGACTATCAGCAAGGTTGACTTTAAGATGAAACGATGTAACCTGACTGACAGTACAGACTGTCTTTCTTTATCGGCAGGTTGAGAATGGGTTGATCGGCAACTTGATTAGTAAGTTGATCGGCAACTTGTTTACTGGTCTGTTGATTTGCTTCCTCTTGCTGGTTTGCCTTGTATGAAGAGATATAATACACCTGTGCAGGTCACAAAGAATCCTAAGGGTACCTAAATAGGTTCTAATAAAATTGGGGGATCCTAAGTGTAGACATGATTGGGATTAAGTAATTCTAGTATCTAGGAATCTATTTGAACAACAATTTTCTATAGTTGAAATCATTCAATAGAGTATAAACTTAAAGCTTCCACAATCGCAAAATCACACCATGTCTCAACTCACAAAAACTCCAAACTGTTAATTCCTCTAACATTCCCCATTTAGTTTTATCAAACATGAACTATAAGTCAATGTATCCTCTAACACATTACCTTTTCCGGATGATATAACATGGCACTCTACCTGCGTTATCTCATGTGTAACTCTCTTTGGAAAAACCAATACTTTAACTCTCATGGTTGGTAAACACTTCAATATGGCTTTATAAAGGTCATTCACTAATGCCATGGATATATAATCGCAATAAATCTCAAGTTATAGGTAGGATAATTTTGTTCATAAGGAAAAGGAATCAATCTTCTCAAAGCACACATTGTTACCATACAATTCTGAAGCGATGAACATCTCAATCACTCTTTAAGGCATCACCATGAATAATAAATTTATCAGATCCACTATAATGGTAAAACTCGACACATCCACTAGAAAATAGTAACACTGATCATATCCTCTAGATAACTGTAATACTAGTCAAATCCATTAAGCAATATTAATACTGAAGTTGTCATCAACTCTCGTTTCACTCTTACCAATCCATCGAGAAAGTGTATCTTCCTGTGTCATATAGTTAACGGTGTAGCTACCTTAGAAATCCATCAATGAATCTCTAACCATATGCCAATCTCAACAAGTTACATACATCTGCTACTGAAGTAGGATTTTTCCAATTACTGTTGCTTCCATATTTAAAAAAAAAATCAATAACCCTGCCTGAGTTGAAACTTCCTCAAAATAATATATCCTCTAACAAGAATACATAATGCCTTGCTTTCACAACTGTTGCCTCTCACAAAGCAATCCAATTACGGCTACAGATACAACTCAGCATATCCAACAATACCACTGAATAAACCACTGATCTCTGAAGTTGATCAACTATATCCCCCATATAAAATAACAAGTGATGATTCGTTATAGTCATCTGGTTGAGCTCTTAGTATTCAATATACAATCACAAAGTACCATACCCTTTCATAATAAACAATACTGATACATCCCACGTAGATATACTAAACTTAATGAATCCCTTGTCAAGAAATATCTCAAGTTGAATCTTCTACTCCTTTAACTCAACCAATGTTATGGATATATTGCACTAGATATCAACACTATAGCATTATACCGAACAACTCAAGATAACCCAAGGTTTTCATCAATCATGTACTACTCAATAGAAAACATATCTGAGATCCCACAAAGGAAAAGTACATTCTCTAGTTTAGCTATAGACACTCTGCTGTCAACCCCATAAACCAAATACCAGGCATAACCTTGTGATAAAAAATTTCAGACTTTAATGCATAAATAGCATGAATGCTAAACACATATATCTACCATGCTTAATTAAAGCATAATAGCATATAAAACTCCACCATAATAATATCAAAATCTTGCTATGGCAAAATAACTAAACAGCAAGTAAAACATGCTCACAAATTTGCACATCACAAGTGCGCAACACTCTATCAATCACCAAACACTCCCCCTTAGGATAGATACCTCTAACACCTAAGGTAGAGACTCAGGAGACTCATGTAATCGAGAAGCAAAATGCACAGACACATAAGAATGCGAAGAGCCAGGGTCTATAAGTGTATGTGATCTCAAACTAGACATAGAAATTATACCTCCAATCACATTAGAAGGATCTGAAATCTGTTGTTGATTGATGGCAGAAACACTACCTTGTACCTTAAGCTTCCCTGAAGAATCCCTCTTTTGGCCTTGAGAAGACCCAATTACACTTCCCGATAACTGATTCTTAAGTCTAGAGCAATTCCTCTGAAAGTGACCCAACTGACCACATCTCATACATTTGCCTTGCTTCTTCCAACATCTTTCTTCTAAATGCCCTTCCTTCCGACAATAACTACATACTCGTTTGCCTTGAGTTCTTCTATTCTGTGGCCCTTGAAAAGATTCCTTAGCTTGCGAAGATGTCCCTTGGTATTCTTTACTATCACCACGCTGGGGTTGTGGTTTTAACTGTCCTCCTCGTTTTGTCACATCTGAGGCTTCAACCTTGCTTTTATTCTCAACTATATCGTCAATTGTTTTCATTACAGTTTCAAACATACCTTGGAACATTGTTCGAACCTCTTCTCTAGCATTACCCAGCCCTGAAGGCCCTGACTGATCACCTTCTGTTCCAACCATCTTCAGTGATTACCTGCATAAAACACTCAACGTTACTCACTCTCTACCCAACTACCCTCTTAGGCCACTTAGTCATTCTAAACCATCTACAACCTAGCTCTGATACCAACTGTCGCTCCCCAGAACCGTGGTCCTACTTGGCCCCACGCTCGGGACACGAGTGGAAGACATTATAAAACACTTTTAGAAAATTTTGCGAAATATACTTTCATAAAGTTTAACAAAATCCACACTCGAAGTTCAAAGACTTCATTTAACTTTCAAACAAACACTACAACTAACTTTCACAACGAAAGTACTTAGCCCGAAGGCTTACAAACTTTTATACAAATGTACATACACCGACATTATCCAAAATACAGGTGTTACAAGATGATAAAGTCAAGGAAACTCTACCCAAAAGGTATTACATCTATGTAATGTAACCTTTACAAAACAAATCCCAACTCTTACCACTTTAACGTCCTCCCGTGCCAAAATGTCCTATTCCCTGGACTCGCCGTTATCTAAAACAGTAAACAAATAAGGGGTGAGAATGAATCTCAGTAAGCTACTAAAATGCAACTACGTTACATGCTGATATGATAATCATAAAGAAACAATATCAACAATTAATCATATAGAATATAGCACATAACATGAGAGGCTCTCTATCGCCAACCGTCCCATACCGGTTGGAAATAACGACCAACTCATCATACAACACATAGTGTAGGAGTAAACACTCCTACGAGAATACCAAGCCAAGGTTTACCGAAATAACATAACCATCTGAGAATACCATCTAAGAAAACCATCTGAGAAAACCATCTGAGCAGCATAAATAGCTGAAGCCGGGATCCCGAAAACCAAACAATAACCAATAGAACCAAAGTAACCAGAGAGGAAAATATGACACAAACTCATAACCCGAATGCTCACCAAAGGGAGCGATTCATCCCATCCAAGGCCAATCTGGACTGGGGAAACTGAGAAGGCTTAGTGGACACCTTATAGTGAACTTGGCTTGTGTGCCACTATAATTCTCCCACCGCCTGACACAAAAGGTACCAATGAAAAACTTTATAGTGAACTTAACTTGTACCACTATAATTCTCCCATTGCCTGACTCCACAACAAGACCAGCTGGACTTTCCACAAGAAGCACAGTAATGAATACTTGTTAAACAACAACAACCGGGCAATGATTCTAAAATAAGGAATCAAGCCAAACACATCACAAAGATGAACCAATCCAAACCACATCAAAATATGTTCAACAATACCCCATGTAACACTTATTCATATTCCCTAACACATTTGTTCACAAAGGAACCAATTTCAAACACTAGGGTGTTCCACAACAACCCTCTAGGTACTCTAGGATATCACCTAAGACCTAGACCAAGATTTAACTCTAATTCACTTGGATTTAAACAACTCAAACTTTTCAGCAGCCCTGGGCGGTCGCCCACACCAGACTGTGCGGCCGCCCAAAACACTCTGTCTCAAGACAAAAATCTTTCAGATAAGTGTGCGGCCGCACGCCCTATTTGGGCGGCCGCCCCACACACCCGCCATGCCAAAACTTGAACAAACTATACTCCTTTCGTTCCACCGTCCCAAAAGTACAACACTTAATGCTTATAACTTTACTAAGACTACAAAATCAGTCTCAAAACAACTTTAATACTAGTTTGGGCCCAACCAAACCAACATACTAAATACTCTCTTTGTCCCAAAATTACAAGTATAACAAATATTACCCAAATCACAAAATAACAATTACAAGTATCAAGTATAAATATATTTTTTCTAATATACTCATTTAGGGATACTTTCATTTAATTTCCCCGTCCCAAGAATAATAGTATAATTTTATAATATACTTATTTAACATTTAACTCAAGTTAATATTTTACCGTCCCACAAGTAGGAGTATACTTTCAAACACTTATACTAACATTCTCAGGATATAAACATACTCCATATACATCCTTGCATACAAACCAAGTCACTTACCCAGTATAATTATCACTACAAGAAAAACCCAATATAGAGGCATTCAAAAATGACGCAGTTGTTCCTTTTAGTGGCATAATTTGGTCGGTGGCACTACTAGTTCAATGCCACTTCTAAGGGTGCCACGATAGATAGAAATGCCACCAAGTCATTTTATTAGTGTCATTTCGTCATGTCACTCTCTGTAAATATACTGTCATTTTATAATGCCACTTATGTAATTATTGTGGCACTAAATAATGCTTTTCCTACATTACAATTATGAATTTAAAATTTATTGTGACACTACTACATGACACTGTTTGAGTGTTGTATGGCATCTACTAGTGTCACTATCAAATTTTATGCCATCATGAAAACAATAAAAATTGTGGCTATAATTTACCACCAATTCTTTCTATTGCGTATAAATATCCTAATTATTATAAATAAAATATTAATGATTATTTACTATTATAATACTATTTATTTATGTTTAGCTGCAATTTGTTAAATATTGCCATCCAAGGCACCACCAAAATTTGAGAATGCTAAAAGATAAATTGATATAAACAATAATCAATTACAATAAACAATTACCGGTTACACAATATTTTTATTGGCACAATGCAAGAACTTTCAACTGTTTAAATATGAACAAGCAATTCTCAACTATTTTGTACACAATCTCCTAAAAACATTTCAATTACTCTAATTTCATCTCGAAAAATATGAAGTCAACCATCCCGTTCCTTTGAAATCTGCACACACACAAAAAAAAAATGTAAAAATTACCAGCAATGGAATTAAGAAGAGAGAAATTGTTCAAATGAACAAAATTAGAATGTTTACATCAAATTTACAACAAATGGAATGGCTCAACCTACCTGTGCCCTCGTAGCATCTCTATGCCTTCTTCAAGAGGAAGTTGTTTTGTTCCTGCAATGCCTTCTTCTGCCACAAATTTCGCACAATTGATTTGTTTGCATCTGATCAATGCATCTAGAGACAAACTCAAAACAGCACATTTATGGAGACTTGTTTATAATACATAAAACTAACATGCTTTCTCCTTAACCCTTGTTTCATGTTAAAGATGTTTCAGCTTAAAGCTTTCAGTTCCTTGTGTATGAAACAGGACTTGGTTGACCACACAATGTTGAGTGTTGAGGTTCATATATGAGGCTAAACAAATTCTTCTAGATCTCGTTTATATTCTAGATTTCTTGTAACACACCTCAGACAACTATACCAATCAGTATGGGTGCTCATTTTATGATAGCTCGATAAAGAACATACTGTTCTTGAGTGGTGATGCCGTGCCCAGTTAAAATTTCATCATTGGCATGTTCCTTTGGTTCAAACTAGAGTCCATCAATCAGTATTGTTATATTCTTGCAGCGTGCGCCTCCATGCTCGATCTGCTGTGTGAGAAGACTAGTATTAAGAGATACATAAACTAAATTTCAATATAACACAACAAAGCTTCAAAAATTACCTCAATAACAGTCCAGAGATCATCAAGAAAGTTGGAATTATTATGAAATTCACACTGCTAAGAGGAAAAAATCTATGTCCCCAATCCATTCAATGCGCAAGAGTAACGTTGGAAGAAAACTACTGCAATATGTCTCTTAATCAGTTAATGATACATATTTTCAGAATGTCCCTTGTGTAAAATAGACAATCATTTCGGAACAACTGGAATATTTAACAACGAAAAGAAATTGTGAAATTGAACAAATGATTAAATTATCATCTCAATAAGCACTCAAAAGCTGCAGCTATCAACATAAAACATTTCAATTGAGGGCTATGAAAAATCAAAACCCTAATTATGAAATAGTGGACCACCATTAACACAATAACACAGATTAAAGCACAATGAGAGAATTACATACATCAACAAAATTATGAATATATTTACCTAATTAAACATCAGTATGTGAAATCTGAATTCTCGAAGCCCGATGGACGCATTAAAGTAAAAAAAATACAGGGTAAGAGCTAAGAATATAGATCGGAAGATGCAAATCCAAATTGAATTGGAACCAAAATTACCGATAGAAGGAGGGAGATAATCGATCGAACGCAAGGCGATTTCAGCGTTTTGCTTAACTCCCCCGCTCGATTCTCCTGAATGAAAGACCACGCGGCTGCTCTACTTATGATGAAAGTCGGGAGCGTAAGCGTACACATGTTGAAATTTATTCACATGGGTAGTGTTTTGGCTTAAAATATACAGTAGGGTTTATATTGGGTGCCAATTTAATCGAGATGATTTTATTTTTTTGAAAGTATCGAGTTTAGTTTGTGAAAAAGGCTGACTTTACTTTAACATTATGTTTTTCTTTTGTTTAAATTTTTTTTAAAAAAATCATTAATATATTAAATATACTGTAGCCTGTAGGTCATCCTTTGATTTGAAAATATATAATATCAATAATGTATGTGCAAGGCTTTATCCACATCAACAATAATGGGAACTACGTCTGTTTAAAACCCTTGTATTTCTTAACCCCCAACTAAACTCTCCATCGTCTAAAAAAAAATAAAATAAAAAAAAATTAATACGCAGCGCAGTTGAGTATTTAATCAAAATCTTGATTTTTATTGGCCCTAAATTCTCTGTTTTAGATGAATCAATACGCAGCGCAGCCTTTAGCTGATCCAGGGCCGATAGATACATCAGTATTGACTTCACAGGCATTACATCGATCACAATTTATATGGGATGGTCAAGAAGTTGAGCGATTAAGAATTAGACCTTCAACTAGGCTTCCAACTATATTAGATTGGAGGATAGAGCAGAAGTTAAATGATACAGGATTTTATGGGGTTCACAAATTGGGTCATTTCCAAATTGATTGGCATTTGATAGAGGCGTTGGTTGAGAGATGGCGTCCGGAGACGCACACATTTCATTTACCCATTGGAGAGATGACAATCACTTTGGAGGACATTGGTATGCTAACTGGACTTCCTATAGACGGAGATGCAGTCATTAGTGATGAAACTTATAAGTCTAAGGATGAGTGGATTGCGTTATGCCAAACTTTACTTGGTATTACACCAACTCCCACAGAAATGAAATCCAATTCCTTGTCTGTTGCAAGGATTCTACAAGCCTTCCCTCACTTTGATGCACTTCCCGCACGCCCTGAAGGGTGGTTGGTTGAGAGGTACGCCCGAGCATATATTTTTCTATGCTTAGGAGCGAATCTTATGCGGATTCAAGTGATAACCTCGTGAAGTTAATTTACCTTCCACTACTGATGAATATGGAAGGGATCAGAGATTATAGTTGGGGCAGTGCAGTATTGGCATTTCTATATAGGGGGTTGTGTGTAGCTACAAAACCCAAGTAAAAAACTTGTGCTGGTTTCTTGACGATTGTCCAGGTATGTCAATAATATTTAATGACATGATAGTAGTGGATTAAACATGTTGTTTATGTGACGTGAATATTTTTCCTTATAGCTCTGGGCATGGGAGAGGTTGTCTTGCACACGACCTATGAGACTGCAATTAGATATACTCCAGCAGGATGGATCGTTGCCATTTGGTTGCAGGTATACTTAAATTGATTTATTTTTCTTATGACTTGTTTAATATATTTTCAGTTTTTTAATCATTATTTTTATGTCAATTACTATATATGTAGGTGGCGGAGTCCGTTGTCCCGTACACATATTACCTCCCACAACCTGGATGGATACCGAGACCAGCTGCAGCTTTTGACCGTGGATCAGGTTGTTTGGCAGCCATACTTAGGTTTTACTCAAAATTATCAGTGCTTCCAGGGACAGCATGTGTGGAGGACGAAGGCGCCCCTTATCTGCTTTGATAGGGTGGAATGGCACCTTCCAGATCGTGTTATGAGGCAGTTCGGTATGCTGCAGAGTATCCCAGAGGATTGTGACACTAGTCAGGCACTTCATCGGATTGACCGACGAGGTCGGCCGAAGACTAACTTTATGGATTTACACCGCCAGTTCATAGATATATGGAACATACGTGATGAGTTGGTCGTTAATGGGGTGTATGGTCTGGAGGATGTGGATTACTCTCATGAGTATATGATATGGTACAGATCTATTACTCGGAGGTTCATCCAAAATCCTCTCCATAGAGTTAATGAGGGGTACATGACACATGCTACTGCCTATGAGAGTTTGGTAAGATTTATATAATGCTTTTTCCATTTTTTTACAATTATATTTGCTATAATTATATTTCTTATTTCTTTAACAGATTCAAAACTTGCAACAACTATACATCTCCAACAACTGTGAGTATAACCGTGCAATTATCCGACAATCGTTGACAACGATTCGGGAAGTGCAACGACTAGATGCCCACCAAGCTAACCCCCCCCACCACCACCACCACCACCACCACCGCAAGATCATGGACAAGGTATGTTACAGAGGCGAAGTCAGTTACAGGATGAGGAGGAGGAGGAGGAGGAGGAGGAGGAGGAGGAGGAGGAGGAAGAGGAGGATCTTTCAGCACCACCACCACCACCACCGGAATATCGTGGACAATGGAATGCAGAGGGGGGGATTGGAGGATTAGCGAACATGTTTGATTATAATCAGTTTTCACATTCACAGATGCAAAATTTTGGTAACTTCAATCTACCAAGTGGGCAGAGCGGCATCACACAAAGAAATGTTCCTCAGACTCCAGAGCCTTCCTTCGGATTTCAGCCATATGCTGGTAGTAGTATTCCTATTCCTCCATTCAGTGTTCCATCTTATAGTGGGAGTGGTAGTACTCATATAGACCCTACTCCTTCATCGTCATCACAGCAACCACGACAACAATCATCATTACTATCTCGTTTCATTAGAAGAACAAATAGGAGGGAAACACGTCGTCCTGCAACTTACACCCCATCCGATCATCCTTGAGGGATTTTTATCTTATGTGACCGGGATGTGGTCACTATTTATGTAGTCTCTGACGATGTACTGTTTCTTTCTATATTGTTATTTTATCTATTTAAAAATTTGTGTTATTGTTATTTTAGGTTTTGTAAAAAATAGTATGGAAATTTAGTTATCATTAATTAAATGAACTTTCAAAACCGGAACTGCGAATGCCGGTTTTATCAGAAATCTCAAAACCGGAACTGTCAATGCCGGTCTTATCGAAAATCTCAAAACCGGAACTGCCAATCCCGGTTTTATCACATTTATCTCTCTTTAAAAAGATCGGTTAACTCAAACCTAACGTATCCATCCCTCCTCTATTCTTCCATCCAAACCTCCGCCCCTCGACCTCAAAACTAATTCATCTTCAAAATGGATCCATCGCTCCCCCGCTGGTATCTTGGAGGACGACCTCTTCCTGGTCATCCTGGTCAACCCTCTAATCCGCAATCTAATCTCTCTCAAATCGAACGAGAGTTAGAATCTCCACCGCCTCATATTATACCTGGTCCCGCCGGTGTCGCACAGTCCGCGATGCGTCGGCATCGCTCCGGAAAAGCTCATGTCTCTCAGGGACCCCCGATGTCGACACAAGAGTCCATAAGGAGAGCGATTGAAGAGCCGGTGGAGGATGAACATTTCCAGCGCAGACCTTGGCTATTTGCAATGGAGTATCTCACTGCAGAGGGTACATATTATCCGTTGAAAATGATCAAGGAGAAATGCCATAAATATGACAGGGTGGAACAGGTATAATATTAATATTATTTATAGTTAAGGTTAATATTTAAAAATAATTGGTCGTTATTTTTTTGGTCTATTAGGTTGTTGTTGTTGTCAAGGAGTGCACACGAAGTGATTATGGCTCTCTTTTTGTGACTTTGAAAGATCCTACGGATACAATTGAAGCTACCATTGGTGACAAAGTGCTTAAGGAAAGTGAGTATGGAAGTGACATAGGTGTTGGTGCTGTTCTGATTCTTAAGCAGGTATGAAATATTTTCCTTAACATTACACTCCCTAAGGATATTTTCCTTAACATTTTGTTCTAAATGTTTTGTTTTGTTGATCTATTAGGTTGTTGTCTTCGCCGTCTCACGCTCAAAAAAAGTCCTTAACATTACACTTTCCAATGTTTTTAAGGTATTCCCTAAGGATTGTTGAGTTAATTTGTTGGATATGTAATATTTGGATTTATGTCGGATTTCCTATGTGACCGGGATGTGGTCACTGAATATTTGGACTTATGTAATATTAACTATGTGACCGGGATGTGGTCACTGAATATTTTGACTTATGTAATATTTACTATGTGACTGGGATGTGGTCACTGAATAATTGGATTTATGTATTATATATTTCCTATGTGACCGGAATGTGGTCACTGAATAATTGGATTTATATATTATTTATTTTCTATGTGACCGGGATGTGGTCACTAAGTGTTTGAATGTATTAATGTTGGATTTGTGGAGAAGTTTATTCTATCCTATAAAATCAACGTTTTCCAATGCCAGATATTCAGTTCCGGATTCAAGCAAAAAAAAAAAAAAATCCCAGATTTCGCGAAAATAAAAAAAACAAAAGGTCAAATAAAACCACAATACATAAAATTCTAAAATATTACAGAAATTTGTGAACAAGTTTATTTATTTATTTATTTCCTATGTGACCGGAATGTGGTCACTAAATAAAACCACAATACATAAAATTCTAAGAAAATAATAATCATTTATTTCTTCTTTTTTTTTTTCCCCCTATGCCTTCTCCCTTTCCTATGTAAACAAGTTTAATGTTTTTTGTTATTTCGAAAAAAAAAAAAAAAAAAAAAAATTAAAACCGGAAGTCTCAGTTCCGGTTTCAAAAAAAATAAATAAATATCAGATTTCGCAAAAAAAAAAAAATTAAAAAAAAGGGTCAAAACCGGAAGTGGGACTTCCGGATTCAACCCTAAAACCGGCACTCCCACTTCCGGTTTTACCAAAAAATGCTATTTTGGTAAATAAGTTTTTAGGGTTGTTGTTTTAGTAATTATTTTTTAAAAAACCTATAATTTGGAATTTCAATCACCAAACTACTATCTGAATTAGCTACACTTTTATATCTTAAATATCACTATTATTTAGTTTGTTGTGTCATTTACTGTAAGTGACACTAGAATTTATATTAATAGTGTCATTTTCATAACAAATGACATTAAAAAGTATAGCCTAATGTCACCATAAATCAAATGACACTATATATATTTTTAATGTCATTTATTATTGTAATGCCATTAAGTTGATGCCACTAATTGGCATTTTTCTTGTAGTGTATACTCCCTTTGTCTCAAATAAACAAGTATCACAAATAAATTCTTTTCACAATAATTTCACCACATATCACACATATAGCAAATATATGACCATTTTACTATTTAAGGGAAATTAGTAACTTACCTATTTCCAGAAAAAGTATCGCAGAAATATGTTTTGTTCGGGTAGAAATGACCTACTCAATGCCCTGATCATTTTTATATAATTAGTTTTTAAAACGGATAAGTAATTAAAAAGATAGAAATTAAAATAGGATGAAACTTACCTTGAATATTCATGAACCAGAGGGAGTAAAAGTTTACTCGGTGTGTGTGTGATTACGGGAGAGGGATGGGAGGATAAGTATATAAGGATTTTTGTAAAATTTTCACTTTGATCCCTCTACTTTCATTTTTAACAATTAAGCCCCTGAACTTTAAAGTTACACTTTGAACCCTAAAGTTTCAACTAACTCATTTATTCCTTTTAACAAAATTACTACTAACACTTTGACTAACCCATATGGTCAAATAATATATACAAGTCATAAAAATATTTTCTAACACATAAAATGTAAACATAAGTTCAAATTAAAATTCCCAAAAATTTATAAAATAAATAGGGACGGGTTTTTGGGGTCGTTACATTATCACCATTAACCTCCATAGGGTTAGGAGAAGAAGATTCATCCAGAATAGACTTTGAGGCCTCACAAACTTACAAGCTTGAATCTTGCGTTGTTTTTTCTTCCATATTCTTGACTCTGGTGTGGTGATGTTCAAACGGGTTATCCGGCCCGGCCCGGCCCGCCTTTGGTCATGTCCGCGGGCTTGACGGGCTTGACCGGTCCGGCCCTCCCACGGATGGATAAAAGCCCGGACCGGCCCATCATTTTATGTGTGGTCCGGCCCGTCCGTTTGGTCCGGACCGAAAGGTTTACGGGCCAAACGGATTTTGTCCTTTTTTTTTTTAATCAGAAAAACTTTTAAAAAATTATAAAAAAAATAAAATGACTTAGACTTATTAAAATATATAATATGAATTAAAATACATATAAAAAGTGATTTAATATCTACTTTAATTTGTCTTTTATATTTAAATAGAGTTATTAAATTTAAGTTATTTGATAATAATTTTATTAAATTTTAAGTCATATTGTCTAGAATTGATTGAATTCTTCATTTAGGAAATAACAAAGTCTTTAAGATAATAAAGTCTTAAAAAATTACAATGTCTTCTACATAATAAAGTCATCAAGATAAAAATCTTCAAAGTCTTTAAGATAAAAAATAACAAAGTCTTCTACATAATAAAGTCGTTAAGATACAAAGTCTTTAAGATAATAAAGTCTTAAAAAATTACAAAGTCTTCTACATAAAAAAAAAAAAAAAAAAAAAAGGGCCAAACGGACACGGGCCAAACGGGCCAAGTGATCCGCGGGCTTTAGCCCGGCCCGTGCGTCATTTTCACTGTCCGGCCCATCCTTGTGTCCGCACGGGCTTGGAGCGGGCTCAGTCCGTGGGCTGACGGGCTCGGACCAACGGGCCTCGGGCCGGCGAGCTTGACGGGCCTCCGTGGACTTCGGTCCATTTTGAACATCACCACTCTGGTGGTTTTATTCAATTTCGACCCTTCTATTGGATCTTGGGGCTGTTCAATATTTTTTCTTTTAACAAACCTCTACACTCCCAAATGGAATGCCCCACCTTATAACAGTGTTTATTATAGTATGATGGGACATTATCATACCCTAGGATTTGATAAAAACCTGCAGCATCACCACATTCCAAATAAACCCTAGTCGTAAGTTAGCAGTTAGTTGATGAAGCTTCATCACCACTAGCAATCCAAACATCCTTGGACTATTCGAGATGATTAAAATCTGCTTCATACACCATTCCCTCTTTATTTCTTTAATGTGACAACCCTCAGACTCTCTCTCCGTCATAAATTCTTTTCTTGTTCTCTTCTTCTTCCTGACACAGACACCTACACCCCTTCTTCTTTTGTACACTCTCTCTCTCTCTCTCTCTCTCCCTCTCTCTTTCTTGTTAATAAAACTTTAAAAGAAACACACACACACTCAGAGCCTCTTACACACACATCCCTTAAAATGCCTTTCTCTCTCACCTCATTTTGGTTTCTGTTCTCCTGGCAATCTCTCTCTCTCTTGTACCCCTTTTGTATGAAATATAACTCCCCACTACACTTAACTCCATAACTTTTTTTAGCTGTCATTTGGTTTATTTTTGGTTTCTGTTCTCTCTCACTGTATTTTTGCTGTGTCAATTGTATTTTTATTTTTGTTTACTTATTCTTTCCCACACATTTCTCGTATATTACGGAAAGCACACTACTCAAAATGCTTGACAAGTCAAATGTGTTTTATAAATTAAGAGAAAGGGACTACTATGTGTTAACTATAAGTATGTGTTCTGGGAATATGGTCAAGATTGTACCACATAGTACTCCTTAAATAAATGAATAATATCAATCTGACTTAATATTACTCCTACTTGTTCCAAAATTAATTTTGGACATCCCTACTGACACGTCTTCCTGGCCGTAGGCAATCCACATTCAGGGGTTATTTAGAGATATTTTGACCATTTTACTTGGCTCGTGTATTCTATTCATTCATTCATCTCGCTCGCAATTTTACCTAGTTAATTTTTTTCTTAAACTGTACATGCTCCAAAATCCATAAGAAAGGTGGGGAGGAGCACTTCATTTCGCAGGATCTTGCCAAGTTCGATAATCACGTGTCTCTTTGTTGCATGATGAGTGTTGGTTCTTAGCATGCTTTGAAGCTAAAGATGCAATACGATCGATCCTAAATGCCTGCTAAAAATTGATGCAAATGGCACCAAAGACCTAGTAAATCTCAGACTAGAATTTACCCTTCGTCAGTATGATTAAGTACTCCCTCCGTCCCAAAATGATATTCACGTTTGACTATTCAAACATTTTAAGGATATATAAACACTTGCTTCACTAGTCATGCTGTCTTTATGCACTTTTAAGCCTAAATTATAGAAATGGGAGGAACTTTTTGGGACAACGAGGAATGGCAAATGAGAAGATCATTTTGGGACGGATGGAGTATTTAATAAGAGTAAAGTAACTGATAATAATTCATTTCATTGAACAACCCCATATACATTGAACAACCCCATATACATTGTTTATGATTTACTGAATACTGTAATGGGTCTTGTACAAATTTCGAACCCTTTACAAGAGACTGGATCAGGAGCAATGCCTGCTGTACTTTCGGATTGCACAGACTTTAAATCTGTGATTGGTGGCTCGTACATATTTTCTAATTTATTCTGATTGCATTACTAAATGTAAGGAAGAAGCGACTTCATCTCGCCGGCCCGCCCACGTTCTCTCCAATAATAAGAGGTAATGAGAAGTCCTCTACCTACTATAAACCATCTTTTTTTTTTTTTTTTTTTTTTTTGGAACTGGTATCATATCATTCATTCAAAGCAATTGACATCACCTTCTAAACCCCTATGGAGTCTGTTAAGATCAATCTCACTGTCTATTACAATTTCATAAGGAGTTTCACCACTAGAGAACCTATTACAGAGAATGATACGTTCCTCTGAATGATCACCTGTAGACGGCACAACCTATCCCTATGAGGCATAGTGACACAAATTCTCCCTTTTGATTTTTGATGGAGTCATACTCGAGACCTTTCGCTATGTAAAAACCTCTCAACTGGCTTTGGTCTTAGTTTTTTTTTTTTCATTTTTGAAAACTATAAATCATATGCCGAAATCAAATGGAGCCCTATATATCATGCTTGTGTTGGAATTAAATTTAGGTAATGATTAGATTAACAGATTAATCAAGGGGCAATCATGCAACATATACTAATACCATATTAAGCTAATAGCATAAATGTACCAGGAAGAACAAGAACTAGGAAGAACAAAAACAATAAAGAGATTTAATCAATCAATTTAGATCGAGTCGCCTGAACAAAATTCTCCTAAGAGAAATTGTTGCCCCATATTGGCATACTGGTGCAGCTGAGGGTTGCAGCAAATTCCTTCGAGGATAAAACAATTTAAAGAAACGCACCATGAAATCTCGCACGGACAAGTACAAATCCACTTGCGAAATGACAACCTAACCCATTTCATCATTGGCATAAGGTACTTAAATGTCAATCTTAAAAGTATTAGAATTATGAATTTAATCAATCATTTGACGTTCATCAAAACACCAATTTCCGTCATGGTATAACATACAATGTGTATAATCATTGACCAATGTTAAAATCAATGGGACCCACCAATAGGACCCACCTGAAGTTGACCAATATGCCAAATTTCCAACAGCTTGTGCTTTGAGGTCCTAATCCTAGACGTGTAGAAATTAAACTATAGCAACTACCCGATTAGACGAGTCGTGCAACTTCAATCCCCTCTAAACAGAAAAATCCATCACTTAGGCTTAGTCGTGATTTTTTCGGGGTATCTACACTCAGGTTATCGTTTGATTTCAACGGCTGAAAAACTCAATCCCCTCTTCTCAATGAGGGCAGGGAACCATGTGATGTAAGATCATGGCTTGCAACACAAGTCATTTAGTGAATTCCATACATAAAATCATAAGTATAATGTTAATATAAAGTGTAGTCAATAATAAAATGTGTAGAATTCCTGAAATGTAATTTATCAATTTATGATGGGCAAAATGGTAAATTAACATTGCTAAAGCTTGAAAGGGTGCGGTCCCTAAATGAAGTGTCACCATGTTTACTATTTAAAGGCCTCTCCATCAAGCCTAAAACATACTTCATTCTTACTTTCTCTCATCTAAATTACTTCATAATGTTGGGAGACTTTTTGAGAGATTAAGAGACACTTATCATTTAGAAGAACACTTCTCCCTACTTGTTCTTCATTTCTCCCTACAACATTCATAATGGATTCAACAGGTATTATCTCGCTTCCGCCTTCATCTCCCTCCTCAAACTTATTCTGAATATGAGTATGGCATTCAGGAATCATAAATTGTTCCAACAATTGGTATAAGAGCCCGCTCATATTTTGGTTTAAGTTTGAGTTCTTTTTGGGAAAGCTTTTATGCTTTATTCGATTCATTTTTTTTCTGTTGAATCATCAAGTTATGATGTTGATTAGGACTCTAATTCATTCATAGAGTACTGATAATCATCATCTGAATTTAAGAAAATAGTTTGAAAAGTTTTGTTGAATGAACACAATGGTTAAAGTGTGACTATCCCTTCATAACATGGTTTTATGTCTAGTAGTGCATACCATGTGGATCTACATACTTGATTTCATTGTTTTAAAGCAAGATTATTCCTAAATAACATGGTTTTATGTTGTAAAGAACATACCATGTGGATCTACTTGTTGTTCATCATTTTTTGGGACAAAATTTGGAAAAGTGCAGCAAAGCATGCATGAAACGGTGGCTTTAGCCCGGTCGGGTCTTATGTTCTGCCCGGTCGGGTATTATAAGTTGCCCGGTCGCGCATGTACACTATTCACAGGTTTTTGCTTTTTCAAAGATGTTGCACAATTTTGTTCCTCTTTTGAACAAAACATACATTTTTTCAAACCTTAAAGCCTTGATTAATTATATGCTTAAATAATTTTATTCATTGTTTAAATAATATTATTGCCTAAGTGATTAATGTTATTTAAATCCAAAATTATTAAAGTGTTGAATGTTTAAATTAATATGTGAATGACTTGAATTTTCCAAAGAAGATCTTGACATTTGACTAAACTTAAGCATTCATGTGATGACAAATAAAATGAACATTAAATTGTTTTATTAAATGCTTAAGAGTATCCAAAGGAAGATTATGCATTTAATCAAATATTGTTCAAATTACTTGTCATCTAAGGCAATTATTTATGAGTCAATTCGCAATCCAAAGATTAGTTTTGATGTCATGTTAATTACCTTATTGATGGATTTCATTGATATAATTAATCATTTATTCGTTATGTAGTTTTTTATTTATGTTTTGTTTTTTCATTCTTTTGTTCTCAAAAACCCAACAGATTTACTTATTGTTTCATCCGTTATTACTGCTATAAGTACCGTACCGATGCTAAATGGGACTAATTTTAAAACTTAGAAAACAAATAATTATGATCTTAGGCTATATGGACCTAGAGCTCGCATTAAGGGATCCGTTTCTCTTTTTATTGCTTAAGTGCTGAGAAGTGAAAATAATCCAACCGCGTGAGCCTAATGATAATAAAGAATGTTGTCCTGGAGACCTTTTGAAAAGTGTCTCCGAGGATGTTGATGCTGAAACGTTCCTTGATACATTTGAGGAAGCTTGTTTCCATAAGGTATAAGGGTACCGGGAATTTAAGGGAGTACATTTAGAAATAGTTCACCTATCGACAAAACTAAAAGCACTTAAGTCCGGGATATTGAAAGATATTCTTATGCATTTAGTTTTGATATTTCTTCCTTCTCAGTTTGGTCACTTTGAGGTGAACTATAATTGTCAAAAGATAAGTGAAATATTAATGAATTACTTTCACTTATGACACAAGAGGAAGATAGGTTAAAGCGATTTAGAACTAAATGTGCTCATTTAGCATCTACCTTTTCTCATGGGACAAGAGAAGAGGGAAAGAAAATGTGGTTGCAAGTAATGAGAAGTCTAAGGGATCATCTAATGATCATAAAGAAATGCTTCTTTTGCAAGGACCTCACTAACATGAAGTTCGATTACCCTAAGTATCACGCTTGGCGTGAAAGGTATATCATTTGATCTAGTTTGTATTGTATTGATGCTAATTTGGTTTCAATTCCTACATATACATGGTGATTGAATTTTGGTGAAACCAATCACATAAGGATGTTTAAGTAGGATTGCCTAAATTACCGAAAACCTAGTAAAGATGAAGAAATTCATCTATATGGAAACTAGGAATCCGGTTGAAGTTATAGGCATAAGGATCCTTTGAGTTATTGTTAAAGTACTAAGTATTATTTGTATTAATAATACATTCATTTGTACCATCATTTGAACGGAATTATGATATCTATCACAATATTAGACAAGGAAGGTTACTCTTGTTCTTTTGATAATAATATATGTGATCTTTATTTTAAATTCCAAGGTTATTGGTACTAGTACATTGTCAAGTTATCTTTATTTACTTGACATTATTCAAACAATAATTGAGTCCCATAATAATGAAACCAAAAGTAAAAGCGAAAGTTATCAAGTAAAATTTTATTCATTATGACATAGGCGTTTTGGTCATATATCCGAGAGGAGAATTGATAAGCTTGTGTCTAAAGGAATCTTGACCATACTTGATATTCCGGAAGAGACTTTTGCATTAATGCCTTAAAGGGAATTTACAAACATTAAAAGAAAAGTATCCTCGAGAGCATCAAGCGTCTTAGAACTAATTCATTCAGATATTTGTGGACCATTCATTAATCCTTCATGGAAAGGTCAACAATACGTTATTACGTTCATAGACGACCACTCTTAATATGAATACATTTATTTACTTCATGAAAAAGTCTCAAGTTTTGGACATTTTCAAGTCTTATAAGGTCAAAGTTGGAAATCAACTTTGAAAGACTATTAAGAACGTTAAGTCCAATCATGGTGGTGTATACTATGGTTGGAATGACGGTTCAAAGGAACAATGTTCGGGTCCTTTTGCTCGCTATTTTGAGGAGTGTGGGATTGCCTCTCTCCACATTAAGCCGGGTACGCCTAGCATAAATAAGTGTAACAGAGACATAATAGAATCCTTAAGGATATGGTAATAAGTATGTTCCTTGTACTTCTTTTACCTCACTCATTATGGGCGATACATTAAATACCACATTATATATTCTCAATAAAGCTCCCTCTAAAGCTACTATCAAAAACCTTTTATGATTTTGGGACGAATAAGAACACGTCTTTAAATCATCTTCATATGTGGGTTGTCCAGCAGAAGCTAGGCCTTATAAGCCTAATAAGGGCAAGTTGGACATAAGACTGTTAGTAGTTATTTGTAGGGTATGCCGAGAGATCTATGGGGCTATAAATTTTACAACCCAAAAAACTAGAACATTTTAAAATGAGAAATGCTAGATTCTTTGAGGATATTGAATTTAGTGGGAGATTAGGAGTAATATTTTGAATTTGAAAAGGAAGAGGCATCCTTTTTATACCTCTTCCCTTAGTTCCAATTAGAAATCAAGTACTTGTACCTGAAATTCAAGAGGAACATACAATTCAAAATAATGATTCCCCATAAATATTGAACAACATGGAAATGTTAGTCATAAAAGGAAATTCAACAATCTCAAAATAAGGAAGAACCGGTGCCCTTAATGAGATCCAATAGAGTAAGAAGAAGTGTTATTCCGGATAATTATAAAGTGTATCTTGCCTAGAATGAAGGAAGCTTAGGTTTAGTGGGAGATGAGCTTCTCACCTCCCATCAAACCATTAATAGTCCTAATTCTCATAAAGTAAATTAATGTCATAAATGAAGAGTTAAAATCTATAAAGATAACAACGTTTGGGATCTTGTCCTATTACCTAAAGATGTGAAACCTATTGGGATTAAATTAGTCTTTAAGACCAAAAGGATTCACAAGGTAATATGGAAAGATATTAAGCCCGCCTAAGTTGCTAAAGATTTTACTCAAAAGGAAGACATTGATTATAAAGAAAACACATTTTCCGGTATCTTCTAAAAAAAATTATCTTTTAGGATCATTATGGCACATATGGTGTATTATGATCTTAAGTTTCATCAAATGGATATAAAGACGAGTTTTCTCAATGGAGACATTGAGGAAACTATTTATATAAAGAAGCCAGAAATGGTGACTGGTTTATTTAAGAAATTCATTTATGGGCTTAAGCTAACTTCTCGTTAATGATACTTTAAAACTTAATCAAGTTATTCTTTCATTTGGTTTTGAAACGAATCTTGGTGAATATTATGTATACCATAAGTTCAGTGGGAGTAGATTTATAATTTTGGTCTTATTGTGGATGATATTTTGCTTGCTAGTAATGATATGAACCTTCTTAAGGAAACTAAGAAATTTCTTATTTGAAATGAAAGATCTTGGTAAGGCATCTTTGTATTAGGAATCCGAAATCACCGTGATCGCTCACGAGGTGTTTTAGGATTATCACAAAAGGCCCATATGGAAAAGGTATTACAAAATTTTAGCATGCAAAACTGTGAACCACTTGACACCCCTAATTTTAAAGGAGACATATTTTAGTCTCAAACAGTGTTCTAAAAGTAATTTTGAATCCAAGTATATGGAAAAGATCAATTTTGCATCAGCAGTAGGGAGCTTAATGTATGCGTGAATCTTATATTTATTGTTGGGATGCTTGGTCAATACCAAAGCAAACCGGAAGAGAACATTAGGTAGCAGCCAAAAGAATGATAAAGATATTTACAAAACACTAAAGAACTACTTGCCTACATTTGAAGTCGGATCATCTTGAGATCATTAGGTATTCCGACATTAGTTAAATTATATGGCTGCATAAGTTTATTAAAGGGACTGCATTGTCAACAAGTGTCGAAAGACCGCTTATGTTTTAAAGTAACAATCGGACGGTAGTCTTATAACAACAAGAGTTAAAGAAAGTCTAAGCATATAGACATTAAGTTTCTTGTTGTGAAGGAAAATGAACGAAAGAAATACAACTTATAGAAACAAACTCTATTTAGATGATCCATTTATGAAAACGTTATCATCTTCAGTGTTTCACGAGCATATTGCTCATATGGGTGTAACAACTTTTGATAACATTTAGTATAGTGGGAGTTTGTGTTGTTCTTTCATTAATTGTTCTATTATTTAAAGTTTTGATCTCATTTGGTTAAGTTGGACTAGTTGGAAGAATATTGATTTATTCATTATGTTCTATGCTACACATCTACACTTTTGATCTATGTCATTTAGTTGGATTTGTATACGTGATTACTGTGGGTTTAGTTGCGAATCAATTACAACGACTGCCCCTTTAGTCCTTATACTTGGATGACTAATGGGCGAGATTGTTATAAATGACAATAAATTGCGCACATTTGGGTTGTCATTTGTATTATATTTATGTTTTAAAGGAAAGACTTGTTTTGCAACCCAAGTAGGAGATTGTAAGATCATGGCTTGCAACACAAGTCATTTAGTGAATTCCATACATAAAATCATAAGTATAATGTTAATATAAAGTGTAGTCAGTAATAAAATGTGTAGAATTCCTGAAATGTAATTTATCAATTTATGATGGGCAAAATGGTAAATTAACATTGCTAAAGCTTGAAAGGGTGTGGTCCCTAAATGAAGTGTCACCATGTTTACTATTTAAAGGCCTCTCCATCAAGCCTAAAACATACTTCATTCTAACTTTCTCTCATCTAAATTACTTCATAATGTTGGAAGACTTTTTGAGAGATTAAGAGACACTTATCATTTAGAAGAACACTTCTCCCTACTTGTTCTTCATTTCTCCCTACAACATTCATAATGGATTCAACAGGTATTATCTCGCTTCCGCCTTCATCTCCCTCCTCAAACTTATTCTGAATATGAGTATGGCATTCAAGAATCATAAATTGTTCCAACATGTGAGACTAATAAGTGCAATTTGAATTAGAGTATGTGTTTTCCTTTTTTTTTTTTTAATTATTTTTCTTAATTGTTTTTCTTAACTTGACTAACTGACTTTGACTACACAAAGTCAAAACCTACATAGTAAAGCAACTGTCATGCTATATATATACTATGTAAAGTTACAAACTACAAAATATTAATTGCTTTAAAAAAATACAAAATATTAATTATAATATTTTATAATAATTTATTAATAGTATATCATTATAGTATGGTATTTTTCAGTATATAGATAAAATATTGTACCATTATCAAAGTTTCGGTTTCTTGAAAAATAAAACCCATAAATTTTCAGTTCGAAACTGTTTTTCGATTATTTTGCACACCCCTAGTTGAGAAGGTGAAGACTTGAGGACGGCAAGGCATTGAGGGAAACGGTGTCAGATCGGAATTTGAATTTTGGCGTCATTAATTCAGCTTTTGTTGAAAAAAAGAGCAGGTAGGGATATATTTTGCAATCGGAAAACCAAAAGTACAGCTTAAAAAAGGAAAAACTAAATTTAATTTTTTTTAAAATTGAAATTTGTCATTTAGAACATTGGTCATGGTTAAAATACACCCCCCTTGACCAGGGGGCGGACCTAGAATGTCTTGACAGCGGGTGCACAATTTACACTATAAAGCATCAAACAATAATTTTTCAAAACGCTATTAGTTTACAACAAATTAAACCACTAATATTCAAATTATATTTTGTCAATGCGTTGAGGTTGAGATCTTGAGATGTTAACCAATAGTTTAGATTAGAACCGTCCGACCAGCCGACCGACTAAGGAGCAAACGGTTATAGAGAGTCTTCTTGCCTAGGCAAATTATCGGGTTGAGACCCTTTAATGTTTCCCTTAAGGTGAAAGTGTTGGTGCATCATTGGATGTCTACTTCTCTTGCCATTTCTGCCTCTCATCATACTTTATATCAGGGATATTTACTTTTTCTCTTTTCTATAAGTTTTAGTGATTGGAGACAAACACAAAATTAAATTGTAGACTAATAACAACGACATTTATAGAGTGTTATTTAGAAAAATAATATAAAATATGGAATTGAACAATTGGACTTGATAATTAAATTGGCTTGTGATCATTTCCAAGGAACTGATAAAAAATTACATTTACTTTGTAGTCAATTAAAAATAATTAAAAATATGTATATGAGTAGTATTAATTGATTCATACTTTATATCAGGGTCTTTTTTATATGTATAATATGCGGATGCACTTATGAACATAATTGAAAAAAAAAAAAAAAAAGATAACTACAAATTGCGATACCCCTTCTTACAACATAAGGTCCGCCCTCTCTGATCGAGTGTCTGACTGAGGTTTAATTAACGGACTGATATATTTAACATATTATCAGTTCACAACATTTCCAACTCTTTGTGTCTTCTTCTTCTTCTTCTTCTCCTTCTTCTTCTCCTTCTTCTCCTTCTTCTCCTTCTTCTTCTTCTTCTTCTCCTTCTTCTTCTTCTTCTCCTCCTTCTTCTTTCCTTAAGAACTTGTCAACTGCTTAAGTTCTCGAATTTTCAAAATTCAAATCTCTCTCGCCACTCCCACCAGGTAATTTCCAGTAAGTAGTAAACTTATCAAGTTCTTGAATTTTTTTATTTTGATTTACTTGCTCAAAATTTGATGATATCTCACATGACCCTTGTTCAAGCAGCCATGGATGTTCAAATGGATCCATTTCATGCTCGTCGAGTGATTCCTCCTCGTACTGAAGAAGGTATTGCTCATCACTCTTCATTTTATCTACATTATTTATCTATCAGCGCCATAGCATTTTGTTTCTAGGAAAAAATAAATAAAAATCAATCATCGTGGAGGTTTACACTAATAGAACAGGCCACTTTTGTCCATGGGTTTTTTTCTTTTTCTTTTTTTTGTAGTTCTTTGGGGTTTGATTATTTGGTTTTGATTCATGTTTTATCTCTGAGTTTTATTCCAACTAAAGCTATTTGTTGGTCCAAACAGATTGGGGTTTCACAATATTAGTTAAGGTTTGTTATTTTCGTTGAAAATTGGCATGTGCTCAAACTACATCTGTTTAAAGCACTGGTTGTATTTAAAGCGCAAACGTTTTGAAGCAAGAAAGTTTGATCTTTTTTTTTTTTTTTTTTTTTTTAATAATAATATATTTGAGGATGAGGACATTGGGTCTTTTTGTAAGCCTCTGGCTCTCTATGTACTTGAACTTGAACTCGAGTTTTTTTTTTTTTTCGTCAGGTGAAACTTAAGTCTTACGCTGTGTATTTAACGTTACCCTTATAGTTTTTGATCGAAAACTTGCTGAGACTAAAAACGATGTTCTTGATTTTTTCCATAACTTTGACATAATTTGTTGGAATTCGATAGCTAGCCTTAAATGAAGCTACTGGGGCAAAGATGATATTAAAGAAATAAAATAGACAAGTTACTAATTAGGGCAAAACTGTTACCTTAGCTGTAAACTATTAAAACAACCAAGACCCTGTCCAAATAGACTTTCGTCTTTGTACTCGAATTTTAATTTTTATCTCAACACCATTCAAATTCATAATGCATTTAGTTCTATCATCAAATTTCGTTAGATTTGAGCCGTTAAATCGTGTCAAGTTTAAAACAATTGATATTTAAACAAAGAAAAGCATTCATCAAAATAAATAGTGTACTAGTGTAGATTGTATAAAACTAACAATTTAAACAAAGAAAAGAATTGTAATTTTTCTTAAATACCAATATGTTATTTTAAAATCATGCTTCATATAGTAGATAGTATTTAAAATGAATTGCAAGTGACAATTTAAAATTTCAATTCCTGAGCACATGCATTAATGAGGGGGGTATAACAGATACGGAAAAAGGGTTAATGATTGTTTTGGGGGGTTAATGTTATTTTAAAATCATGTTGAATATGTTATATTAATAAAATCCAGGGCACATTTTTGCTAAAATCGCAAGTTTTAATATTTTGAGAATTCAATTACTTGTTGAGTTGTAATGTATGATATTTTAATATGGTGCATGTGAGTGATGTAAAAGAGTTGGGTGGCCAAAGTGTAGTTTTTCTATTCTAATTTTGTATTTTCTTGTCAATTCTGCTCTCTCTCTCTCTCATATTGTACATTGAGGTGGTCTCCCATGAGAACAAAGGGATCCGTCTCATGTGTGAGACGGGTCGGATCCTGACCCATGGGCATGACCCACCACGTGGCAGAATTTTTTTTTTTTTTTTTTTTCCAGTTTTTATTCAGTTTTTATATCTTTTTTTCGGCTTTTTAGTGGTTTACCAAAAGTAATAGTTACCATCTCTTAAAGTAATGACTGTATACATATAAAGTAACATTGTTCATAAGTAAACGTAATACCTGTTTTAAAAAAACATAAGCTCGTTTTTACCCATTTTTTCAAATGTAATACTAACTATAATTACATGTAACCCAAACAATATCTAAATGTAATTATAATTTATACTGAAATATAATAGTGCTTTTGCAAAAATATAAAATATTGTGTATTTTGATTTTATTTTTTAGGAAAAAGCAACATTTGAAAAATAATAACTTATGTATATGAATGTAATTGTTTATACAAGTAAATGTACACTTTGATAGATGAAAATTGTAACAAATTTTCTATAGATAATGTAATACTTTTACATGTATCATGATAAATTGAACCCCATTGTAATGAAAACATATAGATATAATATTACTTTTCTATACATATGTATTACAAATTATGTATAAACACTATTACATATAAGTAACACGTTCGTTACATTTTAGTTGTAAATAAGTATTACTTTTGGCAAACGAAAAAAACACTGTTACTTTTCTGTATATATGTATTACTTTTCTGCAGTGGCGAAGCCAGAAAATTTTAGAAAGGGGGTCGAAGTTGCTTTGAGATGATTATAATAATTGTGATATACAAATTTCGTATAAAAGGGGGGTCGAAATTATAATTTAGTATAATTTGTTTTCAAAATTAAGGGGGTCAAAATGTTTAAATCCATTATTTTTAGTAGTAAAATGTCATTTTCTAAAATTTTGAAAACACTAAAATTGACACATTCTAAAATTTAAGGGGGTCGATTGACCCCCTTCGGCTTGCCTTAGCCTCGCCATTGCTTTTCTGTATACAAACTATTACATATAAGTAACACGTTTGTTACTTTTAGTTATAGTAACTATTACTTTTCAAAAACCGAAAAAACCAAAAATGAAAATATAATTTTTTTTAATTTTTTTTTCCGGGCCTATGAGAGACTGCCACGTGGCAGGGTCGCCCATGGGTCCTGGAGCAGCAGCAGCAGCAAAAAAAAAAAAAAAAGAACCTATGAAAGGGTGCCACGTGGCGGGTTATGCCCCATCACTACAAGAAAAACAGATTTTAGCGACGGAAAAATCCGTCGTTAAAATTTTAAAATCCGTCGGTAAATTGGATTAACGACGGATTTTTAACGTAGAGAATCCCTCGCTAAAACCCTCGTCGGTAAATGCTTAACGACGGAAATTTTTGTACGTCGGTAAAATAATGACGGAAAAATCCGTCGCTGCCGGTTTACAAACCGTCGCCAATTTTGTTGATGGGACGACAAATTTAATTTAATTTATCGACGGATTTGTCGACGGAATTCCGTTGTAACTGAGCCAAGAAATTTGGTTACAGACGACCATTTCAATGAGGGATAGCGACGGAATTTCCGTCGGTAAAATTTATTTCTATAGCAAGGGATTTCATCCGTCGGTAAAAATGCTTTCGGTCGTTTTAACAGCGGCGGCGGATATATCCGTTGTTAAAATTTAGCAAGGGATTTTTCTGTCGATATAAAAGCTTTCGGTCGTAAAAATCTTTCGGTCGTTTTAACAGCGACGGATAGATCCGTCGTTAAAATTATAAAAAACTGGTATCTGCATATTATTTTCTAATTTTTCCACCTGTTTCATTTTTTATTTTCCATCTAGCTCATGAACCACTGTACATAAATCCAAAATACCAAAACCAACACTGACTATTTCAAATTAAAATAACATATAATATAGTTGAAGTATCATCAACAACAAAAAGCAAAAAACTAAAATTCAGTTAGAAGTTTTTAAGCATCAAAGATTAAGGGGAACCCCTTTGAGCCATAAAATCCATGATAAATTGTAGCTTCTTATCTATTTCCTCCCGACGTTTTATCTCTTGCTCCACCTTGTCGTCCATTTTCTTTTCCCTTTCCTCCTAAACTTTTCTCTCTTGCTCATGTTTTTTTTCCATTTCTTCCCGATATTTCTTTTCTTGTTCCAACTTCTCTACCATCTCATTCTTAAATTGTGTAAAATCGGCTTCAACCCTGTGCGTGTGGGATCCACTGCTAGTACCATCACTAGCCAATGATGAGCCAACTGAACCGAGACCGTACACCCGCTGCTTCTTTACACTGACAACTCGCATGTAAATTTTATTCTCCTCCTCGACAGTTAACTCTCCTTCAGCGGATGCTTCCTCTCTTTGGCGTTTATACTCCTCCTTCATATATATATATATATATATATATATATATATATATATATATATATATCGTTATTAACATACATGAACAAAAAAAAATGTAAATAATATACTTACACAGATTTTCTTAGCATAACTGTCCACATAGGTACCATTTTTGTGTACGTGTGTCCTTAGTTGAAGATTAAAGAAAGTAGGTTTGATGCTTGGGTTTTCTTTTTGCTGCAATAAGACCAATAAAACAAGACTATATAAGTATGGAAAGCAACTTAGGCACTTAGGATTATCAGCAAGTATGTTTAGTCAATAAGCACCAATGCACAAAAAAACTTACTAAAGCCTAATTGTACTGTTTTTTTTTAAAAAAAAAACAGAGACTCAAATCATGATACAGAAAACCTTATTGTTTACAGAAGGGGATGGGTGAATGTATCATTTGGATAAGTGGGCATTCATTTTTCCAAGACTTCAGTTGACTACAAGCTACACATTAAATCACTGGCTTGGTATTGCTTCATATCTTTTCACCTTGCTACTTAGTTCACATCCACATTTTGGTAGTACTTGCCATAAGAGAAACAATAAACAACTCAGGTATCAAACCAACAGTGAAGTTGAAAAGAAAATACTCTCTCCGTCTTGCAATAAAACCAACAGTAAAGTTGGAAAAACTACCCACACATCAAAACTACCCACACATCAAAACTAACTCGCCAATGTACCTTCAGCTCAACAAAAAATCCATCTTTGTGAGTACTTGGGACAAGCTTCCAGTTATATCCCTCCTTGCACATTTTTGATTTAAATATCTTAGTGATATGGCCTGCTATTTGCTGAGGCATCAACCTGAAACAATGTTTGAAGCAGATTTATTCATGAAACCAATAAAATCCTTAATTTGATGAGTAATTAAGAGAGAGAGAGAGAGAGAGATACATAAGCAAGAGTCAAAACACAACTGGATAAAAATAAAAATAAGTTGATGAAGTAAAATACTACGAATAAATAAAAGTATATCACCTGCCATAAGATAGATAAGCGAGAGGTAGATCACTACATGTCTCAACAATGGCAGAAGCAGCGGAGGAGGGAGCAGCAGCGGAGGAGGGAGCAGGCGTCCCATGTGATGGGCTAGGAGTGTTTGATGGACGAGTGTCTGTAAAATGATACTCCAAGATCCCAACATCAGGTGAAGAGGAAGAACTAATATCCCTCCGCTGACTTTGATGCATTACTCGCTTTCCTTTACCTCTAGGCATCTGATGTTAAAAAAAAAAAATCGTATAAATATTAAATAATAAGAGCACCTTTCTGAAAACATAAAAATATTAAATGATAAGACACCTACTTAGAAGATATAACTACAACTAACCTAAATTATCATTTTAGAAAATATTAAATAATAAGAGCACCAGTTTCATCATTAAGGTAAAATAAAAACAAAATATAACTACAACTAACCTGAATTTTCATTTTCACTATCTCCTAAATCAATGTCTTCACTTTCATCACTTGTTTCTTCACTAGTGTCAAACTCGTCATCTGTAGTATCATTCATATCATCGAGAATCTCTAAGTCTTCCTCATCATTATTTACATTCATGTCATCTTCAAGCTCAACAATAGCATTATTAACATCATTTAAACGGACATTATCATCATCGACATGCACAGAATCATGTATATCAATGGTTTCCTCTTGAAAGGATGTCGGCATGGATTCCTCAATGAATTTAACAGTTGACCTGGCTTTAATCTTACATACAGCCCACCAATCTATCTTGTCTCGTTTCAAACTTGGATATGTACAATAATAAACTTGCATAGCTTGGGAAGCGAGTATAAAAGGTTCGTATCGATTGAATTTACGCTTATGGTTTATCTCCACAAGCTTATAGTGAGGATCGACCTTTGTACCCGCAGCCGTAGGATCAAACCAATCACAATTGAACAAAACGACTTGCTTAAGCGGTAAACCTGGATATTCAAGACGAATTACTTCTACCAAGCGACCATAGTAATCACTCTCATCTTCATTGTAGCTTTCACCTTTAACACAAACGCCACTATTCATTGTAGCTCTATTTGAACCATGTTGAATAGTGTGGAACCTATATCCGTTCACTAAATAACCAGGATATGTATCCACAGATCTGAACGGGCCTTTGGAAAGTTCCCTGATCCACACGTTCGTAATGTTATTTGTTGGATCACTCGCCTATATAGATAAAAGAGGTTTTTTTTTTTCAAACTTGTAGAAATTAAAATGTCTCAAATAAAATATGAAATAGATGAATGGTTGAAAAATCTTACATATTGCTCAAACCACTCTGGAAATTCATTTTCCAATTTCTCACTAAGTCGAGCATCCGTAATGGCTGGTTCATTTCTCTTTACATGCTGAGTGTATGTCCTTTAACCAATTACAATTACGGGATTTTTAGATGGCGACTATATATATATATATATATATATATATATATATATATATATATATATATATATATATATATATATATATGATGGCATTATTAAAAGAGAGTGAATACGTACTCAATGTATTGAGAAACCTCATCACAATTCAATAAAACATATGCTCTTGCTGCTTTGTATTCCTTATCAGTGAGAAATCGCTTTTTCTCCTTCCCAAAAGCTCGACCGGAATTTTTAAATATTGAAATTACGTCTTCTTGCTCATCTTCATCAACGCATTCATCGGCATTACGAGGCACATTTTTGCTTTTTGTTCTAACATGATCCTCAAAATAATGTGAACAAAACATTGATGCTTCTTCCATCAAATATGCATTTGCAATGGAGCCCTCTACTCTCGCTTTGTTTTTCACATTAAGTTTCAACTTGCGAAGATACCTACAAAGGATTTTGGAGAAGTGTAAACAACTCTTATTTGAATATAGTCTTATAATAGCACAAGTAGTTAATACCTTTCAAATGGATACATCCATCTGTACTGCACTGGACCGGCGATTCTTGCTTCGTAAGGCAAGTGAACTGGTAAATGCTCCATTGAGTCAAAAAAACATGGTGGGAATAAGCGTTCTAGTTTACATAGGATAACAACTATATCTCTCTCGAGTCGTTCCATATCCGCATCCCCAACCACAGTTGCAGTCAAGTCTTTGAAAAACAAACTTAGTTCTGTAAGTGCCTTCCATACTTGTTGGGGTAGGAGTTCACGAAATGCAATTGGTATCAACCTCTGCATAAACACGTGACAATCATGACTCTTCATACCAAATAACTTCAGTTTCTTTATATCAATACACCGACCCAAGTTTGATGCATAACCATCTGGGAATTTAAGTTTATTCACCAAATCACACAAACACGCTTTAGACTGCTTATCCAACATGTAACATGCTTTCGGGAACTTTCCAGCTGCATTATCCCCTTTCAACTCGGGTCTACGACAATAATCATTTAGCTCCTCTCTAGATTTTGGTGTGTCCTTTGTCTTTCCTGGCACATTCATAACCGTGTTAAACACATTTTTTTCTATATGCATAACATCTAAATTGTGTCGAATCAAATTAGAGCTCCAGTATGGCAAGTCCCAAAATATGTTTCTTTTTTTCCAACCACACGTTTTAGAAACTAATTTGTTAACATCATCTGCATCTAGCTCTGTCACCTTTTTTAAACCTAAATTTTCCAACTCACTAAGAAGTTCCGATCCTTCACGTACAGCGGGGGGGATCTCTTATAACTGTTTTTCCTTTTCTAAAGTTCACCTTATTTCTCCTATATACATGATCTTGTGGAAGGAACTTCCGATGGTTGTCAAACCAAGATTGTTTCCCGCTACACTTTAGCGTGAATGCATTTGTTTTTTCCATGCAATGCGGACAAGCTAACCTTCCGGCTGTGCTCCACCCCGACAACATTGAATAAGCAGGAAAGTCACTTATTGTCCACATCAAAGCAGCTCGCATTTGAAAATTTTGCTTCTTGGAAATGTCATATGAACAAACGCCTACTTCCCACAATTGCTTCAACTCTGCAATAAGAGGCTGCAAGTAGACGTCCAATCTATGCTTTGGGTTATTTGGCCCTGGAACCAACACAGTCAAGAACATATATTCGTCTTTCATACACACACCGGGAGGCAAATTATATGGTGTTATTATAACCGGCCATGACGAAAATTGTTTTCCTGACTGACCAAATGGCTGAAATCCATCAGTGCACAATCCCAACCTGATATTTCTACATTCAGCAGCAAACTCTGGATGTATTTGGCTAAAATGTTTCCAAGCTAGTGAATCTGAAGGGTGATGCATTACTCCTTCCTCAGATATGTGTTCGGCATGCCACCTCATCATTTTTGCTGTAGCATTAGATGCGTACAACCTTTGCAGCCGAGGAGTTAATGGGAAGTAATGCATTTGCTTGTACGCAATATTGGTCTTTTGGCGCTTCATGTCCCCCCGACGAGATTTTTTAAACCGAGGATGATCACAAAATTTGCAAGTTGTTAAATGTGAATCTTCACCCCAATATATCATACAACCTTTATCACAACAATCAATCTTCTCGACCGGTAACCCCATCCCGCGCATCAACTTCTTACTTTCGTAGAAGTTATCGGGAACTAAGTTATTTTCAGGAACAATCTCCTTCATAATCTCAGTCATCTGATCAAAACATTTTTCAGACATTCGGTTATCAGCCTTCAAACTCATCAGTCGAGCTACAAGAGATAATTCAGAGTGCTTCTCACACCCGGGCCACAGCTGTTGTTTAGAAGCTTCCAACAGATCATAGAACTTTTTAGCCTCGGGATTTGGTGGCTCCTCGACATCGTCATCAACATTAAAAGTTGGACCAGCTACATCGAAAACCATAGTGGTGTAAGCATCTGGTACATTTCCACCAACAGATGATGACCCCCCGATCTCCGTGTTGCGGTTCTCGGCAGGAGTTAGATTTGTTTGTCCTTGGGATGCCCAAATATAGTAATTGGGAACAAACCCATGTTTTACCAAGTGGAACTTCACCATTTCAACATCAAGAAATCTTTGGTTCTGACACTTAACCAATTTGCATGGACACTTAATTTTAGCTCCATCCATCCATTCAGTTTGACTAGTAGCATATTCAACAAACTTCTCAACTCCCTCAATAAAAGAGTGTGATAAGAAACCATTTTCAGAGCGTCTATACATCCAACTGCGATCTAAATTCATTTTCTCACTCCTAATAAACCCAAATTAATAATCAGCAACAACAGAGAAGCAAAAACAAAAAACAAAAAAAAATGACGAAGAAAAAAACTAGATCGAAAAGGTACTTTATAAAGGCTAAAAGGCATACTAAGAACACTTCATAAAAAGGAGCTATTAGGCATACAAAAGCACGAATAGTATTTCCTTTATATATATATATATATATATATATATATATATATATATATAACATTTTAGTCATAACTTATAAACCCAAAGTGTATCTCATGTTAATAGTATTAAACTGTTTTTCTGTTCACAGAAAACGTAGAAGAAATGTGATTTCTTATCATTAATTGTAAGTTATCTCATAGCCTATTTGCTTGAGATTTGGGAACCACCACGAGCCTTGAAAGCTCTATAACAAGCCATGATGCCATGAAGCGCCTCTTGACTAATTACTACCTCTGCCCAAAATAAATGTCCAGGAGCAATTTCGGACATTCACTTTGGGACGGAGGGAATACAATCAAATAAAAGAAGCTCGTCAAGGTTTACATAACCAAATTCACGTATCCACACAAAACCTACAAAAATGGCAGGATGGTGAACATAGATTAAGTCTTCCAAACATAGGACATGATCGATAGCTCAAGGTCAGGATATTATCCTCATAAGATCTTTCTAATTTTGAACATGACATTTACGTTTACACCTAGTATAGCTTCAATATGATATATATACCCCTTGCTATGAGAAACGTGAGATTTGTAACCATTGTTCCTATAAATTTTGTACTCCGATCCAACTTAAAGAGTGGATAATGAGGAGGATACTCTGTGGTCAGCAGGGGCAGAGGCATTATCCATGGAGGTAAAGTTCCAAATCCGAGAAACAAAAGTGTAATACTCCCCCGTCCCAAAATGATAGTCCCATTTCCTTTTTTTTGTTAGTCCTAGAAAGTTGGTCTCCTTTTCAAAATTAAGGTTTCAAAATCACTGAATTCTAAAACTTAGAATGTAACATTAAAATGTTTAAAAAGTCAAACGAACCTATCATTTAGGACGGAGGGAGTACAGTACATTTTCAGTACATTGTTAGACATTAATACAAACACCTAGAGTGCGTTATCTAAAAGCCTCACTAAACCACTCCACAAATCAACCCAACTAATCAAACTCAAACAACCACCCATCAAAAAGAACAAATAATGAAATCAGAGACATTAAATGACATAAAATCAGACCCAGATTGAAAAATAGGTGTTGTTTTATGAGAGGGAGAAGTTAGGGTTTACTTGTGTAGTGATGGAGAGATGAAGGAAATAGCCCCTTCATAACCCTGCGTGTCAAACGAAACCCAGTCAGTCCGGTAAGGAGACAGCGAGCGGCTCAAAAGAGTTTCGCCGGAGAAAAATTACCTGTGCGTGCGCGGAGAAGGGGAGAGAACGGAATGGACTGAGAATGAGAATAGAAACGATAATGACCTTTTCCCTTCTAGGTTTATTTTAAGTGGGCTGCCACTTTGGCGATAAATATATTCTATTTGGTCTAATTCTTTAGCAAGGGATTTATTTCCTCGTTAATGTTTTTAGAAATAAAAGTACACTAATACTTAACAAGGGAAGAACCCCTTGGTAGGATTGAAAAAAATATTTTATTAAATCGATTCACGTCCCTCGTTAAATCCATCGTTATGACAAAATTATGATAAATATTAATTTCTTTCTAAATATATAGCGACAAACTCTATCCCTCGTTATAAATAAAAAAAAAATGACTTTTCAAATCCGACGTTATATCCGTCGTAACCTTAATTAATTTTTTTAAAAAAATAAAAAATCTCCTAGCGACGATAGATATCCATCGTTAAAATATAAATTAAAAAAAAAAAAAATTAAATTAAAAAATCCGTCTTGCGTCCCTCGGTATTCCATCGATATATAATCGCGCCAAATTTTGGCGCCACTTTGGCGACGGATTAACAAGGGATAAGTGTCCCTTGCTAATTTTGTCGTTAAATCCGTCGGCATATTCGTTGTAAATCGCTCATTGTATTTGCTTATTCAAACCCTCGTAAGTCCGTCGATAATTCATCGCTAATTTCGTTGTATTTTTTTCGTCGGTATAATCCGTCGGTATTTAACAGTTTTCTTGTAGGTAGTGCATGGGCATTGGAACTTGTTCATGGACCGGGTCATGGGCAAGGATCCGACCCGTCTCACCCATGAGACTGATCCCCTTGTTCTCACATGAGTCTTTGTCAACAAAAAATCAAAACAAAGGGAAAAGACAAACCCTAAGCAGCAACACTGAATGCAATTAGTGGGAAATTTTGGACTGGATCATTAAGACTGACTAAGGGCATTAAGAGGTTGCCTACCAAACGCACTTAATATCTCAACTGCTGACCGAGTCAGCAACTTTACCCTATTCATAGTTCATTAAGAGCAAACAAACACACCCTTAGTATCTTAGTTCGTGAACACCTTTGACTATATTGTAGGTCGTTGTCAAGTAGGGATATTCATCAATCTCCAGAAACACTTTATCCATCTGGATCTTTGCAATCCCGATCATACATGGATCTTTGTAAATCCAATCTTGGATCTGGGTGTTAACCTAAATGAATATGTGCAACTATAATCCTACCCGGATACGTGGATTTTGATGATGGATCTAATGCATCCCAAATTCTGTCACTTTATGTTGCCTTGAATCTCCCAACTAAAGCTCTAATACCTGTTGTTAGGGATTGGGGGGTCACCTAGCCAATAGTAGGAGTATTTACATGAAGATAATGAAAAAACACATCGATAATACTCTATATGATAATACTCTATATGAAAGAAATAACAAGAAGACACAAGATTATTTGGCAACCTAGTTTGTCAACACCTTTGACTACATAGACAAAATAAAGGAATATTTTAAAACACGAAAGGATTGAATGTTTATACTACTCCCATTGTCTAATACAGATGTTTTTGTCAAGAGAAATATGAGTCCTTTTGTTACTTCTTATAAAATTTAATCGCGATGAAGTATAAATATTTTTTTATTTTTGCTATCCTTTTTGAGACAAAATCTTTCAAGAAAATAAACAGTCATTTCGATGACTGCTCCAAGCCTCCAACCATGCGTACATGACAAGGGTCGTTAACTAAAATGTACATTAAAAATATATGGTGATAGAAAAAATGACATTGATTTTTTTTTCTTTCAGATACAGGAGAGCCGAACGCTTTCTGTCAAGCTATTGGAGGGTTAGCCGGTGGTCTGGTCCTGATCGCTTCCGTTGTCCTTTCAGCCTCGTCTATAGTGACGATCACTTTTGCTGAACAGAAGGCCCATCAGGTATACCCTTTGATATATGTCATTCGATCACTCCCTCCATTGCGTTAACAATTTCTAAAATATCAGGCACAAAATAAAATATTTTATCTTTTGTTAAAAGTTTAATCGAGCTAATTATTAAAGTTAAAGTATGACATTTGTTTTTGGCATATATAATACCTGGATAAGAAGCTTTTCGTCTCTATTGGAGGGTTAGCCGGTGGTTTGGTGTTTTTATAATCTTGTTATTAATATTTTTTGAAGAAAAAAATGGTTTTTGTGAGTGTGTTGTAAATATAATTGATGAATTAATGGAAATGGAAAATCAATAATGTTTCGGGGTGGACAATGCATTTTTAAAGACGCTCGTTACACTTTCCATCCATTTAGTTAGACTTTGTCATGTGTCATCCATTTTTGACTTGGATTGCAACACATTGTAAACATAGTGTACTAAATTGCAAAAGTTGGAACTTTAAGTCCTACATTGCAACTCGATGTGAACTTCGTGGCAGTAAAGTGCAATTTCCCCTAATTAGTTTCACAAAACTAATTCATGAAACAATGACTCACACGTCATTTAACATGACTCCTTTATGTCAAAGGAAACAAATTCCTTCCCACTTGCATACTCCTACTCCACGCCAAAGTCCCAATGCCAAACTGAAGGTCCGGTCGGGTCCTTCTATAGGTCCGGCCGGATCTCAACATTTCTGCACCAACTCCGTCCCGGTCTCGACTTTTCGCTCCTCCACGGTTTGACCATCTCTTTGGTTTTGACCACGGTTTGACCATCTCCTTGGTTTTGACTCCAATCCCAACATCTAAAACCTTGGATCGATTATTAGACTAATACTATGTTAGGAATTTAGCACGGAAGGAGAGAAAGAGTTTGGAGAAATTTTCCATCGTATTCTTTTCATTCACTGTAGCGTACAATATATAGAAACAAACAGAGACTCCCTATTTTAGTAAACTAGGACCCCTAATTGAGGTTGGTAACAATATTTACATTCAAAAAGAGGATTACAATATCTACAAAAAGGGTGATTGATCCATATCAATCTGTGCAAATCATATCTTTGATATACTATCCATAAATCTTGGTCAATATTGTTATCATCTCAAGCAAGTGTTTAATGGTTGGGCATTTTCAGTTGTTGGCTCATTGAGGTACCCTTTCAAGATTGGTTGTATTCAGTTTGGTGTCTCTGTTCTGTTTCATTCTTGTTGAGGGTGACTCTCAATTTGGACTTGAATTGAATTGGTCTTGCAACGGAGAAGAAAAAGCGCAGACAGGGCTTTTGGGCTGTCGCCCACTTTGGTTCTGGCGGTCGCCCACATTGCTGATCCAAAGGTCCAACAATCTGATGACTTGGGCGGTCGCCCACTTGGGGTTTGGGCGGTCGCCCACCGTGTCAGGATTGGGATTCCTGAACCGATTTGGAAACAGATTTTGGCTGTGATTTGGATTCCTATTCTTCTAGGGTTGGGTCGATATTTCGTATATAAATATAGACAAGCCTCCAGACCTATTAAAGGGACTTTGAATAGATCCTTGAGAGAGATTGATAGAAAAGCTAGGTTATTCACTATTGTGAGAGATTGTGAGATTGTGTGAAAGGTTTTCACCTTGATTCTCCTTGTACTCTTCTTGATTATAGTGAATTGATTCTCCGTCGCCGGTGTATGTAGCCAAGTTGGTGAACCACGTAAATCTCTTGTGTTCATCTATTTTTCAATTTTGTTCCGTTCTTGCTATTTTGTTATTTTGTGCTTTCATCTTTATCAATTAAGCAATTGTGTTTGGGCTTCAAATCCTTACAATTGGTATCTAGAGCTTCTGGTTTCTGGATCTTGTATTGCTTATTGGTAACGATGTCAGGGAAGTACGAAATTGAGAAATTTGACCGCAAGGTCAATTTTGGTTTATGGCAAGTGAAGATGCGAGCAATCTTGGTGGGTAAAATTGTGTCAAGGCTTTGCTTGGAAAGGCGAGGAAACCGGCAAGCTTGACGGATGAACAATTTGATGATATAGACGAGAAGACTTTATCTCTCTTACATTTGAGTCTCAAAGATGAGGTATTGAGGGAGGTTGTGAGTGAGAAGACTGCGGTAGCGCTTTGGCTTAGGCTTGAGCAATTGTACATGACTAAGAGTATTGGTAACAGGTTGCTACTATTGAAGAAACTCGAGGAGTGTAAACTCAAAACAAGTGAGTTTTTGGAGAAACATCTTGATGAGTTTGATGGCTTGGTCATGGACTTGAATAATGTCGATGTCGTGATTGATGATGAGCAATTGGCGGTTAAATTGCTTTGTTCTCTACCTCCGGAATACATGCACTTTAGAGACACAGTGTTGTATGGCAAGGATGAGATCTCTTTGGAAGAGATCAAGAACGCTCTACTACAACGGGAAGTCATTGAGACGCACTTGACCTCAACAAGTGCTGACTCTCAAGGTGATGGGTTAGTAGCTAGAAGCGGCAGAAAGTCAAGGAAGGGTCAATCTGGTTCAAGTGAATTGTATAAGAATGTGATATGTCATGGTTGCAAGGAGAAGGGACACATTAGAAAGTTTTGTCTAAACCAAGAGAATACAACCGCGAAGACAAAGGGTGAAGCTGGAGTGGTGTTTGAACACACTAGTGATGACAGTGACACACTTACTGCTTGTGATTCGGGTACCGAAATTCGTGATAGTTGGATTTTGGATTCAGGTTGTTCTTATCATATTAGTCCCAACCGGGCATGGTTTTGTTCATATAAGGTTGCCGGCGGAGTAGTTTTGTTGGGGAATAATACTGCATGCAAGGTTGTTGGTATTGGGACTATTAAGGTTAATATGTTTGATGGAGTAGTGCGGAAATTACAGAATATCAGGTATGTTCCTGAATTGAAGAAGAACCTGATTTCTCTAGGCACCTTGGATAGCCTTGGGTATAGTTTGTCCATTGCGAATGGCGAATTATCGGCTATTAAAGGTGACTTGGTGGCATTGAAGGGAAAGAAGGCGGGAACATTGTACAAGCTTCTTGGGTCTACGATTGTTGGTGATGTGTCTATTGCAACGGGGTCAATGGTTGAGGCGGAGGTTACTCAATCATGGGACATGACATTGGGTCACATTGGCTTGAATGGGATGACTGAAAAGGCTTGGTATTTGTTGTCACAAGCATTGTTAGGTACATAATTTTGTGTGGAGGCGATTAGGATGACTGCTCACTTGGCTAATCGTACTCTAAATTCTGGTATTGGGATGAAGGCTCTGTTGGAGATGTGGTCAGGATCTCTAGGAGAATACTCAAAATTGCATATTTGTGGGTGTCCCGTGTATGCTTGTGAGAATAACAAATTGTTGCCAAGGGTCAAAGGATGTTCCTTTGTAGGCTATACTACTGGAGTGAAAGGATTCCGGTCATGGGATCCGGTGGCATCTAAGTTCCTGACATGTAGAGATGTTGCTCTACTTCTCTGTGGGAAAATGTGTTCTGCAGAACGAATATATAAACAGGTGGAGTTAGTCGGAGATGAAAAATATATGGTGGAACTTGACTTAGATGTTAATGATGTGTCTTATGAAGCGATTCCAATTGATGCTCCAGTTCAAGAGGAGGAGACCAACAAGCAGGTGGGGGCTACCATTGTTTTTGGTAGAGTTCGATATGGTTTGGAGGATATGGTGACTTATGCATTGTCCGCTGCGAAAACAGTAAGTATGCATAAATTAATTTCTTTCAATGAAGTTATATCGTGTGATAAATCTGCTATGTTGTCGGTCGTTGTGAAAGAAGAGATAGTATCTCTTATTAAAAATCAGACATGGGAATTTGTTAGATCACTACCAAAGAAGGTGTTAGTCAGTCACAAGTGGATCTACAAGTTCAGAGATGGTACTCCAATGTTTGGGGTAGTCTACAATGATTTTGTTTCATCGGTTGTTAAACACATATCTATTCACAAATTGTTGAGCATTGAGGTGATGCAAGATCTAGAGCTTGAGGTGGAGATCTACATGCGCCATCCTGAAGGGTTTGTTGTCGAGGGTAAGGATCATGTTTGCCTGTTAGAGAGGTCCTTGTATGATTTGGAGCAGTCAACTCGACAGTGGTATAAAAGGTTCGACACTTTTATTGTTACCCATGGTTATGCTAGAAGTGGATATGATTGTTGTGTTTACTTGATGGTTTGTAGTGATGGCACATTGAGTTATCTTGTTTATGTCGATGGCATTCTTATGACTGTAATAGATATCAATGATGCTTACCAGGTGAAATGGTTATATTCTTTAGATAGTCCCAAGTCTAAAGATGATGTGTCACGGGTTCCATATTCAAATGCTTGTGTGTGCATTGTGTATGGCAAGAACCGTGATGGTTGTATTGGGGTTGTTATGACTATAACGGAGGCGGTCATGTTGACAAAGCCAGGTTCGAAGGTTTCGATTGCTAAGTTCAAGAAGTTCTTGGACTTAGTTGGTGTTACTAGTCATTGATGCTCGTAGGGGCGGGGCGGCGGAGATAGAGATGTTCTCATGATTTTCGGAATTGATCATCAAGGTGGAGAATTGTTGAGGGTGACTCTCAATTTGGACTTGAATTGAATTGGTCTTGCAACGGAGAAGAAAAAGCGCAGATAGGGCTTTTGGGCGGTCGCCCACTTTGGTTCTGGGCGGTCGCCCACATTGCTGATCCAAAGGTCCAAAAGTCTGATGACTTGGGCGGTCGCCCACTTGGGGTTTGGGCGGTCGCCCACCGTGTCGGGATTGGGATTCCTGAACCGATTTGGAAACAGATTTTGGCTGTGATTTGGATTCCTATTCTTCTAGAGTTGGGTCGATATTTTGTGTATAAATATAGACAAGCCTCCAGACCTATTAAAGGGACTTTGAATAGATCCTTGAGAGAGATTGATAGAAAAGCTAGGTTATTCACTATTGTGAGAGATTGTGAGATTGTGTGAAAGGTTTTCACCTTGTACTCTTCTTGATTATAGTGAATAGATTCTCTGTTGCCCGTGGATGTAGCCAAGTTGGTGAACCACGTAAATCTCTTGTGTTCATCTATTTTTCAATTTTGTTCCGTTCTTGCTATTTTGTTATTTTGTGCTTTCATTTTTATCAATTAAGCAATTGTGTTTGGGCTTCAAATCCTTACAATTCTAGTTAGGGTTCAAGCTTCTTGTGTTATCTTAGTTGCTTGATGTTTTCAGTTGTTGAGCTGGTTGTGTGTTTCCATTCTGGCTTTTAGAGCCTTTTGTATCTTCTTTAATTAATGAAAACGTTGTTCCCGACAAAAAAAAAAAAAGAAAGTAAACACCTATAGTTAAAGTGGGACATTTTTATTTTGGACAGAAAAAATGATGTGAAAGGAAGGCTTTTTAGGTTTAGAGTGTTGAAGGGTAATTTGGGGATTTCATTGTTTGATCTAACAAGGGACCTTGGGCAAGATATTTCCCCCCGCATGGACATCAAGGGAGTAGTCTCTCATCTTTAATGTTGGGCAATATTTGGGGGCATTAGGATAATAATTCTCCAATGTTATTCACAGTGGCGGAGCTAGGAATTTGTATCAACGGGGCAAAGATTTCACAAGAAAAAAATTAGCTCTATTTTCATCAATGGGGGCAAAGAAAATTTCTAGTGCATTATTACTTTTATGTCAAAGGGGGTAAGTTTCAACAAATTGCACTAAATACCCCAAAATTTTGTATATTTTGCACTAGTAAAATTTTATTTTTTAAAAATAAATGGGGGAAATTGCCCCCTTTTCCATAGGGGTAGCTCCGCCACTGACAGCACAGTAAACTGAAAATACAAGATGTATGTGGAACATAATTCTGCCTTCTTAGATTTCCATGGCAGGAAAAAAAAAAAACAAATTTTGGCGAACTCACATATAAATCAAGCCACTTGATTCTAGATCTAGGTTAATCAGGATCTTTAAAAATGAAAAACTTAAACACATATAAATCACTATTGAACAATCTAAATTTTGAAGTTTAAAACGATGTAGATATTGAAAAAGAACCTAATTTGGTAGCATTGCAGGCATTCTGGAATAATCATACTATGAAAAGCAAGGATCACGTGATGAGTCGTGTTCATCTTTGGTTAGCCTACTATTCACTGGTTGCGGTTTTCATGTCCATGGTGTTGGAGAATATCTACATCTATATTATCATTGGGACGGAAGATCTTTCAACTGATCAGGATGGTCCTCGTATCAAGTGGACCAGATACATCAAGTTCCTTCTGCCTTGTTATTGGTAAGAGTTTTTTCGTGTATTGTAATAAATTTTCTAAAACAAAGCCAAGTTCGACAAAGAATCATTAATTTTAACGTTTTAACTGTAGGATACTTTTTCTTGCTTCGGAGATTTTCTTGAGTATTGCTATGAGCGGTCTACACCGCGAAGTGTCTTTGGACATAGCCTTTCGCCTTGCTATGGTTTCAGATATTTTGACGGCCTTGTTGATGATATATGTTCATCGGGTTTCTGTCAAAGTTAAGTGGTGCATTTTTGTTCGTGAACGGATCAATGCGTTGCCGGAACTGAGAGTTGAGGTAAACACTCTTAATTTGTATTTTTAAAATAGGAATAATAAATACTCCCTCCGTCCCAGCACAAAGTTCTTACTTTCCTTTTTGGTTTGTCCCAGCACAAGGTTCTTAGTTGCTTTATTACCTAAAATGGACAATGGGACCCACTTGTCATTCTCACAACAAAAACTCCATACCCACTTTATCTCTCCTACTTTCTCTTACTTACTTTTTCATACTCACAACATTTACTTTTTCTTAATCTCCGTGAAAAGTCAAACTAAAAACCTTGTGCTGGGACGGAGGTAGTATATATAAATAGAGAGAACAATTGTATTTGTTATTTTATTTATAGTTTTTCTTTTTGAACGATGCAGGCAGATGACTTAGATGATACATTAGATGACTGTGTCATCTGCCTTTACAGGCCAACCATCGGTGTGATTATGCGAGAGCTGCCATGCCGCCATACATTTCACAAGAGGGTACACATCTTTACCTTTTATTATTTTACTATATATTTGTGTATTTTATTTAAATTTGAAGATTTTTAGGCTAACGTAATTATATTTATGACTTATGTCAGTGCATCGGGCGGTGGCTCATAAAAAAACCAGTTTGTCCAATTTGCAAGGGAAGAATTTGAATTGCATCCTTCAATGTTGAAGTACAAAAGAAGAAGATTTTTACTGACAAATTTGTATTGACAGTATTCCTAGTTTTAATCAGGCACTGTTTCATTTGTATTCATTATTAGCTCGTGATTGTATTGAAGGATGATTTGTAAAATTTTAGGTACAGGGACTAATTACCAGTTAGGGACCAAACTTGCTCATCTAGTTGTTAAGGATATTCCAGAGTCTTCCACTTAATTCCTTTTCTAAATAGAATTGTATTTCTAGTTTACTATTATGTTAGGGTTTCACTTATGGTAGGATTTATTTTACTTTCTCTCCAAGTCATGTACTTGTATATATACTCTTCTTATTATCAATAACAATCAAGGTTTTATTTAATATTCTCATATGGTATCAGACTAGGCGATCCAAACCTAGCTGATTTTTTTCTCTTTCGGCTTAACAGCCTCTATTCCGGCTTAAACTGTCTACTGCCTACCATGGCCACCGATCTCATCACCCTTCCCAATAGTGCCAAACCCAATACCCCTCTAATAGTCGTCTCCCTAACTCACATCCTCAAACTTACCCCTACCAATTACATAGCTTGGAAAACCCAAATTGAGGCCACCTTAATAGGATACGACCTATACAAATTTATTGATGGGAGTCACCCCACCCCTGCCAAAGAAATCACCATCACCACTGAAGCCAAACCTGCAACCGCAACCACCGCCGCTGTCCCTCCCTAAACCACCACCACATCCAATCCAGCGTATACCACTTGGTTCAGACAAGACAAGCTAATCCTTAGTGCATTAGCAGGAACACTTTCATCCGACCTTGTTCCTCTTATATCTCAAAGCCCCACCACCATAGATGCATGGAAAACCCTAACCAAAACATATGCAAATCCCTCTAAGAGCCACTTTAAACAACTCAAGGATCACCTCCGCAACATCACCAAAGGTTCTCGCCCAATTACCGAATACATGCGAGATATGAAGGCATGTTTTGATCAACTCACCTCTCTAGGCCGCCCTATAGACCCCGATGATTTGGTTGACCGTATCCTAGAACATATTAATGACCCAGATTTTGACAGTATTGTTCAAGCAGTACAAAACCGCGAAACCCCTATTACCTTCGATGAGTTACATGAAAAACTCATCAATCACGAACTCTCCCTCAAACAAAAACAAAAATCTTCCACATCTCCCTTTCCTCCTAAAATCAACTCCGCCGCCAAAGCCCCACCCACCACCTATAACCCTCAGCCGCCCCATACCAACTCTAACCGGACTTTCCACAACAACAACACCCGCAACTTCAACAACCAAAACTCACCCAACTCCTACAACAATCGCTAACCCTATCGTGGCATATGTCAATGGTGTCGTCAACCCGGTCACTTTGTATCTCAATGATCATCGACTGAAGCTGATTACCGGGCTATTGCAACGACAACTGCAGAAGTCGTTTGGGTACAAAACTTATTGACTGATCTTGCTACCTCCTCTTCTTCACTTCCCGTCATTTATTGATGTAGGCCGAAGTACCCAAGCAGCAGCAGTGATCCGGGCGGACCACAAGAGCAGCCCGACCGGACCAGTTTCGCTTGGCCGTGCAGAACTGAAGACTCGACCGTGCAAAAAAAGAGCTGAAGGACAGAGGCTCACGACATGAATAGCACGATCGTGCCAATTCTAGTGCACGATCGTGCCCGGCATTAAAGCCCAGCCGTGTTTCCGTTTTGCTGCTGTTTTACTTAAACAATTTCCTTATTATTTTTATTATGTTTCCTTTTAAGATTAGAACTTTCTTTATTATTTTCTAGGGTATTAAAACTCTTTTGTTTTCATTGTTTCAAACACATTATTATTTTCTAATACAATCTTTGCAATTGCAAGATAATTCTCCTTGTGAGTTTAAGCCTTGGTGCTTGCAGAATAGTCTTTTCGAAGATTATTGTAGAGGGATCTTTATCCTAGTTGTTTGAAGGGTTGATTTCGATCAATCCTTGGTTTATTTCCGATGCGTTTCACATCAATTGGTATCAGAAAAGGACGATCCTTGGACGATGGCCAACGATATCAAAGACCTTATCGCCGCTTTGACAACCAGTATGCAACAACTTGCTGAATCTCATGCACAACAAATGGTACAGCTAGTACAGATAACTACTACCGCGTCACAAGAAGCAGCAGCTCGTCATACTGAACTTCTGGCAGCAATAGCGAATGGTCTTGGTGGGCATGACAACGAAAACCTTAGAAATCGAGCAGGTCCTCGTGGGGAACGCCTCCGCCGTGAAGATCTGGTTCAAGGGGATTTTTGAGATGGTGGTTTTTATGAGGCCAGGGTAGTGCCTCCTGCAGATCAATGACCCAAGATTCGGGCTGATATACCATTTTTCTCTGGTGAGTTGAATACTGAAGATTTTATGGATTGGCTTTCTGAGGTTGAGAAATTCTTTGATTTAATGCAAACTGAGGAGGATCGTAAAGTTCCTTATGTTGCATATAAATTACGTGGGGGTGCTTCTGCGTGGTGGATGCAAGTGACGAGACAACGAATTCGTAACAATTGGCTTCCTATTCGACGTTGGATAGACATGAAGACTGCACTGAAAGACCGTTTTCTACCCGACGATTTTGATCAGGAAATTTATAGGAAATTTTTGACGTGTAAATAGGGTAATCGGACAGTCGATGAATATGCTCGCGATTTTCATGCCCGTTCTGCCCGCACGGATGTGAATGAAATAGAATCACTTCAAGTCGCACGATTCATCGAAGGTCTTCATCCTCCCATCAAACATCAGGTGGATTTATTTGTTACTCATTCACTCAGTGAAACCATCACTAGGGCGAAAAAGGTGGAAAGCCAGTTGTCCTCTACATTTCGTTCTCCGGCACCATATAGAAAATTTGGAGTGTGCACTTCGAACAGTAACAAGAGTCAACCTTCTATGAATTTTCCTGCTACGGATAATACACAAACTGCAGCTGCGGGTTCTAAGAAGGATAATGGTAAACATGTGACCCCCGCCCCGACAACGACCCATGCAGCTCGGCGTAACCTCCCTCCTACCACTACCGGTCAATGGGCCCCTAACCCTTATGCCAAGTCTTATGGTGATAAGTATCTTCGGTGTCAACAACCCGGCCATCATTCTAATCAGTGTCCAAATCGCAGAGGTGTTAACATGGTTGATCGGGATATGTTCGAGGAGGATGATGGAGACGAGTTTGAAGATGAATATAGGTATGATCCCAATGATGAGGATGGGGATGTTGCTGATGATGGACTACATGAGTCTTTTGTGGTTCGCAGAATGATGTTGACTACCCCTACAGAGGAGTATAATCCGGAGAGGCATAATATTTTTCGCACCAAAAGGAAGGTCAGAGATTTTGATACCATGATCATTGTGGATAGCGGGAGCAGTGAGAACCTTGTAGCCCGGAGCTTGGTGGATAAATTGAAGCTTGAAGTCTGTAAACACCCAACTCCGTACACAGTCGGCTGGATTAACAACGTGGGCAATATTAAGGTACATAAACAATGTCTTCTTCCTTTCTCCATTGGTAAATATAAGGATGAAGTATTGTGTGATATAATTGATATGACTGCTTGCCATGTTCTGTTGGGTCGCCCTTGGCAATTTGACCTTAATATTATGTACAATGGACGCAAAAATTTTATTAAGTTTACGAAAGATGGGGCTCGTTATCATCTTTATCCTTTGCGATCAACTGGTTCTAATCGCATAACGAAACCCAAAGAACTATAAAATGATATAATTGATATGACTGCTTGCCATGTTCTGTTGGGAGTATTTTATTTTCATCATGTACTTATTAAACGAATTAAAATTAAATTATCAATTAAATAAAAATTAACCTATTATATCAATTTAGTTGGTACTTATTTATGAAAGGAACCAAAGAACTATAAAATGAAACTATTGCAACTAGTGCTTTTGTTCTTCAATTCTCATAGTATGCTCACTTGACCGCAATAAATTGCTATATTGTAATTCCAAAACAAGGAAGAATCAAGATAGGCTAAAAAACTCAAAGATATACCACCCCTATCCTCTACTTCAAAATAAATTTAAAAAAAACAACAACAACAACACATGCATAAGAAATACTCAGTTAGATAAATCTTATAAATATAAAGGAAAAAAATTACAATACTCCCTCCGTCTCAGCTCACTTGACACTCCCCAAAATAGCATACTTTTTATAATTTTATATTCACTCTACCCCACCACTCATTCTCTCTCTTCATTTTCCACCACTCAATTTATTCAACCAACACTACTATTTACCACACTCATTCTCTCTCTTCATTTTCTACCACACATTTCCCCGATTTTATTCTTTTTCCTTAGTTATTGTGCCCACCTCTTGAGTGTCAAGTGAGGTGGGACGGAGGGAGTATAATTGAAATTACAACTACAACAATAATTGAAAGCTTGAAATTGAAAAGGTACAACCGTATTTAGTCTCTTGTATCCGAGTCGTGTGAAAACACACTCTCCTTAAGACTAATTCATCCCCCTCTCTACGAGTGCTTGAGGTTTCGAAGGGCGTTAGTCTCTCAGGATAAAACGGATGAAACGGATGCAACTCCGCACTTGAGCCTTCCGGGGAAATGAGTTATGCTTGGAAAAAATCACCATTCCAATTATTCAAGGAGGCCAAAGGAAAAAGAAGAACAAATTGAAAGAGGGAGGAGGAAGAAGATTGATGGAAAATGATTTTATTCTTTGTTGGAGTTCTCTCTCTTATAGCTCAACCACATGAATACCCAATTAATCTTTGTATTAATAGGTGATTCATTACTTTGTATTCATGGAGTTTTAAATCCAAAATTTGTAACTTCAAATACTAATGTAATGATACCTATTAATCCTTCAATTAATCTAAGAATCATGGCACATCATGTTGGGTTTTGATGCATCATGCGCAGCGGAATAATAACATGTAATCAAACACCCATGAGCCCGGATCCATCCATGTTGATTAAATTAAATACAAGATGAAAGAAACTAACCGTTGAAAATCGTATCCATGAACATAGACTTTAAGGTGCTAAAGCAAACACACTATATCGGTATCCACACATCGAATGGACTCAAGAACACCTTATTGATGCGACTGCTAGATCTAAGGCTTGATGAAGAAATGCTTTCTTCGTAGGAATTATTTTGCTTCTTTGATTATTGTATTTTCATGATTCTAAATCTAAAAATAAATAAACCTCTCTCTCTATGGTTTATAGTTTCTCAAACAATTATTATTGATTTCTAAAATTAACTATTGAAGCTGTCAATCCCGACTACATATATTTATATAAGGGTTTGACCTAATTCCATTTAGGCTCGGTATTCCTTCTCTGAGAAGAAGACAGAAAAATCTGTCCAGGCCCGTAAAGGTAGCCGTACGGCTCTCTAGGAGCTGTACTCCTCCTACGGAGCCGTACGGTCAGCAGTTCTCGATTCCCAAATTTTCAGCCTTTTCAATCCGTTCTATTGTGTGTATGACCCAATAGGATTATACTAAGTTGGCAACGAGTACGAAGAAGTCAGAACCCGTAAGTCATAAGAGGACTCTAGCAAGTCATTATGACTACCCAATTAGTATAACTTTGAAAGTCCAAAGTTACCTTATAGAACATATCACAATCCCTTTGTCACATGATATGGTCCAAGTCAACTTATGTTGTCCAATGCTTTCTCGATCTTAAGTAGATTGATATGAGCAAATAACATTGATCACATCAATTCATTTGGGCATGGCATGCACTATCATCAATCTCACTCATCGAGTGGCCAAAGCAGATATCTCTCCATAGAGGGATAAATCCTATCTCGACTTATCATTCTTCCCTACAAGAATCCGATTATGCCAATAATATCCGTTAAAACTACCCTGTTAAAGGTAGCGTTTGACTAAGTCAAACATAACGTTCATTATGTGGAAGACCATGATAATCACAGGTCTAAGGATTCAAATGATATGAATATTATGAGATTTAGTTATGACATTTGACCATGACATAAATCTCATAACGGGTCTATCTAGTACTTTATTCTCCAACAAGTACCCACAAGTTTAATCCGCATCCTATGCACCATAATCATTATATGATTATCCATTAAACTCATGCCAGCTCTTCATAAGTGCTAAGGACAATGATTATTATAATAAACATGGAAAAAATATAATAATTCGGTATGTTATCTCTATAACAATGAAGCTATGATGTAACACATAGGCCTTTCTCAAGGGACTAGGGCATAATATCCAACAATCTCCTACTTGCACTAGGCTCAATCAACGTGTATCCAATACCCATTGAGCTAGTTATGATCTCCATCATTATTTCAAGCGAGCTTATGTAAGATGATTATCCTTGTTATCATCATTTGGTATTTTTCATATTTTGACATCTCCAAACCTTTGACGATTGCTCGAATAAGATAGAAATATCTGAGTATGAGTTTAGATAAGATATTAGTCCCTTGGCTTGCACAATAATGATTATTGTTACAATGAAGGTGCATTGAATTAGCGACACAAGAAACAATTTCTAGTTTACTAAAATATCTTGATCCAAACAACTTTCTAGTTGAATCTCATGCTACTAGATACTCAATCTTTTGTGGAATAGTAATGGTGTATTAAGAACTCTTCTAACACCAATATCAAACATAAACATGTATTCATACTGCGATAATTGTCTTTGTTAGTTTATAAGAATGCATCTTTGTAACCATTAAAAGATCATCTTATATTCCATCAAGGATTAAGAATGCATCCTTTAGGCCTTTCTCAAGGGCCTAGGGCATAATATCCAACAATCTCCTACTTGCACTAGGCTCAATCAACGTGTATCCAATACCCATTGAGCTAGTTATGATCTCCATCATTATTTCATGCTCGCCGGCTATGATATCACTTACGTCGCACTCAAATCCATTAGGGGGAAAGTGTTCAGTGATCAGCTTGCTGAATTTCCGTGTGACGAAGTGAAGGGGGAAGACTTACAATTTCCCGATGAGCACTTGGTTTTCATTACAACCGAGGAAAATAAGTGGCAACTTTTTTTCGATGGCGCAACCAATAAGCACGGTTATGGGATAAGAATGTTGCTTGTCGATCCAAAGGAGATTTACACTCCAATTGCAATCCGTCTTGAATTCGAAGCTACCAACAACATTGCCGAATATGAGGCATGCATAGCGGGGCTAGAAGCAGCGATAGAAAGAAATGTCACAGAGCTAGAAGTATTTGGTGACTCCCTCCTCCTTATCAATCAGACATTGGGTAAATGGCGAATCCAAGACCCGACCCTCCAACAGTATGGTCAACACCTCGAGGAGTTAGCCAAACAGTTCCAAGATATCACGTTTAATTATCTTCCAAGGGACAAGAACCGCTTTGACGATGCTTTAGCCACCATAGCCTCATTGGTTGAAATGCCTAAAGGAAAAACGGTGAAACCCTTCAAAATTTCAAGAAGGACTAGTCCGGCATACTGCATGAACATTGAGATCAATGAAGTCTAAGACAACGCTCCGTGGTACACAGACATCATGGACTTTCTTAATAATGGCACTTTCCCCGAGAACAGCAATGGGAAATCTCGAATAGCGTTACAAAGGCTATCCGCCAGATATATGTTGATCGGGAAACGAGTCTACAAGAGACATCATCAAGGAATCAATCTCTTATGTGCAAATGAGATCGAAGCTCAAGAAATCATGCACGAAGTCCACGAAGGTGAGTGTGGGCCCCATATGAATTAGATTATGTTAGCCAAGAAGATACTACATATTGGCTACTATTGGACTACCATGGAAAGAGACTGCATCGAGAAAGTCAAGAAATGCGCCAAGTGCCAGTTCCATGCTAATCTGCAACATGCTCCACCTTCACAATTGTACAACATGACCACACCATGGCCATTCTCTTGTTGGGGGCATAGATATCATCGGCAAAGTCCATCCTACGGGAAGCAACGGACAGTCATTCATTCTAGTGGCCGTGGATTACTTCACAAAGTGGGTCGAGGCACAAGCTTACCGAATTCTCAACGCCAAGAAAGTGGCCGAATTCGTGAAGAACAACATCATGTGCCGATATGGTATTCCTCATAAGATCATCTCTGACAATGGTTCTCACTTTGAGAAAGAAATGGATGCACTTTTGGTTAACTACAAGATTTCCAAGCACAAGTCATCCCCGTACCGCCCCCAAGCCAATGGAGCGGTCGAAGCAGCAAATAAGACAATCGAGGTTATCATACGAAAAATGGCTTCAACAGGAAGGGATTGGCCCGAGAAATTACCACTAGCATTGTGGGGCTACCGCACGTTAATACGGTCAGCAACTGGAGAAACTCCGTACTCATTAGTTTATGGTTCTGAAGCCGTACTCCCAGTCGAACTCGAGGTTCCTTCTCTACGGGTCTTACTCGAGAACCAAGTCAACGAGGTTGAGTGAATGCAAAGTCGATACGAGCAATTAGCCCTACTTGACGAAAATAGGTTAAGAGCGTTTGAACGCACAAGGGCTTATTAACAAAGAATGGCAAGGGCTTTCAACAAGAAGGTGAAGCCTCGAAACATCAAAGTGGGAGACTTGGTCCTAAGACAACATCCTCCCAATGCCATGAATCCCCTTGGGAAGTGGGGACCTCGATGGATCGGCCCTTATGTGGTCAAAAAGATACTAAGCGATGGTGCGGTCCAACTCGTAGACTTGGTTGGCGACCAATTGCCAAAGGAGGTCAACCTCGACAAGCTCAAGAAGTTCTACGCTTAAGAAATGAAGACCACTAAAAAAAAAAAAAATGCTTGCTAGGTTGAAAACCCGCAAGGGCGGCCTAGGCAAAAATTAGAGCACGTGCAAAAAAGAAGCCCTCTAGATTGAAAACCCGAAAGGGCGGTCTAGGCAAAAAACAGGGTGCACACACAAAAAAAAATGGTCTTCATTTGTTTGAACTACGGAGACCGGAGCCTCTCTACGAGAGGAACATAGGCAACCTTCGGGTCCGGTCTAAAACATAAATTTTTACCCAATCATGTCATAACAAAATGCAATTTTTATTCATCTCTCAAATCATTCTTGCCATTACAACGGATATGTTGAGCAATAAAGGATATTAAAACATTAAATCCTAACAAGTGGTCTATTAATTGCAATCTTGGGGTACTAGGAAAAATCTAATTTTTTCTTAGCTTTCGAAGGGCAACCCGAGCGGCTCTCAATCCTAATCTTCTTGGGAGGTCTAGGAACACTAAGGCGGACTGAAACCTTCTGAGCAGCAACGCGCCTCCGAGCATAAAAGTTATCCAAATGAGTGCCGAAAGGGTCAGCCAAAATATTGTGCGAATCAGCCGCAGCCTCCCTATATCTCAAAACACTGCTAGGCTCAAAGTCCCTCCCTAGCAACTCCGCACGGAGAGTGTCTACCCAAGTGATGCCGCGGTAAAGAGTACCAAACAGATAATCCAAATAACTCTCGGGAAGAAAGATACTACCCCGATGAATGGGGCGGAAGCCCACCGATGGCGGTCATCTCCCCAAACTGACTGAAGCTCCCTTGAAAAGTCTGGACCCATATATGTGTTGGGCATGCTTATTTATTAACCCTCCTACTTATGTTAGAATTGATTGATACCATCACCTATGAGTATTTTTATGGACTTTAGGACCTTATGTAAGAAGTTTATATACTTCAATTTTAGCCAAGTCCATTTATAGTATAGGCTTAGATTATAGGAGTTGCAGCTATGAAGGATCGAAGATTTTTCTAAGCAGGATTCATTTCACTGCGCAGGATGTTCTCTGCGCAGGTCGCCACTGCACATAGATCTCTTTCGCAGCTTTTGACCCTGCTCAGTTTTCAAGATCTTATTCCCCAACTCTGAATTTAAGATCTTCCTTTGGTATAACCAAGCATGGTGCGCATGCTCCCCATGCGCAGCATCCGTGCGCACCGGCAATGCGCATGCTTTTGTGCGCGCACGCTTAACCTTGGTCAAAGTTCTTATCTCCTGATCTCATATTCTAGAAGCTTGGAAAGCGTAAAGACAAGCTACGCTCTTTGGATTGAGCCAAAGTGCTGAGGTGTGCACAAACGACAAAATAAGCACACTCAGAAACACCATTAGTGGAGACACACTTCAACGGTCATATTTCAAAAGAAGACAGCTGTCAACCTTCTAGAAGAAACTTTTGTATTTGGTCTTCATGCTCAGTCTCTAACGGCTATAAAAGATACCTGCGCACCAATCATATTGTGCCAGGTCATCAACCTTGATCAGAGCCCCAACGGCTATAAAGGACATCTGCGCACCAATCATATAGTGCCAGCTCATCGTCCTTGCTCAGAGCTCCAACGGCTAGTCTTAAGCGCTCTGCTATAAATAGCCTGCTCATCTTCATTTCCAAGCGGCTTGAGTACTCGTTAAGCCGGGCCGAGCTGGAGTGCTTGTTCACCCAGAGCTAGAGTTTCATGCTTCATTGAGAAACCTTGAAGATCTGAAGACTGCTGCTCAATATTTCCAGATTCATTAGAACAGCCTTCAAGATCTTCAAACCTTCAAACTCCTGCTCAAATTCCAAAAGCCCTGTATCACCAGAATTCTTGGTGCTCTTCATCTCTGATATTCATAGAGCCCAGAATTTCTGTCACACACACACCTCTTGAAGCTTTGATCATTCTGATCTAACTTCTTGAGATACACTAGTTTAGTCTAGGATTTGTTCTTCATAGATAATAGATCTTGAGTTAGTATTGAGCTCAAAAGTTGTAATTTGTAATACTCACTCATATTATAAGATCTTCATTAGAAATCCAAGACTAACCATCTTGGTAGATGACGTAGATCTTTCCTTGATCGAACCTCTCCAAATAGCTTGTCCATTATTCTTACTGCTTATTTCATGCTTAACTATTTTTGTTTTACTGCTTTGTTTGATCTTTTAGATTGCCACACTTTACTGCTGTAATTGTTATTGATCATTTGCCCGAGCACAATTTTATCCAACTCTTTAGCCAAAACTTAGCGCGTGCGTTTTTATCTCTGCGCAGCCTTTTCCTGCGCAGTAGCTGCTTAAACATCCGCTGTGCATTTCACACTCTCACTGCGCGCTATACTTAGCTTATTTGAGAACTGTGCGCATAAGCCAATCATTTACAAAAGGGTTTGAAAAGAATTTAAAAACGCTATTCACCCCCCCTCTAGCATTTTTCACACCCTTGTTGCTCCTTTGGGACCAACAAGTGGTATCAGAGCGAACACCTTCATAAAACTTGTATCTGTTTTTCAAGCTTAACAGCTTGGGTGCCGATTCAATATGGCTTCAAAATCTTGGGCAATGGCTAACTATTCACATGTTCCTGCGCCTGCTCAAACCTCAGATCAAATTCAGAAAGTTCTCCAAACTTGGTGGATCCTAATGCAAACCTCCTGTTCTCTCTCAACAGTGACTCAAAGAAAGATGACTTGGTCTGCCACTACTGCAGAATGCCAGGACATTTCGTTTCAAAATGCCCTACTCCAAAATATGAGTACATGAGGAAAAGCAACCCTGCACACAAAGACATACTGAATGGTTGCTGAAGAAAACAGCGATGCTGACTCTGAGGATGGACTGCACTGCTTAGTGGCAAATGCTGACTGATTCAGAAGCTGCTTCTGAAATGGAACCTGAGCATGCGCCAAGGAAAATCAATAAAGGTCACAACTTCACTCTAGTGGAAATGGGACACTTTCACCAAGCAGACAGAATGGCAAGTACCTATATGCCAGAGCAAACCTGACAAAGCTGCATCATCACTAACTCCGCAGCCACGCAAGGAATCTCTTAAAGTGACTGCTGAACTTAAATGATAATGATAACTCTGCTGTAGAAGCGCAAGTCAATGTTCCAGCAAGCAGAAAAGATCTCCCACTTTAGTACGCATTCTCAAGCGCATATTTGGTATCGACAGTAGATTCTAGACACGACTGGAGATGTCAACGCTCTTGAAGATGTGCGTGAAGGAAGAGGTCTCTCAGTAAGATATGGTGACAACAACAAAGGGCACATAATTGGATATGGACTAATCAGAATAGATAGTCTCAAGTACAACCTGCTCTCTATATCACAATTCTGCGATAAAAGCCTAGAATGCCTATTCACTGCAACGCACTGCCTTATCAAAGATGGCACATCTGGACTAACTTTGCTCACAAGGACTTGTAAGACAAATGTTTCCATTATTGATCTTACTGCTATAAATTCTATTACTAATCTCTGTGTTGTAGCAAAGAAAGTGAAAGCAGCCTAAGCAGTCTTTCTCCAGCAAGATTGCATCCTCAACTTTATAATGCTTACAACTGCTTCACATGGATCTGTTTAGACCGGTCACCACCGCGAGCATTGAAGGAAACAAATATACATTAGTTGTGGTGGATGACCATCTTCCTCAACAAAATGGCGTTGTGGAAAGAATCGTACGTTGATTAAGGCTGGGAAGACAATGATAGCAGAATCAAAGCTTCCAAAGTATTTCTGAGGAGAAGCTGTCAACACTGCTTGCTTTACTCAGAATAGATCCCTCATCAATAAAGCCTACAACAAAACTCCATATGAGTTATGGAAAGGAAGAGCGCCCAACATTGCTTACTTCAAGATTTTTGGCTGCAAATGCTATATCCTCTACAACGGGGCAAAGATCATAGAGGTAAATTCGATGCCAAAGTAGATGAAGGTATTTTTGTTGGGTATGCCAAATATTCTAAGGCTTTTTGTGTTTTTAATAGAACTACTCTAGTTATTGTAGAATCCGTACATGTTACTTTTGATGAAAATTCTCTCCTTGAGCCACATTTGGCTCCTAATGATTCTGCTGAGAATGTTGAGACAGGTACGCAGCCACAAACTACACCTATGCAGAATGATAATCAAGCTGATCACAATCAGAATCAAGCAAGTCCATCCCATGCGCCATATCCGGATGCTGCGCCAGAAGTTGCGACTCCGAATGCGCAGACACCCCCTCCTGCGCATGATGTTTCTCCGCTTCAGCAAATCACCTTTGATGACCTTGATGCTGGAGCTAATGAAGTACCCATTGAAGATCTTCATATTCCTACCACTCAACCCAACTTACCTCCTGAGGTTCGTGAAGTCAGAGATCACCCAACTTCAAATATCATTGGTGATCTCAATGTAGGGGTTCGTACTAGAAGAGCATCAAAATTTGATGATGAATATCACTCCTTTATCTCTCAAATCGAACCAAAGAAGATTGATGAAGCGCTCCAAGATTCAAGCTCGGTTAGAGCTATGCAAGAAGAGCTTAACCAATTTGAGCGCTGCAAGGTTTGGACCTTAGTACCCAAACCTCATGACCAAGGAGTTATTGGTACAAAATGGATATTCAGAAACAAGATGGATGAGAATGAAAGCATCACCAGAAACAAAGCAAGGTTGGTTGCGCAAGGCTATAGGCAAGAGGAAGGAATTGACTATGATGAAACATTTGTGCCTGTAGCAAGACTAGAAGCTATCAGAATTTTCTTAGCTTATGCCTCTCATAAGAAATTTAAGCTTTATCAAATGGATGTGAAGAGCGCATTTCTCAACGGAGAACTCCAAGAGACGGTCTACGTAGCTCAACCTCCTGGATTTGAAGATAGCAGATTTCCAAATCACGTCTTCAAGCTTCAGAAATCTTTGTATGGACTTAAGCAAGCTCCAAGAGCATGGTACGATACTCTATCAAAATTCCTACTAGAGAAAGCCTTCAAGCGCGGTAAAATCGATACAACTCTTTTTATTGCTAAGTATAATGATCATTCTTTACTTGTTCAAATTTATGTCGATGATATTATATTTGGTTCTACTAATGAGTTACTTTGTAAGCGCATTGAGAAGCTCATGAAAAGCAAGTTTGAAATAAGCATGATGGGAGAACTCACATTCTTCCTCGGACTTCAAATCAAGCAATTGAATGATGGCATCTTTATAAATCAAGCCAAGTACACAAGAGACCTAATCAAGAAATTTGGACTTGAAAATGCTAAAGCATACGACACTCCAATAGCCACGGGCAATAAGCTTGACAAAGACTTAAAAGGTAAGAAAGTTGATCAAACTTTATATCGAGGTATGATTGGCTCTCTCCTTTATCTTACTGCTAGTAGGCCAGATATCATGTTTAGTGTTTGTGTCTGTGCGCGCTATCAAGCTGATCCTAGAGAAGCGCATTTAACTGCTGTTAAACGCATTATTCGTTATCTTTCTGGAACTGTTAACCTTGGACGTTGGTACACCAAAGATTCAAATTTCGATTTGCTAGGTTATTCAGATGCAGATTACGCAGCACGCACGATTGACAGGAAGAGCACTAGTGGCTCTTGTCATTTCCTTGGAAATAGACTTGTTGCGTGGGCAAGCAAGAAGCAAGCTGCTGTGTCCATCTCCACTACAGAAGCTGAATACATTGCTGCGGAAGCTGCTGCTGCCAAATCCCATGGATGAAGCAACAATTGGACTATGGAATTCATGAAGGAAATTACCCAATTTTCTGCGACAATATATCCACCATAGAAGTCTCCAACAATCCTGTCATGCATTCAAAGACAAACCACATCGACATCAAATATCACCTTCTCAAGGACTACGTGGAAAAAGGAAATATTCATTTAGAGCACGTGGGAACATATAATCAAATTGCTGATATCCTTACAAAGGCTCTTAACGCAAAGAGATCTGTATTCTTGAAAGGAGAAATGGGTATGCTTGAACTTAGCTAAACTCGTCCATATGATTTTGTGTTACTAATAAGTTTGCTTGATAAGTGTAAAAATTAGGTAAAAGGTTCATGCACCTGCGCAAAACGTGCGCAATATATCTGCGCAACCAATTACAGCGCATGAAGCAACAGTTTTGAGATTTATAGAATCTCTGCGCTATCTATGCGCTGCGCATGACTATCCATGCGCAATCATCGTGGATCGCAGGTAAGTACACTATTCATTAGAAATTGCACATAGTTCCTTGACTGAAAAGTCAACGCTAATTCACAAGGGTACTTATGTAATTAAATTTTTCTTGTGCCTTTATTTTTTTGGAATTACCTTTTATACCCCTGTGCATATCCCAGATGTCATCAATGTAATAGGCCATTGATTGACAGCGCACGTCCTTTCCTACCAAATCATTTATGTGAGAAATGAAACGATGGTAACTGGCCCTTAGGCTCTGACACATGCGCGCATAGGCTTGCACACGCGCGTTCCCTAGGGTGACATGTGGCATTGCTATCTTGCGCCACTGCACCTTTCCTCCAAAATTTTTCTTGCTATCGTGCGCCTAACCTCTTTATCTTCCTTCCCTACTTAAACCGATTCTCTCTCTACTTCTCTCTACCTTAAACCTCTTAATATTTCTCTCTCAAAGCTCCTTCTTCTCGTAAAATATCAATCCTTTCCTTTCCTTGAAAACCTTCCTTTCGATAATGGCGCCTCGCAAGAAATCTTCAAAACCTTTGCCCATTGTCGAACTCTCTGAATCTTCGTCGAGCTCTCAATCGATTCATTACCAAGACCGAGAACAAGCCTCTCAAGCTGCACACTCCTCTGTTAAAGACATGGTATGATTTCTGCTCCCTATTCACTTTCTGCCATTATTAATGTTGAAGCTCTCAAACCCTCCCTTTTCGATTTCTCTCTCATCTGTTAATCATTCTTGAAATCAGTTGTTGCTATGTATTCGTATTAACCCGATCTACTCTTTAATGTAGTTTATTTCATGATCAATCATCGTTTTATGTGGTTTCTGTTGGATTTGTTGTTCGTTAACTTCCATGGCAGACGGACGGTTATCTAGCTTTTCTGAGTCTATTGTTTGTTGTTTGACTTTAAAATTTACATGGTTGAAATCGTCTGGTCAACGCGGTCAATTTGATATACTTTTTGTTCAATTTGGTCAACTTTCGATTTTCTGGTATTCTTTGTATTCATGAATATTCCATGTGTTCTTCATGCCCCATTTTATATATATATATATATATATATATTATTTTTTGGAGTTCATAATATTTCTCTAAGTGTTTTTCTTCATGCGCATACTTTTTTACTACTGCGCATATCTTTATATTCTCATTTTGCGCATTCTTTTATGATCCTTGTGTATCCATATATGATTATTTGCGCATCTTTGCTTATTCTGTGGATTTGTGCGCACAGGTATGTTTGCGCTATTTTCGCATGCGTACAGCTCCATGCGCAATGGATTATCTAATTCTTGTTACTGTCCACAGGGTCCCCTCTACTTCATCCCTGGATGGGAAATCATTGAAGCTGATCTGTCTCAAGACGCAGTTGGACGACGCCTTCTGCATCATCTCAACTCCTCCGGTGTTCTTCCTCTGTTTACGCTAAATCAACCCTTCTTTGTGTCATCCCTCATCGATGAATTCTTCCGAGCTGCAAAAGTTATCCCAGCAGAATTCGAAGGAAACCCAACGGAACTAATCATGGCCTCTGTTCAAAACTGCGATGTAATGGTTCATCCTAACCATATTCGTAGGCTCTGTAAGTCCTCAACGCTCCTGTCAACTACGATGAGGTTCATCAAAATGCTCTTGTGCAGAAGCTTATTAGCATTCCTTCTCTGAACAAGAAATGGCCAGTGCGCGACAGAAAGGAACTTGGTGAGGTGATGTATCACCTGTGCACCATCATTGGAGATTCCCTCAACTGCAAGAATGGAAATAATAGGCACTTCATCTCCAAGCAGTGGGAATACTGCACGGCCATCTTCGATAATGTTCAACTCGATTGGCCTCAAATTATCTGAAATGAGATTGTAAAGAGCATGAACAGCTATAGCAAAAAGCTCAACGCAGGGAAGACCAAGTATCAAACTCACAGCAGGCTGCTCACTAAACTATTGTTGACTTATGATGATCTAGCTACCTTTGTTGCGGATAAATCAATCAAGAAGCAGTCTTGTGATTCCAAGTACTACTCAAGAATCCACCTCCAAAACTTGTGAAGTGAGATTGGCAACGCTGACTACTACAACATCTGGCTGTCCGATTCTGATCCCAAGAAGGAAACTTGGATAGGCCTAATCCCTGATGCTAAGTCTAAAAACCGCGCAGGCAGCTCTAAACCTGATCCTACGCAGGACGCTCCAGAAGATGCGTATTTACGCAAAGGGAAGGGCATTGCTGAGCCCAGTCCCAAGAAGAGCAAAGACATCCTCGTTCAATCTAACAAGGGGATATCTATCAAAAATTCAGATCCTGCTCCTACTCCTGCCGCTATCAAACCGTCCTCCGCAAAGCGCAAGAATGTTCCAAGTGATGATGCTACCGTTCAAGGGGAGCCAAAGCTCAAGGTGCCAAGAATGCAAGAAGATATCCATAGTGCTGACATCGCGCATGTCTCTCCTCGCAGAAAGCAGAAGGTGCGCAGCAGCGCTAAAAGATTAAAGAAGTGCCGCACCCCGTCCGATGCACCTGAATCGACGAAGGAAAATGTCACTGCCTCTGATAGCAGCACACATTCTCCATTTGTTAAACCTTCTCCATCCACAGCACCCGAGCTCTCCTCTTTTCCAATCTCTTCGACAGAGCTGCGCCAGATCGTACAAGCCTTGCATTCTGTTCAATCGAATCAAGTTGCTACGCAGTTTCAGCTGACTTAACTCCTTAATGCACAAACTGCTTTGCTGCACCGGCTAGATACGCAGCATTTGGAGATTGATACCATTAAGGGGGAGAATGCGGAGAAAGCAAAGGCAAGTGCGAAGGAGAGAAAGGAGAGTGCAAATCCTAGTTCATCCGAACCTCTCTCTAAGCCTGAGCAAGAAAAGGCACAAGAACAAGTGCCTAAAATATTTGATCAACTTATCCTGGACTCCCTTAAATCCATCAGCGCACAGCTTGAAAATGTCAGCGCACTATTCAATAATGTGTGCACCTATGAAGCGACTGATGGTGGCTTCAGAAAATTTTTGAGAGAGCTAAAGAAAACCTTTGTAGATGGGTTACATGAAGGATTTGCTGATCTAGGAGCTCAGATTGTGAAGATTGGACAAGGAGCTCCTGCGCAAGGGAATGAGCTCAAAATTGAAGATGTGCAATAATGCATAACAAAATCCATGACAGATTTTTCCCATGCGTTCAATGCCAAGATGGACTATGCAACGCTCGACATTCAAGCCAGCATCAACACATAGCGCCTTCATACCGACACAAGACTCGAAGCTACGCAGACTGCCATTCTGACAGACTGCGGGGCAAATTTTAATGAGCTGCTTAGTGACAACTCCGATATGCGTAGAGGAATGAAGACTTATGTGGGCAAAGCTGTTGAGTTCCAGGAAAAGTTTCAAGATTTGAAAGTTGAACTCATGAACAAGTTCAACAGCCTCCAGAACGAGCTGCGTGAAGCCCTTTGCCGCATCAGAATAGACTAGGCTTCCTTTGTAAGTATTTTGCAGTACTTTTTGAGAACTCTTGTTCTCGTTGCGCATAGTATGTTTTATGTGCTTTTGTTTCGTGCGCTTTTGTTTTTGTGCGCACTCTTTTGTTTTTCCATTCAAAACTTGTAATATTCAACTCTTATATTTTCAAGTTTAATGAGAAAAATTGCATCATTAAGTTTCAAAATCTTGTTCAAATCAAATTTCTTATTTGTGAAACAATGAATGCATTATTTCAAACTTCATACGCATACTATTAACTGCTCATATTTTCTACGCATGGTGTTTAAACATTCAGTTTAAACGCATACTTAAACTAAAACTCATATTATTTGTATACGCTGAATGATATTTCTGTCTTTCCCTCTTTGTAAGTTAATCTTTTGGATAGACTAGAAATCTATAGCATTAACTAATGTGTACATTGACTTGAGGCATGAGTTACCATTCACATTTTTATGGACATGTTATTATCAAGTACAATGAAATTGCCTTTGATATAGTAGGTAATGGCATCAATCATTTAGGGGGAGATTGTTGGGCATGCTTATTTCTTAACCTTCGTACTTATGTTAGAATTGATTGATACCATCACCTATGAGTATTTTTATGGATTTTAGGACCTTATGTAAGAAGTTTATATACTTCAATTTTAGCCAATTCCATTTTATAGTATAGGCTTAGATTATAGGACTTGCAGCTATGAAGGATCGAATATTTTTCTAAGCAGGATTCATTTCACTGCGCAGAATGTTCTCTGCGCAGGTCGCCACTGCGCATAGATCTCTTTCGTAGCTTTTGACCCTGCTCAGTTTTCAAGATCTTATTCCCCAACTTTGAATTTAAGATCTTCCTTTGGTATAACCAAGCATGGTGCGCATGCTCCCCATGCGCAGCATCCGTGCGTACCGGCAATGCGCATGCTTTTGTGCACGCACGCTCAACCTTGGTCAAAGTTCTTATCTCCTGATCTCATATTCTAGAAGTTTGGAAAGCGTAAAGACAAGCTACGCTCTTTGGATTGAGCCAAAGTGCTGAGGTGTGCACAAACGACAAAATAAGCACACTCAGCAACACCATTAGTGGAGACACGCTTCAACGGTCATATTTCAAAAGAAGACATCTGTCAACCTTCTAGAAGAAACTTTTGTATTTGGTCTTCATGCTCAGTCTCCAACGGCTATAAAAGATACCTGCGCACCAATCATATTGTGCCAGGTCATCAACCTTGATCAGAGCCCCAACGGCTATAAAGGACATCTGTGCACCAATCATATAGTGCCAGCTCATCGTCCTTGCTCAGAGCTCCAACGGCTAGTCTTAAGATCTCTGCTATAAATAGCATTCTCATCTTCATTTCCAAGCGGATTGAGTACTCGTTAAGCCGGGCCGAGCTGGAGAGCTTGTTCAGCCAGAGCTAGAGTTTCATGCTTCATTGAGAAACCTTGAAGATCTAAAGACTGCTGCTCAATATTTCCAGATTCATTAGAACAGCCTTCAAGATCTTCAAACCTTCAAACTCCTGCTCAAATTCCAAAAGCCTTATATCACCAGAATTCTTGGTGCTCTTCATCTATGATATTCATAGAGCCCAGAATTTCTGTCACACACACACCTCTTGAAGCTTTGATCATTCGGATCTAACTTCTTGAGATACACCGGTTTAGTCTAGGATTTGTTCTTCATAGATAATAGATCTTGAGTTAGTATTGAGCTCAAAAGTTGTAATTTGTAATACTCACTCATATTATAAGATCTTCATTAGAAATCCAAGACTAACCATCTTGGTAGAGGACGTAGATATTTCCTTGATCGAACCTCTCCAAATAGCTTGTCCATTATTCTTACTGTTTATTTCATGCTTAACTATTTTTGTTTTACTGCTTTGTTTGATCTTTCAGATTGCCACACTTTACTGCTGTAATTGTTATTGATCATTTACCCGAGCACAATTTTATCCAACTCTTTAGCCAAAATTTAGCGCGCGCGTTTTTATCTCTCCGCAGCCTTTTCCTGCGCAGTAGCTGCTTAAACTTCCGCTGTGCATTTCACACTCTCACTGCGCGCTATACTTAGCTTATTTGAGAACTGTGCGCATAAACCATTCATTTGCAAAAGGGTTTGAAAAGAATTTAAAAACGCTATTCACCCCCCCTCTAGCATTTTTCACACGCCCTTTTGGGACCAACAATATGAAACTGGACGAAGCACCCCACTCCTAGGGAAGGGAAACATCTGCTGACGGCCGAACTGCCCCAGAACTCGCTCCGGCTGATAAAACGAAGAATCCCTAAGGCCAGGAAGGACACATGTCTAAAATCCGAGGTCCACTCCACAAAAGGACGGAGACCCCCTCTTGGGGACCCTAAGAGGGAGGGCACCACTCAATGTCAACCGACAGTCGAGATGCAAAGAACTTCTTCCAACCATCTTCAGTCAAGTCCCGGATCAACAGCTTTCTCCTATGAACAGCAAAAGGACACAGATCACCCTCCGGAGAACAAATTTTGAAATGCTCTCGAAGCCATATAGTCAAAAGTATGGGGCTTCCCCGTCTCATTTCACCTGTCCGATGCAACTCATCCAAGCCGTGCAAGGTTTCCCTCACTATGCGAGGGATTATGCTAAACTGTTGCTCCTTTGCCTGCAAGATAATCTCAGCTAACTGCGCATCTGGAGTCCCGAGGGGTGTCACGAACAGAACCTCGCTGAAAAGGCAAACTACCAGGGCGTTCCTCTTAAAGGACTGAACCGCCGCACCCTCCGAATACAAACTAAAGAACATCGGCAACTCAGTTATGTCAACCGCGGTTCCATGCAACATCTTCCTCACATCTCCGACAGGGAGATTCAACACATCATACCAAGAATCGATCACACCCCTATGGTATTTGGGGATGGCAATTTGACCCGTCAATTGCATGCCAAGCATTGTACCAAAGTCATCAACAGTCGGAACCATTTCATTGGCCGAAAAATTAAAGGTGTGACTGTCACAATCCCAGAAGGCTGCAGCGGCCTTCAACAAATCTCAATCCGGCTTCAAAGTCTGAAGTGTGAAGAGAATTCGGAACCCGAAATCTTTCACAAAAGCCTTCTTAGGATGAGTCTTGAAAGAGTAGATGAAGGACGACAAGTCTTTCTCATAATCACCAACAACCTTGGCATCAAGAACCAAAGAATTGGAGGCCATGGAAAATGTAGATTACAAGCAAAATTGAGCAAAGAAAAGATGTCCAAAGATGGCAGAAAAGAGTTGTTGGAAGAATGTGTTCGAACAGAGGCTGATATTATAGTTGTTGGAGATCTTTTGGGCAGCCAATGTCAAGCCCCAAAATTCGGTCCCCAGAAGCGCGCGCCTCCCGCCACCCACTTGGAAAGCGCGCGCGTCCCAAAGCCACCAACCGAGGCGCCCGCCTCCCATTTCAGAAACACCTCAACTGGCCCTTGTCAAAAAGAGAAATCATGTAGGAACAAAGATCGGGCACTCCCAAAATCAACAGGATCTACATTCTTTGTCAAAGTCACGACAGCTCCGCCCTTGAAAATACAGTTAGGCACACATTAATTTGGTCCGCCCTTAAGGCACGTCTGAATCAAAGTAAGATAGAAACTCCCACTAAAGGTAGGCTGTGTCTATCTCTCTTTCACAAAATTCAAAGTCAAACTTTTCCCTCTCTAAAAGGAAAACATTCTTTTGGTCTGCCGCCAACTGTGGTCACACCCCGCAAAACTCAAACTGCAAGTGCAACTCTGAGCAGCATGCGTCAGAATACAACTTTAAAAAGTAATTTGGTCCGCGGTGAACCACTAAAATCACCTCCCTATCAGCAAAGTCTACTCAACAAATTCACACTAATCAGTAGGCAGACTTTCAAGTCCCTCTAAATTAGCAGGCAGACTTTCGAGTCCCTCTACATCAGCAGGCAGACTTCCAAGTCCCTTTACATCAGCAGGCAGACTTTCGAGTCCCTCTACATTAGTAGGCAGACTTTCAAGTCCCTCTAAATCAGCAGGCAGACTTTCAAGTCCCTCTACACCAGCAGGCAGACTTTCGAGTCCCTCTACATCAGCAGGTAGACTTTCGAGTCCCTCTACACTAGTAGGAATACTTTCGAGTCCCTCTACATCAGCAGGCAGACTTCTGAGTCCCTCTACATCAGCAGGCAGACTTTCGAGTCCCTCTACACCAGCAGGCAGACTTTCGATTCCCTCTAAATCAGCAGGCAGACTTTCGATTCCTTTTATATCAGCAGACAGACTTTAGAGTCCCTCTAAATCAGCAGGCAGACTTTTGAGTCCCTCTAAATCAGCAGGCAGGCAGACTCTCGAGTCCCTCCAGTCCTCTATACGGACTCTAAATTTTAGCCATGGTGGGTCGATTTCAATCACCGCACCCCTTCTATCAGCAAAAGTTGCTCACACAGGGAGCACACTTCTATCTCTTGTAATTTCAGGATTCTTCTTTTCATCGAGTCTTTTCTTTTGTCTTGGTGATGTCCTCGGCGGATGTTTTGTTCTTTCATCGACGCGTTTTGCTTTGCAATCCACATCGCCGAAGGGCTCTGTAGACACCCCGCCTTGGACCGCTTACCCCGATACATTTGATCTTGTGTTTCTCCTTATTTTAAGTGTTTCTCGTTAGTTTCTATTACTTCTGTTAAGTTCCTGACTGACCTCGTTAAGTCCAGAGACCAAACTGAATAATAGTGCTGACTTTCTAGTCTATTCTGTCAAATTTACCATCTCCAAGGCGCGCGCATTCACCCTTTGGGGCCAGAGGCGCGCGCATCCCACCACCAAGGTAGGAGGCGCGCGCACTTGGGCGTCAATTACAGATTTCTGTCCAAGAATCCCTCCCTTGCTCCTTTTAACAGGATTTGCCCAGGAAACTGACCTTCGTGACTTGGTTTTGGCACCAAAAACACACTTCTTTTACCTATATAAACCCCTCTAATTCACCATTGAAAAGGGGGAGGATTTTGATCATTAAGAAAACTCTACAAAAATATACTTGTAAGGCATTTTCCAAGAAACTCTCTTTGAAGTTCTTTGAAGTTCTTTGAAGTATAGGTAAAAAGACTACTCTTTTCTCTCCTTTCTACTTCATCCCTCTTCTTCTCTTTTATTTTCATCAAAAGTGCAATCACCCAAACATTTTTGGAAATGACACCAAAGACTACTTCACCTCATTGAAGCTAGTCAAGAAGTTATCTCCCTACATTTCAAAAACCCCTTTTTAAAACCCTCTTTTATTATAGTCAAGAATAGGAAGAACATTTTATCATTTATGTAGACTTTGATCAAGCAAGACCGACATTAGTCGGGTGAGATGGGTGTTTAAGTACTTCCCATCTCGTAACCTAACCCCCGAACCTCCTAACAAGAATCTCTGTTTACGTAATCAAACTTAGGCTAAATATACATTAGGTTTTTCTTATGTTCCTCTAAAACATAGGTGGCGACTCTAAAAACACAAATAGACATCCTAAGACCAACCCGCATGCTCTAGCCAAGCCGTGGGGCCCTCCTGGGGTATCTACACCTAGCACTTATGAAGGGCTAGCATGAATTTAATGGATAATCATGTGATGATTATGGTGCATAGGATGCGGATTAAACTTGTGGGTACTTGTTGGAAAACAAGGTACTGGATAGACCCGTTTGAGATTTATGTCATGGTCAAATGTCATAATTAAATCTCATAATAGTCATACCATTTGAATCCTTAGACCTGAAATTATCATGGTCTTCCACATGATGAACATTATGTTTGACGTACTCAAACGCTACCTTTAACCAGGTGGTTATAAAGGCTATGATTGTCATAATCGGATTCTTGTAGGGAAGAATGATAAGTTAAGATGGGATTTGCCCCTCTCTCAAGAGAGATATCTTCTTGACCACTCGATGAGTGAGATTGATGATAGTGTATGGTTATACCCAAATGAATTTATGTGTTCAATGTCATTTGCTTATATCAATCTACTTGGGATTGAGAAAGCATTGGACAACATAAGTTGACGTGGACAATGACTTATGGCCAATATAATATCGCGTGACAATGGAATTGTGATATGTTCTATAAGGTAACTTTGGACTTTCAAAGTTATACTAATTGGGTAGTCATAATGGCTTGCTAGAGTCCGCTTATGACTTACGGGTTCTAAATTGTTCGGACTTGTTGCCAACTTAGTATAATCCTATTGGGTCACACACAATAGAACGGATTGGAAAAAGGCTGAAAAATCTGGGAATTATTAGACTAGCCACCTCATGGCTACAACCCGAATCTGGTCAGTTTGTTCAGATTTCTTGTGTGACAAGGAATCCCGATCCCAAAAGGAATTATGTCAAACCCTCATATAAATATATGCAGCCGGGTTTGACAACCTCTAATGGTGATTTGAGAAATCATAACACATTGTTTTAGAAACAATAAAATATAGAGAGGTGGGATTATTAGTTTTGAGATTTAGAATCATCAAAACTCAATAATCAATGAAGAAAAATAATTCCTATGAAGAAATCGTTTCTTCATCAAGCCTTGGATCTAGCAATCAAACAAGAAGGCGTTCTTGAGTCCGTTCGACGTGTGGATACTGATAGAGGGTGTTCGCTTTTTAACACCTAAAGTCCGTGTTTATGGATTCGATCCTCAAGGGTTAGTTTCTTTCATCTTGTATTTAATTTAATCAACATGCACATATCCGGGCTTATGGGTGTTTGATCTTATGTTTTATTCTGCTGCGCATGATGCATCAAAACTCAACAGTGGTATCAGAGCCCCTTTCATCGCTGTTTATTTTAATATATCATGCTTAAATTATTTAATTCGATTATATGATTTTGCATGATGATAAAGATGAATATGTGAATAAGGGTTTATGAGCATGATTAGATGGGGTTTATGTAATTATTATATTGATGTGATCTATATGAATAATTTCATGTTGGGATTATCAATAAATAATTGGATTATGTGTTGTGATAATTTAGATCTAATTTGTATATGTTATAAATTGTTTATTCATGATATTTATTAGATCTATTTAAATTCGTAATCTGTAAATTCGTGTTTGTTTAATCTGATTAATGCATGAACACGATAATGGAATTGATCGAATTTAAAAATTCTGGAAATCTGGGAATCTGGGGAGAGGCACAGTACCGCGCCCTAAGAGCCGTACGGCTCCTAGGCTGCTGTACGGTGTCCCTAGGGTTTCTGGCCAGTTTTGTTTTCTGGTTTTCTGATTGTTCTGTAAATCATTTGCAGAATTCGAATCAGAAATCGAATCTAGTTTCAGATGGCTGGTTTTTGAAACCGTGTTTCCTGAAATATGATTTAATCCATAAAATTGCAGAAATCAGAGTTCTGAAGAGTTTAGAATTGCTGTATTTTATGAAATTGATGAGACAATGAAGGATCTTGAAACAAGTTACTTTTCTATACGGAAATGTGGATGCCTCTTGGCTTAGTTTCGGTCGTATGGAATAATTACTTAGTTTCTTGATCTTAGTACGGAAATGTGGATGCCTCTTGGCTTAGTTTCGGCCGTACGTTTTGTGCTATCAATTTATAGATGTTATGCGGATTCAAAAGTTTCAGAATTTATCCCTATGAACAAAGTGCAAATTGTTTGCAAGAGAAGGAAACTAAATTCGAATTAGTTCATTGCATGGACCAATGGCAGGCTTACGCCTTGATTCTGGGAATGCGAATGAAATATCCAATCTGTAAATTGTTTAAACATAATTTAGATTCCGTCCCCATAATATTGCTTCATAATTAAATCACAAGATTTTGCTTCTGTTAATTAATTTGATTAGTTAACATCTTTTATGCAAAGACTATATTATATTATGTTTGACATAATTAAATATATGATTCATGTCTCTATGCAAATAAACCTTCATAAATTTTAAGTCATGTGCCAATCCACGATTAAAACACATGTGAGTACACAGGTAGTTTTATGTGGGGTCTGCCAAAGCGAGGTGCATTAATTCTATTCTTGTATGAGCATGATGAGTGAAAGAGTGGTTCATATACGTTTAAAGTGGTTTGACTTAATTAGGCTATCAAAAAACAAAGTTTTGGGCCTAAGGCACAGATGTGATTAAAACATGTTAGACATAAGATGTCTAAAATCTCATAAAGGATCTAAGAGTCACATATGATGTGATTGATAAGGAGTTATCTACCTAAATAACTTATTTTGAGCAGTCGTGCCAAAGCCGACTCAAAGTTAAGTGAAATATGAATCTTAGCCCATTTAAATTATATTATACAGGAGTTGTATTTGAAGGTGTATAATTTAGTGGGAGTATTTTGTTGGGTTTCGTAGTAACATGCTCAGCGGAATAAAGCATTTAAAACTTTATGAAATCCAAAGCCCATAGATCCATTCATATGATTAAGTCAAATACATCTATAATTAATACTAGAATACTAACCCTTGAAGCGTTTGATATTTTCTTGATCTTGAATCTTGGTTCTTCGCACTTCTCTGAATCACGAACGCAGGAACACGAACAGAAAGATGATAACACAATCACCCTCTATGGATATCAACACGCGAACAAATATTAAGAACTCTTTCTTAATCTTGAATGCTAGATCAAAAAGGGACTATATGAATTTATGAAATATTGATCTTGATTCTCAATCTTGATCAATGAAATTGTTTCTCCAAACAAGTGAATCAATCAATAATAATGGCTGGTGAAAGGATATTTATATAGGTCTAAGTCCTTAACCCTTAAGGACTTAGGAAACCTAAATCCCGTCACTAAATTACTCTGCAGGATTTCTGGCCTGACAGCGCTGGCACGGTCGTGTCCTAAAACTGGCACGGTCGTGCCATTGGGTGCGAGCCTGCCTTCCAGCCGACCATTATTGGCACGGTCGTGCTTTGTATATGGCACGGCCGTGCTTAGCACGGTCGTGCTTTATACTTGGCACAGTCGTGCCACTTATGCCGCGAGACACTTGCCTTAGTCGATTTATGGCACGGTCGTGCCAGACCAAAATTATGCCATTTTGCCCTTTTAACAATTTGTTCTCTTGTGTGTGACCCCATAGGATTATATCAAGTTGGCAATGAGTCCAAACACACTTTGTCTCATAAATCATGAGCGGACCCTACCAGGCCATCATGATTACCCAAATGATATAACTTATCAAAGTTCGCTAATCTTTTATAGAACATATTACAATCTCTTTGTTTCATGATGTCTATTGAACGTAAGCCATGGTCAATGGTCAACTTACATAGTTCAATGCTTTCTCGATCCCGAATGTATTGATAAGACAAATCTTATTTGAGCACGGCCATGCATTTCATCAATACCATTCATCGATTGGCCAAAGCTTGACATCTCTCTTGACGAGGAACAAATCCCATCTTGGCTTCTTCCCTACATGATTCCGATTATGCTAATCACATTCTTTATAGCTACCCGGTTAGGGGTAACGTTTGAATGTGTCAAACATAATGTTCATTAAGTGGAAGACTGTAATAACCTCAGGTCTAGAGATTCCAGTAATATAACTATATGAGACTTAATTATGACATTGTGACCATGACATAAACCTCATACATGTCAGTCCAGTATTTGTTCTCCAACAAATACCCACAAGTTTAATTGTATCCCATACACCATAATCATCATATGATTATATATTAAACTTATACTAATAATTAATCATAATTATCAGGGACGGGAATTATTATAATAAACATGCAAAGGATATAATAATCAAACATTCAATATCTTTATTAATACATAATCAATAGATAACATTAATTGTTCTCATAACGTGCCTAGAGCATACAACACCAACATATTTATGAAATACATTATATATATCTCGAAATGATAATGGTATGAAATATAGGTGTATATTTATTTGCATATTTTGTAGAATATTTTAAACTTTAATCATATATAATTACTGCGATCCAACCACTTAAAGTGAATGAGATTAACTTCCTTGACCTAGTCATGAGCTTAAGAATTGTTCTAAAGTAAGAACAGAAGTTATGAATTCGTAATAAATCCTATTCCTAAGAACCCTAATGTCTTAAAGACGGACAAAGACATTAATTAGAAACATGTGGATGATTCTATAGATGTCAATTGTGCTACGACTTGCTACCAAATGTTTGGAAATTTAGAGGTATCTAAAACACATGAATGATTATGTGATAAGAAATCGCGTAGGAAGGGTTCCTACAAGCAAGAAAGACAAGAAAAGTTTGAGATTGATTAGAGCCTAACATTCATGTGATGACTGAAAGGTATGTTAATAAGTTCTCATGTTTTGAACATGGAGAGACATATTAATTACATTAGATGGCCTGGTAATAAAGTTAGTTTGGAACTAACAAACGGATTTGATATTAATTCATAAGCGACATTTGATTTTCAAAATGCTAAGTCTTAATATCAGATGGAAACCTTCTCAAACTCTAAAGGTTAATAAAGAAAAAGGATTTAAGATAAAGGCAAGACAAGAGTTGTTAATCCTAAAGGAATTATTTTTGGCTAAAATCTAAAATCCAATAGATGTAATTGCTACCATAGCAATGTGATTGACCATTGGAAAAATTACAATTTGAATTAAAAGATCAAAAGGAAGTGTAGTAGGACTACCACTTCGAGAATTTATGTTAAAATTCCACTTCTAAGTTCTTAGGTATTGGATACCGGATATGGATCCCACATTGTATAAATGTGTAAGACTTGAGAAATAGAAAGACTACTTAAGGAAGATAAAGATTAACCTATGTAGTAATAATGATGCAAAGGTTGCAACATTAATCATATGAACTTGCGAAGTATCTTTACCTAGTGGGTTCATATTTGTTTTGAACAAATGTTGTGATGTTCCTACTTTAAGTAGAAATATTATTTTGGTTTCTTCATTAGAAAATTATGGATATTTCTTATTTCGAATAAGAAAGTGTTCCATTAAATATGATTTGCTTTATTGTATTGCTAATCATACAATGGAACTTTATATCCTTATTTTGGAAGAACAAAATAATAAGTATAACATAAATAATGGAAATCTGAATCTAAGGATGTAAGTGTTACATTCTAAAAGCATTGATGTCTACATCAATTGATAAGAAACACATATACAAAATTCCATGGGACGACTTTAAAATTCACATGATTTCGAATCATATGATATATGTGAATCCTGGAAATTGATTAAGACACCTCTTACTAATAGTAGTAAAAGGTAAATACTCTTTTGAACTAATAGATATTGATGTATGTAGTGCATTAAAGTAACAATGCTAGAGAGGATTTCAATTACTCATGGTAAAAGTATTGATGTACTCTGATCTTATAAAAGTAATAAATGCATGAGACATGGACTTGTTGAGAATTACGCAGAAAGTCTGCAAAATAAGAAAAACAGAATCTGTAAACAACCACCGTACGGCTGTAAACTAGGTGTACGCCTAGGGATGAGCCGTACGGCTCCTGTTGCAGAAATCTGCAGATTGTCTGCAAACTGCTGTTTTTTTGCCTCATAATAAGTCAAACTGATCTTTAATTAACCTTTTGGATTTTATGTGTTGAAAACAGCTGCACTTACACTATTTTGAGTTTCATATATGGAGGTTCGACCGATACCATATTAGATATGGAATGAAAGAAAACCTAGTTTGTCTTTCATAAAGATTTGAGATATGACACTTTTGTGAAAAGTATTGTCTTGGACAAAATCACACATAAATCTAGTTAATGTATTTTCATGGGATATATTAACGATATTAATTTTACGCCCTTTAGAGTACAAATCATTTGTTTCTCTAAGTAGCACTTTCTAGATAAATCGTTTATCTCTAAAGAACTATTAGGAGTAAAATATATCTCGAAGAGTTCGAGAACCAGAAAATGACATAGAACCTAAGATGAAAGTTGAACAAAGTTTCGCAAGGAGTTGTGGAAATTCGTTCAAGTATACACAAGTTATTTGCATATATGATAAGATACTATCTATAATAAGAAATATTTATTTCTCGTAATAGAAAGTAATAAAGAAGATATCATTGAGAATGATTGACCTATCACCTATCAAGATGCAAAGTCCGCTCCGGATTTACATCAATGACTTGGAGTCATAAAATTTAAAAGTATCATAATCAAGTTTCGAACTTGATTTTTCTACCCTAAGGCTTAAAAAATATAGGATAGAAAATGAGTTTTCTTGGAAAAACGGACATGGATCGCAAAGTGCATATTGATAAAGCATGACTAATTGAGTAAAGTTAATTCATAATATCGATTATGATAAAACTTTGTCACCTACAGTCATGCTTAAGGATATTAGAATTCTAATTGTCATGACCTCATATTTTGAATATGAAATATGACAAATGGATATCAAACAGCATTCCTTAACAGGAACATACTTTAGGATGTGTTTGATACAACCTAAAAGTTATGATAATCAATAAAATTCTAATAAATCATGCAAATTGCAGAAATCCATGAGATGGATTAAAGCAAACTACTTGGAGTGAAATTTCATTTTGATGTAGTATTCAAAGAGTTTGAATTCATTAAAGATGAGACTTGTGATTACAATAAATTTAGTGGGAGCGTAACATTATTCCTAGTCTAATATATGTGGTTGACATATAATTAATTTTGAAAGAGTTTCTAAATGAAAGACTTGGATAAATCCGCTTATATCCTTGAAATTTAGATTTATGAAGGTAAATCTAAAATAGTTGATTGGTTAAAGTCAAAGTACTAATATAAGACAAGATAGTGAAATGTTCACTATGCAAGACTATTGGAGAGGTTACTTGCAAATTTCTAATGGCATCACTCTTGACAAGATTTATTTTTATTGGAAGACTAATGAGCAAGATCACATGATTAGGATTCCATATGCTTCGGCAATTGGATCTATCATGTAAGCCATGTTAATGTACTAAGACCGGATGTTTCATATACTTGGAGTATGATGAGATAATACCATTCGGACTCTAGTGAAAGTCACTAGTTAAAAAACATCGTTATGTACTTGAGAAGAACCAAATGATGCATTCTTGATCTTTGATGGAGTGAAAGATGATCTGGTAATAGTTACATAGATGCATTCTTACAAACCAACAAAGATAAATATTTTAGTATAAATACATGTTTATGGTTAATAATGGTGTTAGAAGAGTTCTAAATATACCATTACTATTCTACAAAAGGGTTGAGTATCTAGTAGCATGAGATGCAACTGGAAATTAGTTTGAATAAGAAAACTAATTAGTAAACTAGAAATTGTTTCTAGTATCACTAATTTAATGTACCTTCATTGTGTCAATAATTGTTATTGCACAATCCAAGGTGCTAATGTCTTATTTAAACATATACTTGGACGTTTCTATCTTATTCGAGAAATCGTCAAAGATGGGAGATGTCAAAATATGCAAAATACCATATGATGATAACAAGGATAATCATCTTACATAAGCTCGCTTGCAATAATGATGGAGATCATAACTAGCTCAATGGGTATTGGATAAACGTTGATTGGTCCTAGTGCAAGTGGGAGATTGTTGGATATTATGCCCTAGGCCCTTGAGAAAGGCCTATGCATTACATCATAGCTTCATTGTTATAGAGATAACAAACCCGATTATTATATCTTTTGCATGTTTATTATAATAATCATTGTCCTTAACACTTATGAAGGGCTAGCATGAGTTTAATGGATAATCATATGATGATTATGATGCATAGGATGCGGATTAAACTTGTGGGTACTTGTTGGAGAACAAGGTACTGGATAGACCCGTTATGAGATTTATGTCATGTATCAAATGTCATAATTAAATCTCATAATAGTCATACCATTTGAATCATTAGACTTGAGATTATCATGGTCTTCCACATGATGAACATTATGTTTGATGTACTCAAATGCTACCCTTAACCGTGTGGTTATTAAGGATACGATTGGCATAATCAGATTCTTGTAGGGAAGAATGATAAGTCAAGATGGGATTTGTCCCTCTCTTAAGAGAGATATCTGCTTAGACACTCGATGAGTGAGATTGATGATAGTGTATGGCCATACCCAAATGAATTGATGTGTTCAATGTCATTTGCTCATATCAATCTACTCAGGATTGAGAAAGCATTGGACAACATAAGTTGATGTGGACCATGACTTATGTCCAATATGATATCGCGCGACAATGGGATTGTGATATGTTCTATACGGTAACTTTGGACTTTCAAAGTTATACTAATTGGGTAGTCATAATGGCTTGCTAGAGTCCTCTATTGACTTACGGGTTGTGAATGGTTCGGACATGTTGCCAACTTAGTATAATCTTATTGGGTCACACATAATAGAACATATTGGAAAAAGGCCGAAAAATCTGGGAATTATTAGACTGGCCACCGTAAGCTACAAGGCTGGCGTACGGCTCCCTCCCCGAATCTGGTCAGTTTGTTTAGATTTCTTTTGTGACAAGGAATCCCGATCCCAAAAGGAATTAGGTCAAGCCCTCATATAAATATATGCAGCCGGGTTTGACAGGCTCTAATGGTGATTTGAGAAATCATAACACATTGTTTTAGAAACAATAAAATATAGAGAGGTGGGATTATTAGTTTTGAGATTTAGAATCATCAAAACTCAATAATCAATGGAGAAAAATAATTCCTATGAAGAAATCGTTTCTTTATCAAGCCTTAGATCAAGCAATCAATCAAGAAGGTGTTCTTGAGTCCGTTCGACGTGTGGATACCGATAGAGGGTGTTCGCTTTTGAACACCTAAAGTCTATGTTCGTGGATTCGATCCTCAAGGGTTACTTTCTTTCATCTTGTATTTAATTTAATCAACATGCACGGATCTGGGCTCATGGGTTTTTTATCTTATGTTTTATTTCACTGCGCATAATGCATCAAAACCAACTATCTCATCATACACCAACTATATGAAATATCTAGTCTTAAAGAGGTGCGTGTGTGTTTTTAGTTCAAGGCTCTTTAGATCTATGAGATTTAGAGCACAAGAAAACTAAAGTGTTTTTGCTAGAGGATCTGGGCTAAGTATGAAGGTATGAAGATGTTCTTGAGGAATCTGGGAATTCAAAGGGCAATCTTCAAATCTTCAATAAATGCTTGAGAGAGAAATTCTAAAATGCTTAGCAACTTTAAATGGTTGAAGTTATGGGGTATTTATAGTAGAGTCCAAAAAACTAGCCGTTGGAAATCCCTTGTGGATAAGATCAAAGGACAGATGTGCTGGAGCTCATTGAGTGGAGCACGTGTCCTTTTATAGCCGTTAGACACATAACACAAATATGACCGTTGTGGACAGGTGTTCTCAAATCTAGGTGCACACGTGTTATTTATCCACCGTTGGATCTTTGGCATAGTTTGAATCTTTTCAAGTTTTCATGTCTTCAATAAATCACCAAGTGTTGAGTTAACATCAATGAGGGGCGCGTAGAGCCTTTGGGGTGCATGAACAATTTCTAGGCGCATAACCAAATGCGCGCACTGAAAGGGCGCATGGCGCAATGAGATAGGTGCATAGGCGCGTGTCTGGAAGGCGCATGGCGCATGGCTCAATTTAGACTTGTGATTTTTCTTAAATCTTGATATCTTTCCCTATTCCTAAGCCTAGTCTATTCAAATGGACTATCTAAAAAATGAAGTATAAATACTTCTTACATATGGGTCTAAAGTCCATGAAATAAAACTTAGGTGATGGATCAATCAAATCTAATCAATCCTATACATTGAATACTAAGATATAAGTGGGCATACCCAACAATCTCCCCCTATTTGATTGATGCCATTACCTACTATATCAGGGACAAACATTATACTTGATAATAACATGTCCAAATAAATGAAATTGGTAAATCATGTCTCAAGTTAATGCACACACTAGTCCAAGATATAGATTTCTAATCTATTCCAATAAGGATAACACATTACAAATGGAAAGATAGAAATAACAGTTATCACATTCAAAATGTATGAGTTTTGGTTTGAAATGTGTTTAAACAAAGTTTAAACTCTATGCATAAAAATATGAAACAGTTTAAGTATGATGCATATGATTTTAAACATATTCATTGTTTTACAAACAAGAAGTTTGAGTGAACAAGTTTTGAGATAAACAGTGATGCTTTGTTCTCATTAATACTTGGGATGTAGGAGATTCAGATTACAAGTATTGAACAGAACAAAATCAAAAGAGGTGCTAAAACATGTAAGCACTAAAATCACTAACAAAAAGTTCTAACAACTTACAAACAAAATAAATCACTTAAGGGTTGGGAGGCGCATCGTCTTCCTTCAATCCTTTTTTGATCTCCGTCACCGAGGGCTGAATTTGTTTGGTAAGTTGATGAGTACAGTTGACATTTGTGAAAGTCTCAGAAACGCCATCTCTGATGTAGCGCAGATGACCAACATTGATATTTTGATACTCATCAATGGATCGCTGAGTAATGGCTTGCTGTTGAGAAAAGTTTTCTGCTAACACTTGAAGGTTTGCTTCAACAGCAGCTTGCGCAGAGAGTATATCAGAGGAAGTTCTTTCTGTGCGCCTGCCAGAACTGGAATGCGTGGCATTAAGTGAGTAACTATCAACTCCTTCAAAACGTCTAACTTTGAAATTAAGGAGCGAGAGTTAAAAGGGGCGCCAATTCCTACGCTTGAAGAGGGCGCAAAATCCATATGCGCGCTAGGAGCATTTTCAAGCTCATCCTTTATCTCCTTGAGTTTGTCCATAACATTCACCAACTTTTCACTTTCACCGGTGACTAACTCAAGTATTTTTTTAATGTCCGCAGCAACACTGGTCTCTACCTGCTTAATAGCATCAATGAAGGCTTGACCATCAGTGAGCTTGATTCCTGCGCTAATTCTTTCATGAATCTCAGCAAGTATGTCTTTGAACATGTCATTCATCTTTGCGATAGCATCGCTCCATTGCTGAGGAGTTAGGAAGTGCTTGTCCCTGATGTCAGCGCCAATGCGCGTTATCTCCCCCTTAATGGCAGCAATCTCATCTGCCTGACTCGCAATCATTGAATCATGAAGTTCAAACTGAGATTCAAGTCGAGCTTAACCTTGTTGGATTTGTTGAAGCAGAGAGATCACCGTATTCATGTTAGAACTGGGAGGAGTAGGCGCAGAAGATTGAGGCGCAATATGATCAGGGCGCCTAACTGGTGAAGGAACAGTAGTTGTTTTCTTTGGAGGGGATGGAAGATAATCAGTACTTGATGTAGGTTCTTTTGTAGTATGTTGAGGCGCATGAGCTGGAGGAATAGGCGCAGAGGGAGTAGGTGCGCGTACATCAGCGCTGGATCCTGCGCCTCGTTGCCTTTCTTTCTGCGCCAATGTAGCAGCCTGCTTAATCTGATAATCTTCATCCCTCTTTTTCTGCGCTTCAGCCAAACTAGCTTCCTGCGCTTTCTTGATAGCCTGTTGCTCCTCTTTCTCAGTCCGAGGGCGCTTTGGTGGTCTTCCCTCATGTTCAACAATGGTTGCAATCCCTTTGCCACGATCTTGACCTGCGCTAGTTCCAGCGCCAGGTACAATCCCAGTATTTGAGCTATCTGCTGCGCCTTCAGCATCTGCCTCATCTAACTCAGTGGCTTCATCAACCAACTGAGCACCTTTATCTCGTGGCGCGCGCTTGGCAATGCGCTTTCTGTGCCTTTTCAAGACCAAGTTATCCTTACCAAAAATTGGTACGTCGTCTGATTTATAAACGGGATTCTCATCGAGGAATTTTGCAAGGGCTGGATAAGATAGGAAAATTTTCGTGAGGAGTCTGCAGTGGGTCTTGAACTTTGTCTTTCCTTCACTCTTGTTCTTGTTGTACTTATCAATCTGGTCTAGCAAAGTATTGAAAGGACTTGAGGCCAGTTGAGCTTGGCCTTTCCCATAATAGCAGCAGTATACTCCAACTGCTCCACAGTGAATCTGTTCACATTGCTCGTCTTGAACACAATAGACGTGTCCACAAGATGCGCTATATGATCCAAGAGATCTCCACCATTCCTAATCTCAACAGACTTGATGTTATTCTGAAGAGTTGGGATATTGAAAAAGGCGCGCGCAACAATGTTCTGCGCCGCAATGGAGCAAGTGTTGGCTTGACCGCTGATGCTTTGAGGGCCAGTTGTGTTGAAATTGACTGCGTGCTTGATTGTGCCAGCAGAAATGGTAATATCAACACCATGTACGATGGCGCATATTCTGTAGCACACTAACCCTTCAGTCTCAGTTGGTAACTCAACGAATTCGGCATAGGAGAAGAACTCATCAACAAGAAGAGGGGAGTAGAAGGGCTGGTCCAAGGTATACAATGGAGTGAGTCCAGCTGTGTTGATGGTAGCGATGATTTCCAAAGCCATTTGCTCGGAGGATAACTCAGCGAGATCAAAGGTCTCACCGGGCCTAAATTTGCAATATCCTACAAAAAAAACAATGATTTAAGTTTGGAGTGAATTAGGCGCATAGAAGCATAACAATGAGCAAAGTAAAATTAGGCGCATAGGTTGATTAGGCGCATAACAATTATAATTACCAGAGGCGCAAACAATGAGAGGCTCATAATAAAAATAGGCGCATAGAATTTACAAGGCGCATAACTATGATTCTATGAAAATACTAAGGAAAAATTAAACATAAAAATTTGACTATGTATAAATTTAGGCGCATAAGATATTTAGGCGCATAATGTTATGAGGTACATAAAGGATTGAGGCGCATAACATTTGTAATAGCCAGAGGCACATTACCACGTTAGGCGCATGAATCACTTTGAGGCGCAAAATAACAATAGTCGCATAATCATACTAGGCGCATAGATTTATATTTAGGCGCATAACTATGTGATTAATTTGTACTTAGCATAAAAACACACAAAATATCACAAACAAGTAAAAATCATTGACATGAAAGCAATAAGAATCAAAACATGCAAATTTTCGAAAACAATTTTTGAAAATCATAAAACCCAAGTCATGCAAGAAAATGAAGAACACGAAGAACATGCTCTTGAGTGCTCGAAGAACACCAAGAACACATAAAATGTGAAACTTTACCAAATCAAACAAAAAATATGTCAAAACGACCGCATGAAGACAAGAATTCTAAATATGCTAACCAAAACAAGAACAAATCAACAACGAAAGCACAATAAGCAATCAAAATGCTGAAAATTTGAAGAGTTGAAAAAAATAAGATTCTCAGATTTGCACAAAATAAAGCATTGATCGTTAAAAAGTTTAGTTATAAGGACTCGAAATCACAATACGAACAAAACCCAATAAACGATTTTGAAAATGGAGAACCGAAACAAGATTAATCAAGAAAAGTGACTTTTCGGTTTTCTTAAAAAAAAACGAGAACTAAGAAACAAAAAAATGCAGAAATTAAGAGTTTAAGGGTTAGAAATCCATACCATTTTGTCTTGTGAGGCTTTAGATGCTTTCTTAGGACCCATTAATGTATATATATAAGAAAAAATAGAGAAAAGGAGAAGAAAAGGAGAAATATAGAGTAGATAGATAGAGAGAGAGAGAGTGAGAGAGAGAGAGAGAGAGACGGCTAAGAGATACTGGGAAGAGAGTGGGTAGGATTTTTTAGAGAGAGAAAATGAGTGTGCAGAGAGAGAGAGAGAGAGGTTTATAATCATTAAAGAGGAAATGGAAGGGGAGAGGTCAACTTTGATAGGTTAGGGTTTTGAAAGGATGAGAAGTTGAAGAGATGGGTATTAAATGAGTGTGTCATAGAAAGGACGGCTCATTTATGGAGGAATGACAATGAAAGGACGGCCCATAAATGATGAATGACACAAAGTACTTTGATGTGGCACCAAGTGTGTAGAAATTGTCCCACTTTCCTCAAAAGTGTATGAGCAATTATTACCAATTTTTGCACAAACACCAAAAACATCTGTTTTAGTGTAAGTTTGGGGGTGCAAGAAATATATCCCCAGAAAATAAAATTTTTAAAAAAATGGAAAACGAGGGAAAATTAATTGCACAAGTACCCTTGAACAATTATGGAATGTCAAAAGACAAAGATCCTATAATAAATGATAATAAACATACCTGGTACTTGTGACAAATTTAATACGTTCAATCATTTGAGATAATAAATGTGGAGCATTGATTGAGCTGCATTATTAAAGGTGCGCTAGGTGAGGCGCATAACTCATAGGGCGCGCAGAGAGTAATGAGGCGTAAAAGGTATTTGCGCGCGCAGTAAGTGAGGCTTATGACAGGCGCATAATGCAAAGTTTCTTTAAAACTTAGAAATTGATCTGTAATAGATATAACTTAACAAGACAAGAAAAATCATTAGTAATGACAAAATCATATTGACTAGTTAAGTTCAAGGATACCCATTTCACCTCTAAAAAATATGAACCGTTTCGCGTCAAGTGCTTTCGTAAGAATGTTGGCGATTTGAAAGTCGGTTCCCACGTGTTCCAAATGAATGTTGCCTTTTTCCACGTGGTCTTTGAGGAAGTGATATTTGATGTCGATGTGTTTTGTCTTGGAGTGAATGACTGGATTTTCAGAAACCGCAATTGTTGATGTATTGTCGCAGTAGATGGGACAATTTTCTTCAATTATATCATAGTCCACCAATTGTTGCTTCATCCATAGAATCTGACAACAACAACTTCCAGCATCAATATATTCTGCTTCCGTTGTTGAGACAGACACTGAAGCTTGTTTCTTACTCGCCCATGACACAAGTCGATATCCGAGGAAATGAAAAGTGCCACTTGTGATTTTCCTATAAACAGTGCACGCTGCATAATCCGCATCTGAATAACCTACAAGTTTAAAATTTGAATCTTTGGTGTACCAAAGTCCAAGGTTAACAGTGTCGGAGAGATATCGTATGATACATTTCATAGAAATCAAGTGTGCTTCTCTAGGGTCAGATTGATAACGAGCGCAAACACATACACTAAACATTATGTCGAGCCTACTAGCAGTAAGATAAAGGAGTGAGCCAATCATACCTAGATAGAGCATTTGATCAACCTTTTTACCTTTTAAATCTTTGTCGAGTTTGTTACCGGTAGCCATTGGAGTGTCATATGCTTAAGCATTCTCAAGTCCAAACTTTCTGATTAGATCCCTTGTATACTTGGCTTGATTGATAAATATGCCTTCATTCATTTGCTTGATTTGAAGACCGAGGAAGAATGTGAGTTCTCCCATCCTGCTCATTTCAAACTTGCTCTTCATTAGTTTCTCAAAGCGCTTGCACAACAATTCATTAGTAGAACCAAATATAATATCATCAACATAAATTTGAACAAGTAATTTATTACCATTATGTTTGGCAATGAAAAGAGTAGTATCGATTTTACCGCGAATAAAACCTTTCTATATGAGAAACTTGGATAGTGTATCATACCATGCTCTTGGTGCTTGCTTGAGCCCATACAAAGCTTTTTGGAGTTTGTAGACATGATTTGGAAATTGTGAATCTTCAAACCCAGGTGGTTGAGCAACGTAGACTTGTTCTTAGAGTTCACCATTTAGAAACACGCACTTTACATCCATTTGATATAATTTGAAGTTCTTATGAGAGGCGTAAGCTAGATAGAGTCTGATAGCTTCAAGTCTTGCTACGGGCACAAAAGTTTCATCGTAGTCGATTCCATCTTCTTGCCTATAGCCTTGTGCAACCAATCTTGCTTTGTTTCTCGTGATGGTTCCATTCTCGTCCATCTTGTTTCTGAACACCCATTTCGTACCAATCACTCCTTGATCATTTGGTCTTGGAACAAGAGTCCAAACCTTACATCGTTCAAATTGTTTGATTTCTTCTTGCATTGCAACAACCCAATTTGGATCTTGGAGCTCTTCATCAGTCTTATTTGGTTCAATTTGAGAGATAAATGCAGTGTAAGCATCAAAGTTAGTAGCTATCCTTGCACGAACACAACATGTAGATCACCAATGATATTATTGATTGGGTGACCTCTAACTTCACGAATTTCAGGAGGTAAGTTAGGTTGGGTTGTAGTAACTTGAAGGTCTTCAATTGGTACATCTTCACCAGCTTCAAAATCATCAAAGTTAGGGGGTTGAACTGGTTCAGCATTGAAAATGGGAGTGACACCAGGTGAAACATTTGAGTGGGGGCGCAGGAGTGAAAATAGGCGCATAGTACGGTGCAGCTAAATCTTCACTCGGTGCGCTATCATCGAAGTTCGGTGCAACTGATGTAGATGGATTTCCTTGACTTGATGCATTCTGATCTTGTGTAGGCGCAACATGAATGGGAGAACCTCTCTCATTTAACTCAACAAAATCATCAGTAACATTTGGAGCCAAATTTGGCTCAAAGTGAGAATGTTCATCAAATATAACATGTACAGATTCAACTATCACTAATGTAGATCTATTAAAAACGCGAAAAGCTTTAGAATGTTTGGTATACCCAACAAAAATACCTTCATCGGCTTTGGCATCGAATTTACCTCTATGTTCGTTTCCGTTGTAGAGGATATAACATTTGCAACCAAAGATCTTGAAGAATGCAATGTTGGGGATTCTACCACGCCAAAGTTCATACGGAGTCTTGTTATGAAGTTTGTTGATGAGGGAGCGATTTTGAGTAAAACATGCGGTGTTGATAGCTTTTTCCCAAAAGTACTTAGGCAATTTAGCTTCAGCTATCATCGTCTTCCCCGCTTCAATCAATGTCCTATTCTTTCTTTCCACAACACCATTTTTTTGAGGAACTCCAGCTATTGAAAAGTTGTGATCAATCCCATGATCGTCGCAGTATCGAGCAATATCGTTGTTCTTGAATTCTGTTCCATTGTCGGATCAAACACTAATAATGTCATCTTCTTTTTGGGTTTGGAGCAGTTTGAATAGAGTGGTTAGAATGCATAACAATTGTCTGTTGTAATCATCATTTCCACCCATGTGTATCTTGAATAATCATCCACCACAACTAGAGTATACTTGTTTCCTCTAACACTTGCAGTGGTAACTGGTCCAAATAGATCAATGTGCAGCAGTTGCAAACATCTAGTAGTTGAGGGATTTGTCTTGCTGGAGAAAGATTTCTTAGGTTCTTTGTCAAGTTGACATGCGGCGCACTTCTTGTCATGATGATCAGCAACTTTGGGAAGTCCTTTAACAAGATTATTTCTGCTGAGTTTAGATAGATACTTGAAGTTCAAGTGACTTAAGCGCTTGTGCCACAACCAACTATTTTCGCTCACACTTTTAGCTACAAAACAAAGGTTAGTACTAGAGTTCATACTATGGAAATCAATAATATAAATATTGTCTTACGATATTCTGTGAGTAATGTAGCTCCAGTTTTGCCATTCTTGATAAGACATTGAGTTGAGGTAAAATGGCATTATAATCATTTGTCATAGAATTGAGATATGGATAATAAATTGTGCTTGAGCCCTTCAACGAGAGAGACTCTTTCAATGCACACTTTGTCTTTCTTGAACTTTCTATATGCTACAATTTGATTTTTGTTATTATCACCAAATGTTACGGAGGGACCTCTTTCTTCATGAACATCTTCAAGTAAGGATTCATCTCCAGTCATGTGTCGTGAACACCCACTATCAAGAATCCATTCATATGTTTTAGCTTTTGAAGATCCAGCCATGATGCAAAGAACCTGAAATATAAAAATTAAAGCAGGTCCCCTTTATTCCTTTTTGGGTCCTAGAGTTAGCAACTTTTGACGACCCACTCTTGCTTGACCTTAGGATTTTTACGTCCTTTGGCATTGGGAGTGAATCTCAAAAGGCATTCCACGGCCTTATGTCCAGAACAATCACAAATGGAACAATGATGAAAGCCACCAATCACGTGAGTTTTCACAAACTCTTTACTTTTCTTTGGGATAGCATTCTTCTTTGGGTCAGATGAACTAGCCTTAACAAAATCCTTCTTTTGAAATTTTGGAGCGCTTTTTCTAGGAGGGTGCATAGGGCTAAGAGGCGCACGGCGATGAGGCGCGTGGCTCCTAGGCGCATAATGTGCACTCGGAGAAGGAGCGCGCCTTGTTTCAAGAATGATTTTGTTAGAGGATGATTCATCTATAGCTTCTTCCGTCTCTTTAGCTTTCCCAAATTGCTTCATTGGGTAGACATAATGGAATGTTTGTCTCTTGACTTTTTCCTGTCCTTTACCCATTGAATTAGAATGTTTTTCTTTAGGAATTTCATGAGTTTGTTGAGTTATAAATTCACTGTCTCTTTCAGCACAAACATCACACTTAAAGTTGTCACTAGTTGATGATGTGAATCCCAAGCCACTTTTATCACCACTGGCTTTTTGGGACTCAAAGATACCGTCCATAGTGACATGAGAATTGGACCACTCATTTGTAATCTTTTTAAGATCAGTAATTTGAATGACCAATTCATTGTTTTGAACTTTAAGTAATGACTTCTGTTCTGTTAGATAAGTGTTTTTAACAGTAAGAGGAGTCATGCTCTTTATCTTCTCCTTAAGGAGGGTGAGTTCAGATTTTAATAGAGATTTCTCAGTCTTAAGCTGGGAAATTTCATCACATGATAGTGCTAAAGCTTCCTTCATATCACTAAATCGACTGATTACTTTTTCAGCCTCTTTGAATAACTTTTCTTGCTTTACAATGTCCTCATCATGATTGATTGTTGGAATAGGTACAACTTAAGTTCTGATATAATCACTCTTTCTGAGTTTGCTTCTAGCAGTAAAATCACATATGGAGAATAACAAGCCACCATCGCTTTGAGCCGGAGTGAGAAATCCTTGTTCAACGAGCTCGCTGGTGGTTGGTCCTTTCTTCTTTTTCACCTCTTGAAAACCTGCAGATTTCTTGATTAGTTTATTCAAGACATTCATATCAGGAACATCCTTTGAGTAGTCATCATCAGAATCATAAACATCAACTTCATCATCCTTTGCCACCAAACAAATGAGTCCATCATCAGAATCTTCATCGCTCTCTTCTGAGTCTGTTTCAATCCAAGTGTTCTGCTCATTTGCTGTGATTCTTCTTCAGCAACCATTCCCTTGTGATGAGTGAATTTGGGAGTGAATTTGGGAGTATGGCTGCTCTTCTTCTGCATGTACTCAAATTTGGGAATTGGGCAGCTAGATGCTAAGTGTCCAGGTTTCCTGCAATTAAAACAAACAAGGTCTTCTTTTCTTTTAGAATCACTGCTCCTCGTGAACTTTGGAGGAGCTCTGCTTGTAGATCCTTGAGCTTTGTTGAATGAGCCGGGTTTTGAGAATTTTTTGAACTTCTAGAATCTCTTCACAAATAAAGCGAAGTCTTCATCATCCATGTCTAATAGCTCAGAAGTAGAAATTTTAGGATCGGAACTTTTCTCATCCGTTGGAGTTTGAGCCCATAAACCTTAAGAATTGCATAAAGGTTTCTTAGTGTCCATACATCTAAAGTTCCAGCATCTTTAAGGGTGCTAGATTTATGGAGGTATCTAGATCCAAAAGAAGCAAGGAAATTAACATTTAATTCCTTATTAGAAAACTTCTTTCCAAGTGAAATACACAGATTGATAATTTCACAATAGCGTTCATAAGTCTGTCTTAGTGATTCACCGGGGAGTTGAGAGAAATTGTTGAATCTCTTTTGTACTTCATATCTCTTGTTCTCTTTGCAAACCGTGTCTCATTCTATATGCTCTTCAGTAGCATACCATAACTCATTGGCGGTAGCACAATGCATGACTTGTTGTTTCATAGCCGAGCTTAGAGTGCTTAGGAGAATGTTTCTTGCTTTGCCATCATTTGCAACTCTTCTCGTTTCTTCTTCAGTCCATTCTTCCTTTGGTTTCTTGATGGTTGGTTGAGCAGCGTTGGTGCGTGCATTTGGATTCGTTTTCATTGGGATGTAAGGTCCATAAACCATGGTGTCATGAAGCCTTTCATCGATTGAGTTGATATGAGTCAAGATGCCGAATTTCCACACGTCGAAATGATCTTCATCAAAGACTGGAACGTCAGTGTAGTTTGCAGTTGCCATAGGTTTTGAGCTTGCCATTTCGAATCGGCACCCAAGTTGTTAAGCTTGAAAAACAAAAATGTTTTATAAAGGTGTTTGCTTTGATACCACTTGTTGGTCCCAAAGGGGCAACAAGGGTATAAAAATAGCTAGAGGGGGGATGAATAGCTGTTTTGAAATTCTTTTCGTACCCTTGATAAACTCAATTTCAAATACACACTTTATCAAATAAGCGTTATGAAATGCGCCTAAGTTAGTGAGTGAAATGCACAGCAGAATTTAGTTAAGTAAATAGGCGCAAATGATGATAAAGGGGGCACACACACACACTCTATGTATTTTGGCTCAAAGTGAGTGAAATAAGGAACTAAGGAAAATGATATAACAAACACAACACAATTCAATCCAATCAATCTATAATGAATAAACAAGCAAATAGTGAGATAAGATAATAACTTGAAAGTAAATGACAAGTAATTAATACGCGCTATTTGGAGAGGTTCGATCGGGATATTATCTACGTCCTCTACCAAGATGGTTAGTCTTGGATTTCTAATGGAGATCTTATATTATGAGAGAGTGTTACAAATTACAACGTTTGAGCTTATACACTAACTCAAGATCTAATATTCTATGAAAGAACAAATCATAGACAAAACCGGTGTATCTCTTAAAGAAAGATATATGTGATCAAACTTAAAGAGGTGAGTGTGTGTTCTTAGTTTCAAGGATCTTTAGATCTATGAGATTTAGAGCACAAGAAAACTAAAGTGTGTTTACTTGAGGATATGGGCTAAGTATGAAGGTATGAAGATGTTCTTGAGGAATCTGGGAATTCAAATGGCAATCTTCAAATCTTCAACAAATGCTTGAGAGAGAAATTCTGAAATGCTTAGCAACTTCAAATGGTTGAATTTATGGGGTATTTATAGTAGAGCCCCAAAAACTAGCCGTTGGAAATCCCTTGTGGATAAGATCAAAGGACAGATGTGATGGAGCTCATTAAGTGGAGCACGTGTCCTTTTATAGCCGTTAGACACATAACACAAATATGACCGTTGTGGATAGGTGTCCTTAAATCTAGGTGCACACGTGTTATTTATCCACCGTTGGATCTTTGGCATAGTTTGAATCTCTTCATGTCTTCAATAAATCACCAAGTGTTGAGTTAACGTCAATGAGGGGCGCGTAGAGCCTTTGGGGCGCATGAACAAATTCTAGGCACATAACCATATACGTGCGCTGAAAGGGCACATGGCGCAATGAGATAGGCATATAGGCGCGTGCCTGGAAGGCTCATGGCGCATGGCTCAATTTAGACTTGTGATTTTTCTTGAATATTGATATCTTTCCCTATTCCTAAGCTTAGTCTATTCAAATGGACTATCTAAAAAATGATGTATAAATACTTCTTACATATGGGTCTAAAGTCCATGAAATAAAACTTAGGTGATGGATCAATCAAATCTAATCAATCATATACATTGAATACTAAGATATAAATGGGCATACCCAACACAAACTCTTTGAATACTACATCTAAATGAAAATTCCACTCCAAGTACTTTGCTTCAATCCATCTCATGGATTTCTGCAACTTGCATATTTTATTAGAATTTTATGGATTAACAAAACCTTTAGGTTGTATCAAATACATCCTAAAGTATGTTCCTGTTAAAGAATACTTTTTTGTCATCCATTTGTCATATTTCATATTCGAAATATGAGGTCATGACAATTAAAATTCTAATAACCTTAAGGATGACTGTCGGCGACAAAGTTTCATCATAATCGATATTACTCAATTAGTCGTGCTTTATTAATATGCACTTTACAATCCATGTCCACTTTCTCCAAGAAAACTTATTTTCTACCTTTTGGTTTTTAAGCCTTCCGGTAGAATAATCAAGTTCCAAACTTGATTATCATACATGGTTTATATCTTAGATTTCATGACTCCAAGTCATTGATCTAAAATACGGAGTGGACATTGCGTCTTGATAGGTGATAGGTCAATCATTCTCAATGCTATCTTCCTTATTACTTTCTATTTCGAGAAATCAATATTTCTTGTTATAGATAGTATCCTATCATATATGCAAATAACTTGTGTATGCTTGAACGAATTTCCACAACTCCCTGTAAAACTTTTTTCAGCTTCCATCTTAGGTTCTATGTCATTTTCTAGGTCTCGAACTCTTCGAGAGACATTTGACTCCCACTAGTTCTTTAGAGATAAACGATTTATCTAAAAAGTACTATTTTGAGTAACTAACAATTTGTACTCTAAATGGCGTAAAATTAATATCCTTAAGATATCCCATAATACATTAACTAGATTTAGGTGTGATTTTGTCCAAGACAATACTTTTCGCAAAAGTGTCACATCATATCACAAATCTTTATGAAAGACAAACTATGTTTTCTTTCATTCCATATCTAATATGGTGTCAGTCGAACCTCCTTAGATGAAACTCAAATTAGTTTAAGCGTAGCTGTTTCTATTTCTAGCACATTATCTAGAAGGTTAATTAAAGATCAATTTGACTTATCAAGAGGCGAAAAACTGTAGTTTGCAGACAATCTCAAAACTTCTGGAACAACATCTGTATGGCTCTATTATAGGCGTACACCTAAGAGGCAGCCGTATGCTTGTAGTTTCTAGATTTTATTTTTCTTATTCTGCAGACTTTCTGCAGAAATCTCATTAAGTCCAAGGCTCAAATATTCATTACTTTAATCAGATCAGAGTACATTGATACTTTTGCCATGAGTTATCGAAATACTTTCTAGCATTGTTACTTTAATGAACTATATACATCAATATGTATTAATCCAACAGAGTACTTTCTTTTAACACTATTAGTAAGAGGCGTCTTGATCAATTACCAAGATTCACATATAACACATGATTCAAAATCATGTGAATTTAAAAATCCGTCCCCTGGAATTTTGATATGTGTTTCTTATTATTTGATTTAGACTTTAATGCTGTAAGAATGTAACGCCTTACATCCTTAAATTTGGATTTCCTTTTATCTATGTTATATTTATTATTTTGTTCTTCCAAGATAAGGATATAAAGTCCCATTTTATGATTAAGAATACTATAAGGCAAATCATATGTAATGGAGCACTTTCTTATTCAAAAATAAGAAATATCCATTATGTTCTAATGAAGAAACCAAAATAATATTTCTACTTAAAGTAGGAACATAACACTGTTTGTTCAAAACAAATATGAACCGATTAGGTAAAGACACTTCGCAATTCCCTATGATTAATGTTGCAACCTTTGCATCATTATCAACACATAGGTTAATCTTTCCCTCTCTCAAGTAGTCATTCTATTTCTCAAGTGTTACACATTTATACAAATATGGGATCCATATCCGGTATCCAATACCCAAGAATTTGGATGTAGAAAGATTAAGTTTTATAACATAAATTGAAGTGATAGAACACTATCCTTCCTTTTGATCTTTTAATTTTCAAATTGTAATTTCTCCAATGGTAAATCTTATTGACATGGTAGCAATTACATCCTTTGGATTTTAGGTTTAGCCATGATATTTCCTTTAAGACTTGACAACTCTTGTCTTTCCTTTATCTTAACTAGGATAACACCCGTGCCTTTTAGGCACGGGCAGAAAACTTTGACAAATAAAAAAAAGTAAATGAAGAAAACAACTATAAATATAATTAAAAGTAACAGTTATAAATTTTGAAAAAATTCCATGTACACAACATTTGTTGTGTCATCCACAGTTTTTCCTCTTTATAACGGACCAAAATCTTCAACCCAGCACAATTAGTTTGATAGAGCAACGTACAATTGACCGTGCCTAACAAGTTTTTTTTAGAAACAAACCAACATGAGCCAGCGATTAACCCTAACTTTGTTGATTTTCATTGCTATGAATTATGATATAATCCTGAAACTGCGTTCTCTAAAGCATAAATGGCGAATTGAGATTAGGAGTTAATGACATCCTTGGGATAAACAATTTATCTCAAGCGTTACTGCTTTTTATATTTTTTTCTTCCAACACGTGTTCACCTAGCTTTGTGATAATTGGTTCGGTCAATTGCACAATCTTGCACTATGGTCAATGTTCCTCATTAACATTACTGATACACCAGCTCTAAGGTTCAACTGATGATTTTTCACGTAACACTTTTTAAAATATGTGTATTTTTGGCCAAATGATTGGCTTTTGTTAATGTTTTTGTTTAATGTTATTATACTAATTTTTTTATGGATTTGGCTAACTTGATTATCCATTGTTATAGACTGAATACAAGCTCCTAGTTTGTATAATTCTGAACCAACTTCCTAATATTTCATTATAATATTTACTGAATGGTTGCTATTCTTATTATTTAGCTTTAATTTTATATAATAATTGTTTATGTGCTAAAGTTGCTATATTAATTCTTTGACTGCTAAGAGAATGGCTATGTTATTAAAGTTTTTTTTTAATAAAACATTTCATGTTGTTATGTATTGAAATTATTGATTCATTAATTTAATTATTATTTCAAAATCTCTTTTAAAACGATTTATTTTTAATGCAGGGACCTCTTGTAAGGTTAAGTGCTTGTATACAAAATACAATCTATCACTTCAAGATATAAATTTGTAGTAATAGTTAATTGATAGATTGTTTATCTTTGTAATTTTAGTTCAATGTTTCAATTAGTTAGGAGTTTGAATTCAAAAATAAAAGTTCCCACAGAAAATGGAGCTCATTTTAACGGTGGTTTGAATATTCCAGTTATATAGGTAATTAAAACGCTATAAACAATACATTGAATTAATCCTCACCTATTTTCAAGGAGTAAATACATTGTAAATAATCAAGCCATAATCACAGTAGCTATTAAATTAGGGACATTTGAGCATTTTTGGGACCGTCCAAATAAATATCATTAATGTTTCTAATTAAAGAGCTCAAAAAAGAGTGGGAAAATATTTTTAGCAAGCTGTGTTAAAATCACTTGTGCCTTTATATATGTGTTAAAATCACTTGTGCCTTTATATATAGTATAGATTCCTTTTCTTTATTAACCTTATAGCTTGAGAAGGTTTTCATTTGATATTAAGACTAGAATTTTGAACATCAAATGTCGCTTATGTATTAATAACAAATACGTTGTCAGTTCCAAACTAACTTGATTACCAAGCCTTTTAAGGTGATCAATATGTCTCTCCATGTTCTAAACATAAGAACTTATTGATATACCTTCTAGTCATCTTATGAATGTTAGGCTTCTTATCAGTCTCAAACTTTTATTGCCTTGCTTGCTTATAGGAACACTTTCTACGTGATTGTTTATTTCATAAGCAACAATGTGTTTCAGATACTTTTCAAGTTATAAACATATGGTAACAAGTCATAGGACAATCAACATCTATAGAATCAATTACATGTTTCCAATGTATGTCTTTGTCCATCCTTGAGGCATTAGGTTTCTTAGGAATATGATTTATTAAGAATGTGTAACTTTCGATCTTGCTTTATAACAATTCTTAAGCTCATGACTAGGTCAAGGAAGTTAATCTCATTTTTTTTAAGTGGGGTCTATCGCAGTAATTAATCATGATTAAATTTAAAACATTCTACACAAATATGCAAATAAATATACACCTATATTTTATACCATTATCAGTTAGAGATATTTAAATATTCTATAAATACTCCCACTAAATTATACACCTTCAAATACAACAATTGTATAATATAATTTATGTTGGTTAAGATCCAACTTTAATTTAATTTCAAGTCCGCTTTGATACTGCTCAAAATTAAATTAATTAGGTAGATAACTCCTTATCAATCATAATATATACGACTCTTAGATTTTTTTTTTATGGGATTTGGACATCTTATGCCACAACATGTTTTAATCCCATCTTGTGCCTTAGGCCCAATTTTTTTTCTTTTGATAGCCTAATTATGTCAAACCACTTTAAACGTATAGGAACCACTCTTTCACTTATCATGCTCATACAAGGATAGAATTAATGCACCTCGCTTTGGCAGAGCCCATATAAAACTACCCGTGTACTCACATATGTTTTAATCGTGGGTTGTCACATGACTTAAAATTTTGTGAATGTTTAATTTATATAGAGACATGTATCATATATTTAATTATGTCATATATAATATAGTCTTTTCATAAAAGATGTTAATTAATCTAATTAATTAATGGAAGCAAAATCTTGTGATTTAATTACGTAGCAAAATTATGGGGACGGATTCTAAATTCTTTGTAAACAATCTACAGATTGGATGTTTCATTCGTATGTCCAGAAACAAGTCATAAGCCCGACATTGGCCCTTACGATAAATCAATCAAAATTTAGTTTCTTCTCTACAAACGATTTGCACTTGTTTATAGGGATAAATTCTGAAACTTTTGAATCCGCATAACATCTATAAATTGAGAGCATAAAACGTACTGCCGAAACTAAACCATAAGGCAACCACAATTCGGTACTAAAATCAAAAAACCAAGAGAATCTTTCATACGGCCGAAACTAAGCCTACGAGGCAACCACAATTCCGTATGGAACAATAACTTGTTTCAAGATCCTTTATTGTCTCATCAATTTCATAGACTATAGCAATTCTGAACTCTTCAGGATTATGATTTCTGCGATTTTATGTATTAAATCATATTTCAGGAAACACGATTTCAAAAACCTGCCATCTGGAACCAGATTCAATTCATGATTTGAATTCTCTAAATGATTCACAGAACAATCAGAAAACCAAAAAACAAAACAAATCTTCCCAGAAAACTCTAGCCATCCGTACGGCTGTCTAGGAGTCGTATGCCTCCTAGAGCGCCGTATGGTGCTTAGTCCCAGATTTCAAAATTTTTTAGAATTTGTGAAATTCGATCAATCCCATTATTGTGTTCATGCATTAATCTGATTAAACCAACACGAAATTACAGATTATGAATTTAAATAGATCTAATCAATATCATGAATACATAATTTATTACATATAAAAATTAGATCTAAATTATCAATACACATAATCAAATTATTTATTGAAAACCCTAACATGCAATTATTCATATAGATCACATCAATATAATAGTCACATAATCCCCATATTCATGCTCATAAACCCTAATCACATATTCATCTCATCATCATGAAAATTATATAATCAAATTAAATAGTTTAAACATGATATATTAAAATAATCAACGATGAACGGGACTCTGGTACCACTATTGGGTTTTGATGCATCATGCGCAACGAGATAATAACATTTAATCAAACACCCAAGAGTCCGGATCCATCCATGTTGATTAAATTAAATAAAAGATGAAAGAAACTAACCCTTAAAGATCGGTATCCACACGTCGAACGGACTCAAAAACACATTCTTGATGCGACTGCTAGATCTAAGGCTTAATGAAGAAACGCTTTCTTCGTAGGAATTATTTTTCTTCTTTGATTATTGTATTTTGATGATTCTAAATCTCAAAATAAATAATCCTCTCTCTCTCTATGTTTTATATGAGGGTTTGACCTAATTACATTTGGGCTCGGGATTCCTTCTCTTAGAAGAAAACAAAACAATATGTCCAGGAATGTAAAGGCAGCCGTACGACTCTCTAGGAGCCGTACGGTCAGCACTTCCCGATTCCCAGATTTTCAGCCTTTTCAATCTATTATATTGTGTGTGACCAATATGATTATACTAAGTTGGAAACGAGTCCGAACAAGTCAGAACTCGTAAATCATAAGCGGAATCTAGCAAGCCATTATGACTACCCAATTAGTATAACATTGAAAGTTCAAAGTTACCTTATAGAACATATCACAATCCCTTTGTCACGCGATATCATATTGGACATAAGACATGGTCCCCGTGTACTTATGTTATCCAATGCTTTCTCGATCTTGAGTAGATTGATATGAGCAAATGACATTGATCACATTAATTTATTTGGGCATGGCCATGCATTATCATCAATCTCACTCATCGAGTTACCAAAGCAGATATCTCTCCGAAGAGGGAGAAATCCCATCTCGACTTATCATTCTTCCATACAAGAATATAATTATGCCAATCATAGACATTATAACTACCTTGTTAAAGGTAGCATTTGACTAAGTCAAACATAAAGTTCATCATGTGGAAAATCATAATAATCTCAGGTCTAAGGATTCAAATGGTATGACTATTATAAGATTTTATTATGACATTTGACCATGACATAAATATCATAAAGGGTCTATCCAGTAGCTTGTTCTGCAACAAGTACCCACATGCATCCTATGCACCATAATCATCATGTGATTATCCATTAAACTCATGCCAACTCTTCATAAGTGCTAGGGACAATGATTATTATAATAATCATGCAAAAGATATAATAATTGGGTTTGTTATTTCTATAACAATGAAGCTATGATGTAACGCATATGCCTTTCTTAAGGGCCTAAAGCATAATATCCAACACATCAACGGTTGGGTTAAATTTCAAAGTTACAATTTCAACCCACAAACTTTGAGCTATGATATCCTTCTCATCAAATCTTAAATTGGACATATAGATATACTATTTCAATGTTCACACGGAGTGAAACATGAACTCACAATAATATTTACCAAACGACAAACGATTCATATAAGGAAAATACTCATTTTCCTTCACACACAACATATTTTTCCAACAATCCCCCACATGAAGGAAATTGATGACGAGATTGGTGATAGTCCGGCAGACAAAAACTTGCATACGAAGGTGTGTGGATATTGCCCATTGAACCTCCTCTCGAACTAGGATATTTACTCTACTCGCAAGTCGATAGACGCGATGTCCTTGAATCGATAGGCTTTTTGTGTATCCGATCATATACTAGACACAAGTAATTTCCTAATATATTTCCTTTATCATAGCTATGTTCATTCATGGCCTTGAACATATGTCTGGTTCTACAAGAGGGTTTAAGAATTGAGCCTCACAGAATTCTCCTCGAAGCGGCCCCACTTCTCTCTCATATAGGTGACTTCTTAAAGGTAACCCGTATTACCCCGTTCGACTTTCTCGACGCGTAAGTGCCATTAAAATCCATAGGCTTATGCTTGTCCCTTTGGGATGTCACTAATAGGAATGAACTTGGGGTTTGACACCCACAATGACGCATAAGTCTTTTAATAGTTAGGTGGTCCCTTTTGAATCTAGTTCTTGGGATCTCCAGTCATCTAGATTGGGTTTTCCGATGTGATCAACTCTAAGAGGCTTATGTCTCATTCCCCTCCAAAATTTACAACTAACTCTTGGTTCTAACCCTTTGGTTAATGGATCCGTTTATCATTTGACTTCACATAGTCAAATTAGTTGAGAGTAGTTTTTTAATGGTATTACGTCTTTGAAATATATGACAAGACCTACTATCATACATAATGCTTTGTGTTCAATCAATCATCGATTGACTTCTAGTAATACAACCAATCGCTAGCACAAGCTCTATCCCTTGGAATATCTTCTATAAATTGGCATAGCCTCTCGGCTTTCTCACCACATTTATCTAAAGCTATAAACTTAGATTCCTCTATGGATCTATTTATAACTCTTTTATTTAGAAGATTTACATGATATAGTCTCTTTCACTAATAAGAATATGAAACCACCCGTAGACCTTTAGACTTTGAATTCATATTCGAAATAGCATCACTATATCCTTCAATTATCGATAGATGTCTAGTGTAGTGTAATCCGTGATCACGATTGTATCTCAAGTACCTTAGTACTTTCACTATACATTTTGGATTACTTGAGTACCAACTCACTAGATATTCAATATTCTTGAGTGTTCATCTTGAGAAACAATGTCACCTCTATTCTTAAATAGATCTTGACTCATGCCTATTGGGTTTTACCCCTTGCTAAGTCACCCTTGTTAATTTCTCAAGAATTTTTCATTAGATTTCTTAAAAAAAAAATCACTTCAAAAATTGTATCTGCTAAACCCATAGCGCGTGACCTTTTCAAATTTTCCAAAAACTAGATCTTAATTTTCTTAATGCAAAGTCATTAATTAGTTCTTCTTAAAATTTTAAATCCAAAGATCTCATTTGCTAAACTTCTCTCAAGTTCAACATATTTTTGATATATTTAATCAACATTATGACATAACCACTCATGTCATATTTGATTAATCCACTTTCTTTCATGGAAAAATAAAGCTTTTGATGTCATTATCTTTGTGGTTGTTTCAAGTCATCTAGTGACTTTACTAACTTTCACACTTTATTTTAGGTTTTACTTTGATCTATTTCATTCAAAGTATAACTTTGATCTATTTCACTCAAAGTGTAACATTGATCTTTCACTCAAAGTGTCATTTGTTCATTTTCATGAACTTGAAATCAATACTTGATTTCCATATTTTGTTTTTTTTCGTTTTCGTGGTTATATATATATATATATATATATATATATATATATATATATATATATATATATATATATATATATTCAAGGTCACTGAATCATATATAACAACCATTATGTAAATTCACTATTAGATACATCACCATCTTGTACCCAAATATCCATTTTGTTGATATTGGACTTTCTATTTTGCAAAATAACCCCCACATTTTCCATATTTCATATGAAATTTACATTTTTTTCTTGGGATGGCCTATTCAATAGGTATATATTTTCCAAAATAGACTCACACCCACATCTTTGGGTTAGTCCTAAATATAGCAATAATGCTATCAGTTGTTTCATCAACACCATTTGATAATAGTACACAAGGTAGATATTTTGTGTACAAACCCATGTTATACACACACTACACTCATTAGTGTTTTATCCTTATTATCTCTTTTTAAAGTTGTTATCCAACTTCTCCATTCAATAAAACAATGCTTATTAATAATAACAATAACATTGTTATTATTACCATGTGTTTGAACAATCCATACATATCACAAAATATCAATATGCTTATCATATGATGATGTAATTCAACACACATTTTACATCTTATTTGAATTCCTTTTTGAATGAAGAAATGTGATTCAACTAAAGAGACGTATTCGCATTATTGATCACCAACTGAACCCACGGTTAATATTATTTCCATTTATTCATTCAAGCAAATTGAATATCATACTTAATGATATCTACCGATGTCTTTCAAGACTCAAGCAATTTTGGATTTTCAAACAAGTTTGACATTTCAAACAAATTTGATACTTCAAACATGTTTGTTTTTCCCAAAAATTTGATTTTTCATTCAAATTTGACTTTCAAGTAAATTTGACTTACTTTGTCTTTGCCTTAAGCATTTTTGGTATGCTCTACCACATTTGCTTTTGCCACAAGAAGTATTAGACAACTTCTTCTCAGAAATTCTATTCTCTTTTCCGACACAAAGATGAATAGTAAGCATCTCAATATTCATTTCAAGTCATTTATTTTTGAGGTACTTCTTGAAATCTTTCAAGTGAAAAGTATTTTTTCAATTATTTCCGTCACTTGAAAATTTCACTTATTACCATCCATTCGACATGGATTTCATGAAATACTATTTTAATTCATTCATTTGTCTTTTTACGATTTATGGAGTCTACTATTATAAAATCAAGAAACGTCCTACAATGAATTTCATTGCATCAACATTCTCGATTTATTTTTATAGTCCAAAGACTCCAACAATTCTTTTGATTTTTTTCTTGGTACTATATACGTTATATAACGAAACCAAAAATTCATTAAGTATATAGTTCCGACAAAAGAAATTCGCATGCTTCAAACGCACTCACGGCCTTAACATCCGTCACATTATCAATAACTTTGTAGGATCTTCCTTAAGAAACCTCACTAAGTTCAAGGTGATTAAATAGAATATTTTTTTGTTGCCGTCACTTAAAGTCGAGGCCAACAAAATTTTCTAACTTCTCACGATGGTGACCAAAATACTTGGAACTCCCACATTTCGTTGGACATTTGTCTCTACAAAAGGAGTCTTCCCCCAAAACAATGGTTTTAATTTTAAGAATTAAACACCAAATAATTACTTTGTTGTTAAAAATATAATTCTCTAACTTAATTAGAGAATTTACTCCAGGAATAAATTGCTAATTCAATAAGAGAATTAACAAAATTTATTTCTTGTAACAACCCATCTTAATAAACCTCTTAATTTCTTGATGGAATAACAATTAGAGGTTAATTATTCCAAAGTTTAAAGGTCTCATCATGGAGTACCTCTAAATTAGAGAAACTTACATTCTCATTCACAAAATGCACATTTTCTTTTAAAAGTCATCCTTCTAAATATTTTGTGTCATTTGTCATCGTCAACAACAATAGGATTTAACAACCTCCTTCAAAAAGTCCTATTGTTTTTATCTTTATGACATTTCAATCATCAACTATTAGGCTTTAACAACTTCCAAGAAGCCTTTATAGTTTTAGTCTTTGTGACTTCACAACAATAGAATTTAACAACTTCTTTCAAGAAGCTCTATTGTTTTTATCTTTGTGACTTTTGTCACTATTTTACAATAATAGGTTTTAACAATTTCTTTCATTTCAAGAAGGCCTATTATGTTAATCTTTGTGACCTTTATCACCATTGGAAATAATAGGTTTTAACAACTTTTCTCAAGAAGACCTATTATCTTTGTAAACGCAACATTAAAGACTTAATCTTCCAACGTTCTTAGTTCCAATGAACTTTTTAATCTCTTCACTATGATTCATAAGAAACGAACCATAAGAGACATATCACATGATGTATTTCCACTAGAAGAGGCATAGCCATGACTAGTAAATAGGACCATTGAAACATCTTAGATGTAACGGGCTATTAACTTTTCCACCTTAGTTAATTTCATTAAACTGATGGAAAGATTAGCGTTTTTAGTTCACAAAACTGCTATGTTCCAAAATTTTATCTCCATCTCCACACTATAGATTCCAATCGTCACCATTCAAAATCTTCTCCTATGAGTCGTGAACATTCGGCCCAATCCAACGGTTAACGAAGCGGGAAATACTATTTTACTACAGCTGGTCAAGAAAAATTTGTGCAGAAATTTTTCTTGCTTTCTTTCCCATTATTCCTCATCGTCTTTTCTCCCGTAGCAACCTTGCCACAAGATTTTTGTAATCTGCAATACTTTCTCAATAGAGGGATTAGTCTTAAGATTGTTAGATAAATCTTATAAATAGAAAGCAAAACAATTACAATATAATTGAAATTACAATTACAACAATATAAATTAAAACAATACAACCGTATTTAGTCCCTTGTATCCAAGTCGTGTGAAAAGAGACTCTCCTTAAGAATAATTCGTCCCCCTCTCTACGAGTTCTTGAGGTTTCAATGGGCGTTAGTCTCCCAGGATAAAACGGATGAACCGGATGCAACTCTGCACTTGAGCCTTCCTGCGAAATGAACTATGCTTGGACAAAATCACAATTCCAATTATTCAAGGATTCCAAAGGAAGAAGAAGAACAAATTACAAGAGGGAGGAAGAAGATTGATGTTTGTTGTCAGTTTTCTCTCTTATAGCTTAACCACATGAATACCCAATTAATCTTTGTATTAATAGGTGATTCATTACTTTGTATTCATGGACTTTAAATCCACAATTTGTAACTCCAAATACCAAAGTAATGATACCTATTAATCCTTCAATTAATCTAAGAATCATGGCACATCAATTGTTGGGTTAAATTCCAAAGTTACAATTTCAACCCACAAACTTTGAGCTATGATATCTTTCTCACCCAATCTTAAATTGGATATATATAGATATACAATTTCAATGGTCACACGGAATCAAATATGAACGGCCACAATAATCTTTGCCAAATGACAAATGATTCATGTAAGGAAAATACACAATTTCCTTCACATACAACATATTTTTCCAACATACTCCTCACCAGTCATACTGCTTCTTCCATATATTCCCTTTTGTGGTGTACTTTTTGAAATAAAAGTCATTTGTGGTTGTTTTCCAGTAACAATTGATTTTTAAACTTTTCATCCTTTGGTTCGCCAATTTTCATTAAAAACATCAAAAAGCTTAATTTTTGAACCACAATAGAGATGACACTACCATAGACACAAAAGAAAAATGGTATGTTATCCAATATACATTTTGTCAAACATGAAGTTCATATACCTCAATTACACATCAAAAAATGTTTAATAAAATGTTGCAACAAAAAAAGATAGGTTGTAATTAAACACACACAAGTGACACAGCCCCAGTAATTGAGGGTTTTTTTTCTTCTTTTTTTTCATAGTAATAACAAGCACTTATTTTACGCGCCTTTGGCTTCTTTTTTTCTTCCTTATCACAATTGCGGACTCCGTTTTACCATATTATGACTAGTTAATGTGTGCAAGGTTAGTAAGTCGGGTTGTAGGTTTTTCAGTTACATCATTTTTTAGTGTTTATTGGACTGCAAGAATAATGTGTCTACAAATAACCAAACGTTGACGAATATATATATATGGGACATAAATTAATATAAGATTAATTAAAATAAAATAAGTGCAAGATTATATAAAATGAGGAGTTAAGTACTTATTTAATCCTTGAACTATTTAAGTTTTTACCTTTGCGTCACTAAACAATTTTTTTTTACCTTTTCATCCATAACCTCTGTACTTGGTAGATTATGTGGTCCTTCCGTCAACATGCCGTTTATTTTCCATTAACGTTGGTGATGTGGCATGATGACAACATATTTCTATATACGTGGTGCTGTAGACACCCCGCCTTGGACCTCTCACCCCGATTGCACATTTGATTTTGTGTTTCTTCTTGTTTTAATTGTTTTTCGTTAGTTTATGTTACTTCTGTTAAGTTCCTAACTGACTTCGTTAAGTCCAGGGATTAAACTTAATAATAGTTCTAACTTTCCAGTCCATTCTGTCAAAATTGCCTTTTTAGAGTCGCACGCCTCCGCCTCCATAGGTGAGACGCGTGCTCCTTCCGCCCTCAAGGCAGGAGGCGCGCGCTTCTGGGCATCAGTTACATATTCTCTCCAAGAATCCCACCCTTGCTCAATTTACAGGTTTTGCCCGGGAATTTCCTCTTTGTGACTCTGTTTTGGCACCAAAAACATCTTCTTTTCAGCTATAAAAACTCCTCTTCTTCACCATTTTGAAAGGAGGAAGTTTTAGAACTCTTTTGGACACTCTTTTTAGCACAACAAAACTATACCAAAAGCTCTTTAGGCATTTCCAAGGCATTTCTCCAAAGAAGCTATCAAAGTACTAAAAGTTTAGGTATTGTTCTTACTCTTTCTCCTCTCTACTCATCTCCATATCTTTTATTTTTATATCAAAGTGTGAAATATCACCCAAACCATTTTGGGACATGACACCAAAGGCCACTTCAGTACATTAATGTTGGCCAATGAGTTATCTCCCCATATTCAACCCCTTTTTAGCCCCTTAAATCTCATTTTTAAAGTATAGGAAGAACACACTTTTTTTTATCATGTAGATTATGAACAAGCAAGACCAACGTGTTATTTGGGCGAAATGAGTGTTTAAGTACTTCCCATTTCGTAACCTAACCCCCTAACCTCAATACAAGAATCTTTGGTTTTCGTAATAAAATTTAGGCTAATTATTAGGTTTTTCTAATGTTCCTCTAAAACATAGGTGGCGACTCTAAACTCTAAAACCAAATAGACACCCTAGGATAATCCGCCCGCTCCTAGCCTTGAGGCGCGTGGGTAGCCCACCCCGAGGTATCTACAGGTGCTGATTAATCAAGTAGAAAGCTGATGTGGAATTATGAGGGGTTAAAATGCAAGACATCAAATTAGTGGTCCTAAAATGAAAAACATAAAAACCCAAACCAATAATCCTCATTATCTAATCTGCAATAATGCAGAAAAAATGTCGACGCCTCCCACTTTTCTTCCTCCGACCCAGTTCCTCGTTCCCTCGCAAGTCGCCACCTTCTCTACCCTTGATTCGCTGTTCGGCACCGGCGAAACCCCATCATCCATTCCCGATTTTTTTCGTTTGCCTTTACCCCTCAAAAAACTAATGCCGGCTGCTCGCTAGATCTATCTTGTTCGCAATCTGAATGAAGCCCTCACCATTTTTGTAGAAATCAAAGTCTCTTTCTATCCTGTTCCTTCTCTCCCCCAGAGGCAGGATTGAGATTCCCTTGTGTGTTGTCAAATTTGTTTATTTATGTTGACATTTTGGAAGTTTATTTTTCAAATTTGTTAATGATTCTATTTTTTATTTAGATTTATGTTAGAACCCTAGTTTCTTAACTAAGTGTTTTGAAAAATAATTAATGAACTTGAAAAAAAAAAATTATTATCAAGAAGTTAAATGGAAATCATCAAGTATTACAGGTCCACTATCTTCACTATCGAGATAACCAACCTTCAAGATAGCAGACCTTATCACTTTTGCCAAACTATACTTCCAGTCAAAGTCAAACCTGACTCAAACACTGTTCACATACTTTATGACAGTAAAAGATTAAATGACTGACATATGCATTTCCAAGATGTTGAAGACCGTTGGAACTCAAACGGATATAACATAAAAGCCTATAAAAGGAGCTCAACACTTCAAAAGAAAACATCACTGTCTTGGCCATATCCTATACAATTTTACTAAAGCTTCTAAGAAAACTCAATTGTAAAATCACACTTGATATTTATAAATATGTGCTAAAATAGATAACCAAATATAGATCTCACATAGCTACTTTAGAGCTATCTTAGAGATCACCAAACCTCACACTTGTGAAATCTTTTCTTTTCTTTTTCTGTACTTTGCAACAAGTACATAACTTAATTAGTGAGGCTAATTAGGTTTGAAAATTCTGAGGGAATTTTCTTGCAATTGATTGTAATTTCTTGACGAAGTATTATAGTGGATTGCTTCTTCACTGTTAAGGACAGTGAAGCGTGGATGTAGGAGAGTTGCTATACTCTGAACCACGTTACATCTTTGTGTTTGTGTCTCATTTACTCACACTTATTCACACACATATCACTTATCATTTACTCATTTATTTCTTCTATTTATTTCATTATTATTCCGCTACATAACTCAACACACACACACTACACATCAAGATAGTCGACCTACTCTGCCATGATAGTCGACCTCTTGTGAACTAACATCTACCTGTTTAAAGTGTATAAATAGAACAGGGACTTTGAATTGGTACCAGAGCTGGTTTCTAAAAGACTTAAGTGTCTTCAAGCTTAACATCTTGTGAAGGATCCAGAAGCACCAACATCATGCATCAACCCAGAAGAAACAATGAGAAAGACATTCCACATGTTGATGACTGTGGATCTTTTGAAATATTCTCTTCCAAGATCAAAACATACCTTGATTCAAACAGTGTGTGGAACTGGTTTGTTCTTCATGAAGAAGTGAGAATACCCACCCAACCTGACACAAATGGAGGAGAGGACAAATACAAGTCCCCAAACCTATGGACTGAAACTGAAAGACACTTAGTAACAGCTAATCAAAAAGTTAAAAACATTTTACAAAAAAGTGTTAATGACTCGTTGGCCCAAGAGATTGGGAAAGTTGAAACTGCTAAAGAAGCCTGGGATTTAATCAAAACCAAGTTCACTAAGCACACAAGTGTCAGAGCACAAAACCTATATAACCTTTTAAGGCAACTTGACAATTTTAAGTTTGCTACTGGTGAAAGAGTTAGTGCTGCCAAAGACAGATTTGAAGATCTACTTAGACTTGTGTCAGATCATGGCAAGAAATTAGATCAACAAGATCTATGTCTAAAAATATTTTCAAGCCTCCCTCAAGAATATGAAAAAGTTGCTTTACCCATAAGAGAAGGTATTGAATGGCCAACTATGACTGTTGAACAATACTTTGGAAAATTGGAAGCATATGAACTTGAAGGGACTGTCAAACTACCCACCATTGCATCATCCTTAGCCAATGCTCACACCATGGCTCTTGCTGCACAAGAAGCTCCTAAAGCTTACTCACAACAGGACATGGACTCCCTAATCTGCAATGCTACTCAGAAAGTCAACCTGTCCCAAAAACCAGAAGTCAAACCTATAACTCAAGAAGATATTCCTAGCTTGATCACCATAGCTGTTAAAAACGCTATGAGACATCAAAAAAGGATGTTTGACAAAAGAAACTCAGCATCCCCCTCTAACCAAGTCCAAACTGAGAAGAAAGACGTCACATGTTATAATTGTGAAAAGTTAGGTCACTACTCTCAAGAGTGCCCTGAACCAAATAAATCAAGAAACTTTTTAACTCAGAAGAAGCTTTCATATTCTAAAGACATTATACATAGTTCTAGGTGCAATTGCTTCAACTGTGCTAAAGCCAAACAAGTTGAAAAGAAGGAACAGGTCATGATAGCAGACCTGTCAAAATTCAGTGATGATGAAAGTGACTCCTCAGACTCAGATAATGAGATGGAAGCCATCATATGTCTCATGGCAAATGATGAAGATGACTCAGAAAATGAAGAGGAACTTGAAGCTCTTGTAGCTACAGAAGAACTAAGAGAGGTAAGTGATTTTAATTCTCTTGACCTTGAAGGTCTTAAAAGTTTGGCTTGTACTTTGTTTATTCAGAGAAAGAAAGAAGAAACTAGCCTTAGGGTCTTAATAACTGAAAACTTACAATTTTCTAAGGACCTAGACAGTCTTAAAACCAAAAATGCCCTCCTTGAAACACAAAACCTCTCCCTTCAAAACCAAAACAAGCAGCAAGAAGATGAGATAGTAGACCTTCATGCTGATGTCTTCAATGCAAGAAACAATCACCTTCACATCAGCCATCAACTGAAAGAGCTCAACCTCAGAATAGAGGCCCTAAATGATGAAAACCAAGCATTCAAAACAAAAATTGAGTCTTGGAACAAGTCAAGTTCAGAAATGTCACATTTCCTTTATACACAAAGGCATCCTTTTGACAAAACTGGACTAGGTGCAAATAACCCAACCTTGATTGAATACAAACTACCTGAAGGTGAAAGGAAACTGGAGAAAATGCTACTTGTCAAGATGGGAGACGAAACTATAAGAAAACCCATCTATCCTGTCCAAACAAAACAGGATGTATACAAGGCGCAAGAAAAAAGGAAAGAAGTCATCTATCATGATCAAGCATCCAGTAGCAGCATTCAAATGACCAATCCCAACAACAAAAATGATGTTCCAAGCCCTCAAAAGCAATTCCTGAGTTGGAAGAACAATCAAAATGGTCAGTACAACTACAGACAAAATACCTATCAAGGACATTCTAGAAGACAGGAGACCTATCAAGCATATCCAAGAAGACAACAGACCTATCAAAAAAGAAACAAAGGAAGAAAAAATCAAAACTATAGCTCTTCAAAGTTCCCTAAAGCCTATCCCTCACCCAAATCATATAATACTCACCCTCATCACAACTACCATCACCAACAATTCAGGATGACACCCTATATATATCAAATCCTATCCTACCTAAACTCATTCAACCAAAAATCTTTTGTCCCAAAGAACAATAGCCCTCCTAAGAAAATTGTAAAAATGTGGGTCCCTAAGGCTGTCTAACCTCCTGGACCCATAATTCAAAGGGGACCATGTTTATTTCTTTTTTAATTGTTTTGTAGGAATTTAATAGAGGAATCTGGTACCTAGACAGTGGCTGCAGCAGGCATATGACCTTTAACAAACGATGGCTGCAGAACTTCATTTCAAAAGATGGACCTAATGTTGTTTTTGGAGACAACTCTCAAGCCAGATTCAAAGGACATGGAGACTTGATCACAAAGAGCATTATCTTATCAAATGTCTCTTATGTGGAAGGTCTCAAGCACAATTTGATTAGCATCAGTCAGATCTGTGACAAAGGATTTCATGTTGTGTGCTCTCATAACCTGTGTCACGTGAAGAATTCAAATAATGAAGTCATTCTTACTGGATTCAGAAAAGGAAATGTATACTGTATATCCCTTGAAGTGACTAAATCTTCCAATGCCATGTTGTAAGTACCCCAATCTGAATTTGACCAACTTAGAGGAATTCTAGGCACCGTTCAGGGATAAACTGATAAGCCAAGACCTCACTAGGACAAAATATGGACACAGGGACTGTTCTGGAATTAAAAGATTGAAAAATCCAGAAGGTCGCCAACATGAGCCGTACGGCTACTTTAGGCACTATCAGCCCCTATAAATTGAACCCCTTGCTGATCATTCCAGGGGGGAGAAACGATTATTGCTAGTGTTACTCTGCTAAAATTACTCCTAAAGAGTGTTTAGAGTGAAAAGGAGAGAGGAAGATTGGCCTAACCAAACATAGGTAAAGCTACATTCTCCCCCATCCTTCTCTTGACCCTATCTCCTTGTTTGTTCATGTTTATTTGTTCATCTCTTATATTTCTTGCAAGTCTTGTCCATCTCAAGCAATTTATATTTCTTGCAAGTCTTGTCCATATCAAGCAATATATATATATATGTCTTACAAGCCTTGGCATTCCAAGCTATATATATCACTATTATGTATACATATGATCCAAACCATGAATGATTCAAGGTGCCCTTCACACTTTGTGTGAAAGTGGTTCTAACCTAAAGATGATCATGGTTTGTTGATATTTCTTGTTTGGTAATCTATTTTAATGGAAAAGGAACATGTTTTGGTTGATTAGGTTGTTCATTGGAAGAAAGGATGATCATTTGGATGATAAAGTTTCAATCTTTATCATCCAAAAATTGATCTAGATTCAAATCCCCTTTGGGGTCACAAAGATCAAGTCTTCATGTCAAATAATGTTTCCCCAAGGTTTCCTTTAGCTTAAGGATCCACTCTTGTGGTGAAAGCTCAAATCTTTATGTTAATTTTGTTTTGATTTGGCCATGATAATCATGTGGGATGATAAAACCGTAGTGTTTATCATTTCCCCCTTTGATTTAGCCTTGAAATCCCATTTTGGGTCATAAATATTGAATCTTTATACAATAATTTGGTCCCTAAAAGGTTAATAATGTGTCAAAATGCCATCTTGATGATAAAGTTTCCATCTTTAATCATCAAATGGTCATTTTGGCTCAAAAGCCATGTTCATCAACTTTTTCATAAATTTCTCCAATGATTACCTTTGATCACACCCAAGTCTTTGTTTTTGGGGTTCTTTTGATGATCAAAGTGCATAGGAATGATCTTTTCTAAGTTTTTGTTGTTAATCATAAACTGGAAATCAGAACAGTTTAGTCCAGTTCAGCAGAATGCTCTGTTTCTGCCTGGAACTGTACTGTTTTTGGACAAACTGTAAAAATTTCAGGAAGAGCATACTCTAGCCGTACGACTACTTTGGGCTCAGAGGGAAAAATGTCCATTTTGTCCTCTGATCCCTGTTTTCTTAATAAAAGACCCCTTTTCAGTTAAATTTTTGAATAAAAGTTGAAACAGACTTTTTTCCGTTAAATACACACATACACATGCACTTTTGTTAACCAACATTAGGGAGACTCGGACTCATCCGAGGCGACTTGGGTGACGTAAAACTCTTCCCAAGGCGTAACCTGGCCTCCGAACTAATAGAATCTCTAACCTTTTCTTTTGTTAGGTTAAATAATTAACAAAAGTGGCGACTCCGTTAAGTTTTTGTGAGATAACCGCGTTTGGCATTTCTTCCCTAAAACAACTTAAAACAAACGAAATCTTTTCTTTGTTATTTACGGGGGGACGGGATCCTTACAGTGGCGACTCCGCTGGGGAGATAAAGTGCTTGCAAACTTCTCTTTGGAAGCTTTGAAGGCACTTTTGTGTGGGTCAAACTCTCGTTTCCGTTAGTTGACTTTGTGCATATTTGTGTGTGTTTGCTGTTTCTGTTTGAACTTTTTTGAGTACATATGTTCTGGAAATGCAATAAGCTGGAGTATGATGATCAGAAGTTGCAGAAACTGAGAAAAATCTCAACCTCATGGTTCTAGCCGTACGGCTAGTTTGGTAAAAGGGTCAGAATGTTGCAAATTAACAATTTTGTGTACGGCAGCAACATTCTGAATGCCCTTCTGCTTGTCCAGGTTCCAAATCTACAGCCTTACTTGTGCGCATTACCTTTATTCTTTTGGCCAAAACTTGGTTATGCATGATCTTTTGTCAATAAAAATGGTTTCCAAAATCTCATTGTGCATACCCCTTTTCTGTAAAAATTTCTTGACTCTTCTCGTTGTGCACAACTTGCTATGTACAAGTGGTTTCAATGAGAAAATTGTTCTTTTGCAAAATGTTTGATTCAAAATCCTTGGTTGTGCACAACTTGGTACATATACAAGTTTTGGTCTTTGTTTGTATTCTTTGACTTATTGTGTATAAATTGTTTACTCCCTGCTTGTTCATACTTGTTCATATCTTGCTTATGCCATGCTCATCATGTCCGAACTAATAGAATCTCTAACCTTTTCTTTTGTTGGGTTAAATAATTAACAAAAGTGGCGACTCCGTTAAGTTTTTGTGAGATAACCACGTTTGGAATTTCTTCCCTAATACAACTTAAAACAAACGAAATCTTTTCTTTGTTATTTTCGGGGGGGGGGGGAGGGGGGTGCGGGATCCTTACACATGTGTCTACTGTCTTTTAATCAGTCTGATTTGGCATGGCTCTGGCATAAGAGATTAGCTCACTTAAACCTTAAAAGCATAGCAAAACTTGCATCCTCCAAACTTGTTAAAGGACTTCCAAAGATATCCTTCAAAAAGGATAAACTGTGCAATGCTTGTCAGTGTGGAAAGCAACAAAGGAATTTTTTTAAAATCAAAAAAAGATTGGATACAAAAAGGCCACTTGAACTTATTCATATGGATTAATTTGGACCAATCAGAACCAGAAGCCTTGGAGGAAAAAGATATTCCCTATTGATAGTTGATGACTTTACAAGATTTTCTTGGATCATTCTCTTGGAATCCAAATCAGAAACTCTTGGTTCACTAGTAAAATTGATAAATCAAGTTTAAAACCTCAAAAGCATCAAAGTGGTCAGAATAAGATCAGATCATGGTACTGAATTTGAGAACACTGGAGTTGAAGATTTTTGCAATCAGCAAGGAATTAGTCACAACTTTTCAGCCCTAGAACTCCTCAACAAAATGGAGTGGCTGAAATAAAGAACAGAACAATATGTGAAGCTGCAAGGACCATGTTATCTGAAAATAATCTTCCTAAGTATTTTTGGGGAGAAGCTGTTACTACTGTAGTCTATGTTCAGAACAAGACCCTGATTAACAAATTTCACTTAAAAACTCCCTATGAATTGTGGAATGAAAGAACTCCAACTATTTCTTACTTTCATGCTTTTGGGAGTAAATGCTTCATTCACAACAATGGGAAGAATAATTTGGACAAATTTGAGTATAAAAGTGATGAAGGCATATTCCTTGGTTATTCTGCAACCAGCAAGGCATATAAAGTTTATAATAGAAGAAGAATGGTGGTTGAAGAGTCCATTCATGTAGATTTTGATGAATCTCCCAGTGCCTGGGATATAAAAATTGATGAGTTTGATGAAACTCTTGGAAATGTTGACTCTCTGCCTGAACCTTCACCCATTTTCTCCTTAAATTCCAAAAATGACCAACTCGACTATCTTCCTTATAATCTACCCAAAATCTCTCCTAAACCTTTTCCACCTTTCAGCAACCTCAAAATCAATGATAATCCTACTTTACCACAAGTTGCTAAGCATGGAACTACTATCACTAACCCTGTTCTCATCCCTGATAATAGTCCTACTGTTGATAGTAGACCTACAAATGATAGTAGACCTACTACTGATGATAGACCTATCACTGAAAATAGAACTGGGATAAACTGTGTACCTAGCTCATCCACTTAAGAACCATCAAATCATAATCCACCTAGATCCATTCCTATTTCCAGCATATACATTGATCTCCCCATTGCTAGAAACTATAACAATAATCACCCTGAGTCATTAGTAATTGGTGATATTGCCAGTGGAGTTCAAACAAGGTCAAACATTAAAGATGAAGCCTTGTATAGTGCCTTCATATCACAGATGGAGCCAAAGAAGATCAATGTGTTGGTAGTGGTGCCCTAGGCACGTTTAATAAACGTTTAATAAACGTTGTAATTGTTATCATTTATTTCATATCAATAAAGAGATGTTTTGATTATTATTGTTGTTCATGTCTACTTATAATAATCTCCGTCCCTAGTACTTGTTAAGCACTAGTATAAAGGCTAAATGATCATGGAATGATCATGTTAGATTTATGGGTACTTGTTTGGAACAAGGTACTAGACATGACCCGCTGTATGAGATTTATGTCATGGTCTAAGTCGTACATATATATCATATTAGTTATGTCATTCGAATCCTCAGACATGAAGTTATTGTAGTCTTCCATTTGATGAACATTATGTTTGACATATTCAAAGGCTACCTTTAACCGGGTAGTTATAAAGTGTATGATTGGCATAATCGGATTCACGTAGGGAAGAATAATAAGCTAAATGGATTTGTCCCTCTTCGGAGAGATGTCAAGCTTAGGCTTCTCGTAGGAATGATGTTGATGAAAATGTTCGGCCGGACTCAAATGAATTGATTAGATCAATGTTATTTGTATTATCAACATATTCGGAATCGAGAAAGTATTGAACAAAACAAGTTGACTTCTTGACCATGACTTGTGTTCAATGACACCATGGACAAAGGGATTGTGACATGTTCTAAAGGAATGCGAACTTTTATCTAGTTATACTATTTGGGTAGGTATGACGGTTTGCTAGAACCTAATCATATCTTATGGTTTCATGTTTGAACCCATTGCCAACTTAGTGTAATCCTAGAGGGTCACACACAATAGAACGAATCTTAAATAAGGACTATATTGGAATATTGAGTCGAAGGACTTTGGAGGAATTTGGAAATTAGGGAAATCTGGGGCAGGTGTGCGACCGCACAAAAGGGCTTGGGCGGCCGCGCAGCTTGGCTCAAAAAGTACCAGAACCTTCCAGATAGATGTGCGACCGCACAAGTGGTTTTGGGCGGCCGCACACCATGACGGGACTGGTTTCCTGATTTAATTAGGAAAAGGATTTTGGACGGGTTTTGACACAAGTTTCCTATTTGGAATAGGTCTAACTTGTATATAAACAGCCAAATTCGGGCTAGAACAATTCCTAGCTTTTGTGCAAGTCTCCAAAAAATTTGAGAGAGTTTTATTTTGTTCTAAGATATCCTAGATTGAAGAACAAAATAATACACAAATAAAATTCCATATAGTTCATATTGATTGTGAAAACGTGTTTCACAATTTTAGTCTAGCAACCAAGATCAAGTGTTCTTGATATTCGTTCAAGGTGTGGATACCGCTAGAGGGTGAAGCTCATCATCTTCAAAGTTCGTGTTCTTACTTGTTTGTGATTAAAAGCTTCAATTTCTCCACCAAGATCAAAGACCAAATTCAAAGTCATCAAGGGTTAGTTTTCTAGTATTCATATTGCAAGTATTTGATTCAATTATATGAACGGATCTATGGGCTTTGGGTTTCATAAAATTTTAAATGCTATTTTCCGCTGCGCATGTTACTACGAAACCCAACAGTGGTATCAGAGCCCCGTTCATGTTGATTATTTCAATAATTAGATCATGTTGTGTGTATATAAATTGTTTATGTGCCTAACATGATATGAATATTGGATATATGATGTTTATGTGTTATATGATTTTATGTGGTTTATTGTTTTACAACTTTAATCACACTATTGAATCGTACTAAAAATTAAGTTGGATTCTGAATTGTTTGATTATTAATTTTTGATTGGATCAAAGTTTTAATAATCGGGGAAAACAATTTTGAGACAAATTTTTGAACTTTAAAAATTCATTCTGATGCTACTGTGCGACCGCACAGAAAACCTTAGGCGGCCGCACAAGTTTGGGCGACCGCACAGTCTTTCTTGGGCGGCCGCACAGTTGTCAGGATTCTGGCTTTGATTTTCGGTCAGAGTCAGAATCTGGAATTTTGATGGGGACCGACCAGACCAGTGACAAGACCAGCCAGACCTGCTGATCTGGAGTGGGTTTTGGGCAGTTGATTTGGGTGTGGATCCCGGGGTTTGATTTTCCTATTTGTTTTAGTCTTGTGATTCTAAGATTGGTTCAAGGTTTGGATGGCTAATCTACGTTCATCGAGATTGTTTTCCCAAACTTGATCGCAATCAAAGTTTCAAAGATAAAACGAAGTTAGAATTATGAAGAGTTCATAGTTGCTAAAATTGAGAAACAAAGTTCTTGATTCAAAGATTGGAGATCCATGTGGAATTGTGGATGCAATTGGCCTACATTCATCGAGACCATATATTGGTTAGTTTCGGCCACATGGACTACTTTCTTGGTTTCTTGAATTAGTGCGGAATTGTGGATGCCTTATGGCTTAGTTTCGGCCGCACTTCTTGTTGTCTTGATTTGGAGATAATAACCAAAGTTGAAATAGTCTCATCCTCATAATTATAGTGAAACTAATGACACATAAATATTATGATTAAAATTAATGGAGATTAATTTAGTGGCTAAACTTGATGCGTAACATGTTTATATTATGTGCTCATAAATGTGTTGTATGCTATATGTGATGAACCTTCAAAGAAAGTTTTAAGTCCTTTATTGCCATGCCATGATTAAAACACTTGTTAATACATGGGTGAATTTAATGTAGACTCGCCCTAGCGATATGCATTGACTTTATTTATGTATGAGCAAGATAGATAATGTGGGCACGCCCTAGCGAGGCACATTAACTATACGTTTAAAATGGTTGGACTTAATTGGGCGTCAAAACAGTTTTGAGCCTAGGCAAATGTGAGATTTAACATGCTTTTTGAAATAGGATTTCTTAAAGAATCTCATAAAAGGAACTAAGAGTCATATGAGATATGATTGACAAGAGTTGTCTACCTAATTAATTTGATTTTGTGTAATCCGCCTTAGCGGACTTAAAATTAAATTAAAGCGGGATCTTAACCCATTTAAATTATATTATACATTGGATGTATGAGAAGGTTATATAATTTAGTAGGAGTATTTTTGAAAAATACATTGATTATTTCTTTAATGAAAAATTGGTACTTATTAAATTTTGGAAATTTTGCATAATTGTAGATAATGACTAACAACACTCAATCAGTTTCGTTGCGATCGATCCTTGAGAAGGATAAGCTCCAAGAGAATGGTACTAACTTTATGGATTGGATCCATAGGCTAAGAATTGTTCTAAGGCAAGAAGATAAGTTGTACATTCTCGACGGGTCACTTCCTGCCGAACCAGAACCTACTGCCCCTAGGGCAGAAAGAGACAATTACAAGAAACATCGTAATGATTCTAGAGATGTAAGTTGTCTCATGCTTACTACTATGTGCTCAAAACTCCAACAAAGTTTGGAACATTTGGAAGCCTATGAGATAGGCGTGGAGTTAAGAGCCATGTTTCAAGAGCAAGCTAGGCAAGAGAGGTACAAGACCATTGTTGCATTCACTTCTTGCAAAATGAGTGAAGGGAAACAAGTGAGTCCTCACATGCTTAAAATGAAAGGTTATGTGGAGCATCTTGAGAAACTTGGTTATCCAATCCCATTGGAGCTAGCCACAGATCTCATTCTTAATTCATTGCCTAAAAGTTATAATCAGTTTTTGATGAATTATAACATGCATGGAATGGATAAGAATATCTCGAGTTGCATGGGATGCTTAAAACTGCGGAGATGAAGATTGTGGAGAAAGGTTCTCCTGTGCTCTTGGTTCATGATGGGAAGAAGGCTGGTGCCAAAGGAAAGGGTAAGGCAAAAGTTGACAAACCCAAGATAAGCAAGGCAAAGGTTGCCAAGGCTTCTGAGGCAAAACTCGATTCACAAAAGGATGCAATATGTTTCCATTGTAAAGAAATTGGTCATTGGAAACGTAATTGCAAGGCTTTCTTGGAAGAGCAAAAGAAGAAGAAGAGGAGCAAGGCTGCGTCGACTTCAGGTATCTATATGATAGATATTCTCCTTTCTACCACTGATTCTTAGGTATTGGATAGCGGATGTGGTTCTCACATTTGTTTAAATGTGCAGGGATTAAAGAATAGGAGACTTCTTAAAGAGGGTGAAGTAGACCTACGCGTGGGGAATGGAGCAAGAGTTGCTGCATTACCCGTAGGGACTTATGAAGTCACTTTACCGTCCAGTTTAATACTTGTTTTGAACAATTGCTATTATGTACCGGATTTAAGTAGAAATATTATTTCAATTTCTTTTTTGGATAATGAAGGTTTTAAGTTTCTTATTGAGAATAAGAAATTTTCTATTTATTTAAATGATGTGCTTTATGGTATTGCTAATTCATTTAATGGCCTTTATGTCTTGGATGTTAAGAATGAAAATAATGAAAATGTCTATCATATAAATAAGAAATCTAAACCTAATGATGTAAATCATTCTTATTTGTGGCATTGCCGTCTTGGTCATATTAATGAGAAGCGTATCTCAAAACTCTATGGGGACGGTCTCTTGGGTTCATGTGACCTTGGGTCATATGATACTTGTGAGTCGTGTCTTCTTGGGAAAATGACTAAGACACCTTTACCAAGATAGGTGAAAGGGCATGCGACTTATTAGGGTTGATACATTCCGATGTATGCGGACCATTAAGTAGCAATGCTAGGGGAGGATTTCAATACTTCATAACCTTCACTGATGATTATAGTAGATTTGGGTATGTTTACCTAATGAAACATAAAAGTGAAGCATTTGAGATATTTAGAATATTTCAAAATGAAGTAGAAAAACAATTTGGCAAAAGTATTAAGGCACTTCGATTAGATCGAGGTGGAGAATACTTGAGTCATGAATTTGATGATCATCTAAAGAATTGTGGAATAGTTTCACAATTGACTCTACCCAGAACACCACAATGGAATGGTGTGTCCGAGAGGAGAAATCGGACTTTGTTAGACATGGTTCGATCAATGATGAGTCAAGTCGATCTTACAATATCCTTTTGGGGTTACGCTCTAGAAACCGCTGCTTTCACACTAAATCAAGTTCCAACTAAATCAGTTCCAAAGACTCCATATGAGATATGGAGCGGAAAGAAACCTAGTTTGTCTTTCATGATGATTTGGGGTTGCGAAGCTTTTGTCAAAAAACTTGTCTCCAAAAAATTAGCACACAAATATGATAAATGTATTTTCGTGGGATATCCTAAGGAAACTAAAGGATATTACTTTTACAACTGAGAGGACAACAAAGTGTTTGTTGCCCGAACTGGTGTCTTTCTAGAGAAACAGTTTCTCTCCAAAGAAATAAGTGGGAGTAAAATAAATCTTAAAGAAATTCGAGACCCAGAAAATAACATTGAACCAGAAGTGGAACAAGAACAAGAACCACAAGGAGTTGTGGAACCTGTTCAAAATACACAAGTAACTCGCAGATCTGGTAGGTTATGATCCGAGCCCGAGTGATATGGATTTCTCGTAACGGATAGTAATGAGGTGGAAATCATTGAGAATGATGAACCGACAACCTATCAAGAGGCGATGTCTTCTCCTGATTCGGACAAGTGGCTTGGAGCCATGGAATCCGAATTGCAATCCATGCAAGACAATCAAGTTTGGGATTTGATTGATGCACCCGAAGGTGTAAAAACCATAGGATGCAAATGGGTCTTCAAGAAGAAGACTGATATGGATGGGAAGGTGCATACTTACAAAGCTAGACTTGTAGCGAAGGGTTATAGGCAAGTTCATGGTATTGACTATGATGAAACCTTTTCACCCGTAGCAATGATCAAGTCTATAAGAATTTTGCTTGCCATTGCCGCATATCATGACTATGAAATATGGCAAATGGACGTCAAAACCACTTTCCTAAATGGAAAACTACAAGAGGATGTGTATATGACACAACCAGAAGGTTTTGAACAGAATTCTAAGGTATGCAAATTGCAGAAATCCATTTATGGATTGAAGCAAGCTTCTAGGAGTTGGAATCTCCGTTTTGATGAATCGGTCAAAGAGTTTGGTTTCATCAAGAACGAAGATGAGCCTTGTGTATACAAGAAGATTAGTGGGATCATAGTGCTATTCTTGATTTTATATGTGGATGACATATTACTCATTGGAAATGACATTCCTACACTTCAGTCCGTAAAGACTTGGTTGGGAAAGTGTTTCACAATGAAAGATAGGGGTGAAGCCGCATATATACTTGGCATTAAGATCTATAGAGATAGATCAAGGAAGCTACTTGGTTTAAGCCAAAGTACATACATTAACAAGGTCATTAGAAGATTCCGTATGGAAAATTCTAAAAGAGGTACCTTGCCGGTGTTAGATGGAGTTTCTCTAAGCAAGACTCAATGTCCTAGGATAAAAGATGAGCGTGAGAAAATGAATGATGTTCTATATGCTTCGGCAATTGGGTCCATCATGTATGCCATGATTTGTACTAGGCCGGATGTATCTTATGCTTTGAGCATGACAAGCAGATACCAATCCGACCCCGGTGAAAATCACTGGATGGCTGTAAAAGCGATTCTTAAGTACTTGAGAAGGACTAAAGACTCGTTTTTGGTCTATGGAGGAATGGAAGATGATCTCGTCGTAAATGCTTACACAGATGCAAGCTTCCAAACCGACAGAGATAACAGTCGATCGCAATCGGGTTTTGTGTTTATGTTAAATGGTGGAGCTGTAAGCTGGAAGAGTTCTAAGCAGAGTATAACCGCTGATTCTGTAACGGAAGCTGAGTATATTGCTGCATCGGATGCTGCAAAGGAAGCTGTTTGGATTAAGAAGTTCATCACTGAACTTGAAGTGGTTCCTAGTATTGCTAATCCAATAGACCTTTATTGTGATAATAATGGTGCTATTGCTCAAGCAAAGGAACCAAGAGCACATCAGAAATCCAAACACATGCTTAGGCGTTTTCATATCATTCGAGAAATCGTTGATAGGGGAGACGTAAATATATGCAGAGTACCTACTGATGACAATGTTGCGGACCCGCTAACAAAGGGACTTCCACAAGATAAACATGAAGGTCATGTTAGGTCCATGGGTATTAGATACATGGGAGATTGGGCCTAGGGCAAGTGGGAGATTGTTGGTAGTGGTGCCCTAGGCACGTTTAATAAATGTTGTAATTGTTATCATTTATTTCATATTAATAAAGAGATGTTTTGATTATTATTGTTGTTCATGTTTACTTATAATAATCTCCGTCCCTAGTACTAGTTAAGTACTAGTATAAAGGCTATCATGGGATGATCATGTTAGATTTATGGGTACTTTTTTGGAACAATGTACTGGACATGACCCGCTGTATGAGATTTATGTCATGGTCTATGTCGTACATATATCTCATATTAGTTATGTCATTTGAATCCTTAGACATGAAGTTATTATAGTCTTCCACTTGATGAACATTATGTTTGACATATTCAAATGCTACCTTTAACCGGGTAGTTATAAAGTGTATGATTGGCATAATCGGATTCACGTAGGGAAGAATAATAAGCTAAATGGATTTGTCCCTCTTCGGAGAGATGTCAAGCTTAGGCCTCTCGTAGGAATGATGTTGATGAAAATGTTCGGCCGGACTCAAATGAATTGATTAGATCAATGTCATTTGTATTATCAACATATTCGGAATCGAGAAAGTATTGAACAAAACAAGTTGACTTGTTGCCATGACTTGTGTTCAATGACATCGTGGACAAAGGGATTGTGACATGTTCTAAAGGAATGCGAACTTGTATCTAGTTATACTATTTGGGTAGGTATGACAGTTTGCTAGAACCTAATCATATCTTATGGTTTCATGTTTGAACCCATTGCCAACTTAGTGTAATCCTAGAGGGTCACACACAATAGAACGAATCTTAAATAAGGACTATATTGGAATATTTAGTTGAAGGACTTTGGAGGAATTTGGAAATTAGGGAAATCTGGGGCAGGTGTGCGACCGCACAAAAGGGCTTGGGCGGCCGCACAGCTTGGCTCAAAAAGTACCAAAACCTTCCAGATAGATGTGCGACCGAACAAGTGGTTTTGGGCGGCCGCACACATGACGGGAATGGTTTCCTGATTTAATTAGGAAAAGGATTTTGGATGGGTTTTGACACAAGTTTCCTATTTGGAATAGGTCTAACATGTATATAAACAGCCAAATTCGAGCCAGAACAATCCCTAGCTTTTGTGCAAGTCTCCAAAGAGTTTGAGAGAGTTTTATTTTGTTCTAAGATATCCTAGATTGAAGAACAAAATAATACACAAATATAATTCAATATAATTTATATTGATTGTGAAAACGTGTTTCACAATTTTAGTCTAGCAACCAAGATCAAGTGTTCTTGATATTCGTTCAAGGTGTGGATACCGCTAGAGGGTGAAGCTCATCATCTTCGAAGTTCGTGTTCTTACTTGTTTGTGATTAAAAGCTTCAATTTCTCCACCAAGATCAAAGACCAAATTCAAAGTCATCAAGGGTTAGTTTTCTAGTATTCATATTGCAAGTATTTGATTCAATCAATGAACAGATCTATGGGCTTTGGGTTTCATAAAATTTTAAATGCTATTTTCCTCTGCGCATGTTACTACGAAACCCAACACAATGAAGCTCTTCTTGATGCAGATTGGATAGAAACAATGGAGGAAGAGCTTGAATAGTTTGAAAGGAACAAAATTTGGAAACTTGTCCCTAAACCTAAAAATCAAACTATAATTGGGACTAGATAGGTGTTCAGCAACAAGATAAATGAAGATGGTACAGTCATAAGAAATAAAGCAAGATTGGTAGCTCAAGGCTATAGACAAGAAGAAGGTATTGACTATGATGAGACTTATGCTCCAGTTGCTAGACTTAAAGCAATTAGGCTCTTTCTTGCCTACTCATCATCCAAAAATATGACTGTATATCAGATGGATGTTAAAAGTGCATTTCTGAATGGGGTTCTTCATGAAAAAGTATTTGTTGCACAACCTCCTGGGTTTGAATCACCAAAATTCCCAGATCATGTCTACAAGCTGGATAAAGCCTTATATGGACTCAAACAAGCCCCTAGAGCTTGGTATGAGACCTTATCCAACTTTCTACTTGAAAAGGGATTTACAAAAGGGCAAATTGATAAAACCTTGTTCATCAAAAAGACCAACTAGGATATCTTACTCATTCAAATTTATGTGGATGATATTATATTTGGTTCAACTAATGATGATCTATGCAAGGAATTTGGATCAACCATGCAAGAGAAATTTGAAATAAGCATGATAGGAGAGCTCACCTTCTTTTTAGGACTGCAAGTCAAACAATTGCCCAATGGAATTTTTATAAATCAAGGAAAATATACTAGAGACATGCTGAAGAAATTTGATATGCAAAATGTATCCACAGCTAAAACTCCTCTATCAATAACTGTAAAATTACATGCAAATCCTGAAGGTCAGAGTGTGAATCAAACTCTGTATAGAAGTTTCATTGGATCTCTTCTCTATGTCACTGTTTCAAGACCTGACATCATGTTCAGTGTTTGCTTATGTGCAAGGTTTCAAGCAGATCCTAAAGAATCACACTTAGCAGCAGTTAAAAGGATTTTAAGATATCTTAAAGGGACTCCTGACTTTGGGATTTGGTACCCTAAAGAATCTCATATATCTCTCATTGGATATACTGACTCAGACTATGCTGGATGCAATTTGGATAGAAAATCCACCAGTGGTAGTTGTCAGTTTCTAGGCTCAAGAATTGTAAGTTGGTGCAGCAAAAAGAAAACCTCAGTTGCTACATCAACTACAGAAGCAGAATATGTTGCTGCTGGACTTTGTTGCTCACAAGTCCTTTATCTCAGAAATCAACTCAAAGACTTTGGAATTTTTCAAAATCATATTCCTATTTTCTGTGATAACACTAGTGCTATAGCAATGACTGAGAATCCAATTCAGCACTCTAAAACAAAGCACATTGAAGTTAAGCACCATTTCATAAGGGATCATGTTGAAAAAGGTGATATATGCATCTATCATGTGTGCACTGAGAATCAACTGGCTGACATTCTCACAAAATCACTGGATGAACAAAGATTTGGTTATTTGAGAGCAAATATGAGAATGCTGAATATGCCAAACAAATAAAAAGGGAAATTGCATTAAACATAGTGGAGTACATAACAAAGAAAGGAGTAAAAACATCAAAAAGGTGCCATAAAGGGCTACCCTACTCCTACAAACTAAAGGAGCTAAAAATGTGTCACCAGCTCCTTCCCTATCCAAGATAGCCGACCTCTCCACCAGGTCTACTATCTTCACTTCATCAGAAACTACTCCTCTGACCTCCATTCTCCAACAACTAAAGAACACTCTGCTGATGTCTCCACCTCCTCATTCACTCCTCCTTGAGATATCCCAACAAATGGCTGACCAGACTCATCAGTTCTCTTTAACATGAGTCTACTATCCCATCTCCATGACTCAACTCCACAGGCAGACTGATTTGATGAAGGCCACACAGTCCTAGGCCACCAATTCCTTACCTCCTGAGGTTTAGGAAAACTATCTAAAGGTGATGAGAAGCTGAAAGTTCCAGAAGAATTGTGGCTTTCACTAAATACATATGCCTCATCTGACCTGAAGCTTCCATCTTCCTTCTCCCCTGTTCTTAATGGACTACACCAAGCAAAGTACTTGCTTGAAAGTAGAGAAAATGAATTGTTCTTCGTGTAAGAACTGCCATCATAATTATCCCCTTTCTCCCCTTGCTTGCCAATCACCAAATATGACTTCCTCTCTAACTTTAAAAGATCAAACAAGGATTTGTTAGGTCCTTTATCTTCCTCAATATCTGACATCTTGGCTTTTACTTTGCCAATGTCACGTCTTTTCTCTATCTCCTCCCCTCTCTTTAGCCTCTTTTTCTCCTCCTTGACAAACTCATCTCTGGCATGTAGCCACATCTCATTCTTGATGGACCTACTATCTTACTATGAACTATCTATATCTGAGTATTTGATGTTGTGATGTATAAATTCACCAACAATATTTCTTATATAGAGAGATTTCACATCATTTAATTCACCTCGAGAATGAATGTTGTAGATGCAATGATGATAGTAGACCTCAAAAGATGCATTCCAGTAAGGTTGATTTGATATGTTATTTAAATCGAGCCGCCTGTATATACTGGATTATAGTTGAATATTGGACTTAACCATGTCAATATTTATTAAGGGAATAAAGAATGTTAGCTCCGTTCACGCTATGTCCTCTGCGTAAACAAAAATAGAAGACATTTACTATTTCAACAGTTACAATTGTGATGAGTCACCTGCTTGTCCACATCACTTATAAATTTCCTTTAAAGGGCATGTCTTTTCACCTTTCTATAGTTGTCCCCCAACCCTTTAAAAGCCACCGTTTCACTTAAACCAATCATCCTTATAAAACCCTTCTTCTCCATTCAAACAAAAGTGACTGTTACATCATCTGTTTCTTCTTCTCAAATCCTAGAAAAATGAATTCCTCATCCGCCCATGGCTATCGCATTAAAAAATCCTTTTACATTAATCCAGTTGGTGGATGGATTGGAGAGCTTCTCACAAATGCAAAACTGAAGACATTCATGGAGGCCAAGCATCCAATTCTTCCTTTGCTCTACTCCCACATCTACGATAATGGAGTTTGGACAGAGCAATACAACATTCAGTTTACTCTTCAAGGTACCTCCTACACCATATCCCCTAGTGATGTTACTGCCACTTATGGCACTGTAAATGAACCCAACATGATTACAAACATTTGGGATTCCAACATCAATTACTCATCTCAAAATGCTACTATAGAAGGATGGCCTATTTACCATAATGATAAACCTGTCTATAAAAAGTTCCTATCTCCCCAATTTTCTACTCTAGCTGATGTAGTTATGAAAGGTTTGTGTGGAAAACCTCTTCTCACCATGTCATGAGCCCCAGTGAGTGGAAACAATTGTTGTGTCTATTGCATACAGTTCAAACCACAAATTAGAGTTTTGTGTTGTTGTCTAGCTTTAGACTTAGGTCTGGCCATCATCCCCTTAAAATCAAAACCAAAGCCTCTACAAATCCTGGATTATTTAGGTTCATGAGTGGGATTTTGCTTCAAATTGGGAGAACAATGAGAGTTAGAGTACCTGCCCCCTATGATAGGCAAGCAACCCATCACAGATATAAGGTATTTAACATTCATACCTTCTCATACAAACAACAGGGTAGGGTACAAGAACCTATTGAAGATCAACAAGATCGTATCCTTCAAGATGAAAATTCACCTTCTCATGTCTCATCAATCTCTGGCAGTGATATTGAGAGAGAGACCCTAGCTGAAATGGCCCAAAGATTTAAGGGAAAGGGCAGAAAAGACAAAGGACCCAAGATAGTAGACCTAGATGTTGACCCTACTGTGCATGAACCTTTAGCCAAAATCATTCCACCCTTTCTTCTTGAACCACCCCCTCCCTCTACTCCTGGTCCTAGCACCATCAAAACTCCCTCTCCCTCTACCAAAATTGCCTTTGTGTACAAAAGGTCCAAAGCCAAACCCAAACACTCACTCTCACCCATTCCAGAAAAATCCAAAACCCAACCCTCTAGAAAATCCAAGAGACTACAAAAGGACAATGAACCCATTGAATTAGATGAGGTTCCCTAGTCTCAGTCAGACCACTGAGTAAGAGAAGAAAAGTGATTATCCCTGAAGAAGAATCACCACCCCATTCTCCTTCTATCTCACCACCTGAACCATTTGATTTTGACCCAACTCATCAAAGTTTATCTGCTGAGACCCTCAGTTCAGGAGCCCAAGAAGCAGTTGAAGCCCTTAAAACTCTAACTGAATCTCACAGCAAAAAGGCATCCTCTCCCCCAGCTCAAATTCTTATATCAGCAGGTCCTTTATCTTCATCATTTATGTCAACTCCTGGTCTCTGATCACAATTTGAGGAGGTATCTGTTGAAACTGATAGGGGGAATGTTATTCTTGATATAATTGAGCCTTTAGTTAAAAGAGAAAGGGGGAATGACAATCTTGAAGATGTTCAGGAACAGACAGCTGACCTAGGTAGAACTGTGGCCATGATAGTTGACCTTGCTCAATCTATTCCCAATTCCCCAAAATCTATTTCTTCCACCCAATTAACCATTAAGAGACCTGTTCAACCTTCTCCCTCTCTTCCTGTCTCATCTGGAAAGAGAAAAGCAATCTTGGTTGAGGAAAATCCTTTTGATAAAAAAGCCTACTCTGCCCTATCTGATATGGGTAAGATTGCCAAATTCCATGAACTTGAAGAAAAGTTTGGATTTGATGTCACTTGGAAGAAACTTGGTCTGGACAAAGCTCCCTCTACTGGTCTCTCTTCCTCCTCCTCTCACTCTTCCAGAGTTGATGATCCCTACCTTCATACAAACTCTTCTTTTGAAATCATCACTCCTGGTCCATATAATCCTTCATCTGACCCCTTCTTTTCAACCAACTTGATTCACATGTACTATGCACCTCCCCATTGGTTCATTTCTCATCCAGTAGACCTCTCTATCACATCCATTCTCCCTCTTGGTCTTTCATTTGATCATCTTGAGTTTCCCCAAGAAATCCTTAGCTCAGCTATATCCCGTCAATATTGGACCTACTCAAAAGCCCAGCTAAAAATAACTGCTAGAGAGCTTGCTGGGAGAATATTCTTTGTGCACAATGAATGGAAAACATACAGACTAGCCTTGAACCAATTCTACATCCATGAGACCCCTCTTGTTCCCTCAAGCCTTAATGAAGGCAAAATGGCTCAATGGGAAAAATTCTTCTCCCAATGGTTGTCTCCCAAGCTAAATGAAGGCCTCCATATGCAATCTGGAGTTGTTTTAACCAAATGCATTGACCTCATCAAAGTGATTTATTGGAAGCTAGTATGTGAGAAGTTGTTTGGATTCTGTGCTATTAAGAGATTATTTGGTGGAATCCTTCTCAGCTCTACTATCTTCCCAAATGAACCATCACTTCAAGAGCCCTTTTATCAATATTCTTGCCCTCTCATACCTGATCCAATTGTGCCTGCATATTCATCCACATTTCCTGCTGCTACTCATGAAGACATCAATGCAGTTGGGAACTATGTGAGAGCTCAAATGAAGGGACTCAGACATGACTTGACCAAGTTGGTCCAAGAAACACTTGCTGGCAGGATAGTTGACCAGACTGAAGCCACCACCCTTCCAAGAAATTTCAGAGAGTTCACTCAACCTCAAGAAATCTTTACCCAAGATCAACCTTCATCAAGAGGACAATCTTTAACAAGACAGCTCCTAATTGGTCCTGCCCCCTCAGTTTCAAGAAATCTGGGAAAGAAGGAGCCTCTGCTAAAGAAGAGTCAACTGATAAACCATGGCATTCAGTATGATGATAGGATGAGTCTCACTTGGAACAAAAAACTGTACTACTTCAGGTTCAACAAGAAGCAACTCCAACTACTGAATCTTGAAAGAGAAAGACATCTAACTGCAGTAGACCTTGGAGAAGCACAACCGACCTTGGAGAAGCACAACCTGAACCAGACTATCATAGTGATGACAGCATTGAAGCCTTATTTCACTAAGTTCTTCTCTCTTCTCAAAACCTTTTGTCATTCTTAAAATTTTGTTTTATATGTTTTGGGATGTGAACTTAAAACCTTTACATTTCTCATTGTGATCTAATTGTGTTATGTTTTAAGTTCTCTTTACAGATCTTATTTTACTTCTTATTCTTAATTATTTCCCAAAAAGGGGGAAATTGTTAGAACCCTAGTTTCTTAACTAAGTGTTTTGACAAATAATTAATGAACTTGAAAAAAAAAATTATTATCAAGAAGTTAACTGGAAATCATCAAGTATTACAGGTCCACTATCTTCACTATCGAGATAACCAACCTTCAAGATAGCAGACCTTATCACTTTTGCCAAACTATACTTCCAGTCAAAGTCAAACCTGACTCAAAAACTGTTCACATACTTTATGACAGTCAAAGATTAAATGACTGACATATGCATTTCCAAGATGTTGAAGACCGTTGGAACTCAAACGGATATAACATAAAAGAATATAAAAGGAGCTCAACACTACTAAAGAAAACATCACTGTCTTGGCCATATCCTATACAATTTGACTAAAGCTTCTAAGTAAACTCAATTGTAAAAGCACACTTGATATTTATAAATTTGTGCTAAAATAGATAACCAAATATAGATCTCACATAGCTACTTTAGAGCCATCTTAGAGATCACCAAACCCTCACACTTGTGAAATCTTTTCTTTTCTTTTTCTGTACTTTTCAACAAGTACATAACTTAATTAGTGAGGCTAATTAGGTTTGAAAATTCTAAGGGAATTTTCTTGCAATTGATTGTAATTTCTTGACGAAGTATTATAGTGGATTGCTTCTTCACTGTTAAGGACAGTGAAGCGTGGATGTAGGAGAGTTGCTATACTCTGAACCACGTTACATCTTTGTGTTTGTGTCTCATTTACTCACACTTATTCACACACATATCACTTATCATTTACTCATTTATTTCTTCTATTTATTTCATTATTATTCCGCTGCATAACTCAACACACACACACTACACATCAAGATAGTCGACCTACTCTACCAAGATAGTCGACCTCTTGTGAACTAACATCTACCTGTTTAAAGTGTATAAATAGAACAGGGACTTTCAATTTATTTCTCATCTCCGTCAATGATATGTGAACCAGAGGTGTTTTCAATTTGTACACAAAATTGTTTTTTTTTCAAAAGATCTGAAAAGGTTTTTGTGTTTCATTTCATGGTGTGTGTGTGTGAGTTTGTTTGTGTGTGTGTGTTTAGTTTTAATCCAGTTCTAAAGTCATACTGGGTTTCAAATCTGCATATTTGAGTTTCAAATATGAGATTTCGGTTTTTGAATATTTGGGTGATGTTTAAGTTTGATTGGGTTATAATGGAGGTTGATGGAGTTGTTGAAAGTTGTTGAGACTGGTATGTAGGTTGATGGTGGTGTTAGTCTAGCGGAGATGGAAGTTAATGTGATGGCGGTTGGTTCTGGTGGTAGTACGTGGTTGTGGGTGGTGCTTAACTACTGATGTAGAAGATGGTGGAGGTGAAAGAGATGAATTCAGTTTTTTTCCAGAATTTACACTTTCATCTCCTAATTTTATTGGAACATTCAAATCAGTGTTTGTTTGCTTAGTCAGCACAGTAAGAACAAAAACATAATGTCACAATGCCACATCAGCCATTTTTATGGTGAAATGAACGGCATGTTGATGGAAGGACCACATAATCAACCAAATATAAAAGTTATGGATGAAAAGGTAAAAAAAAAAATAGTGACGCAAAGGTAAAAACTTAAATAGTTCGGGGATGAAATATGTACTTAACTCATAAAATGTGCTAAGTGTGTCTACAAACTCTACAATTTGTTGATCTTTTTTCATATTTTTGAGTGTTATGAGATGGTTTTTGGTTTGCTATCCCTAGTCACGGTGGCGATGTTACAATACACAAGTAAGTTATTCCTTTTAAAGAATCGACAATGGCATAAGAAACATTCGTCTTAAAATGACTACTAGCTAGCAACTGAACTAATTCCATGTAATATAGATTGAAAAATCAGGTTGTCGAAGCCAAAGGGCTACATGAACACTATCATATTGAACTATTTAAATTAAAGTTCTTTTACCAGATATTCAGTTATATATTGTGATTTAAACAAACTTAATGCTTTTTCCGTCTCAAAATAAAGTCATAAAAAGTTTAAATTGGCTTATTATCAAAATCAAGAAATTTAGTTTCTTGGATATTCATTTTAAAACAGACGAGGGAGTAGTAAATCAGGAAAGCTATGATGAAAATTGTATGTAAAGCTCAGTGAAAAAAAAAAAAAAAAAAAAAACAGTAACGCCAATGTCACCAGTTTAATTGAAAAAAATATTAAAAGCGCTCGTTTACAATTCCAGCTTGAAATATCCATCTGAAACGAGACATAGTCCTCAAAAAAAGTAATTAGTGGCACAATTTTTTAAATATTTTTAAATTTTTTGTTCTTTTTTCATGAATGTAATCGCTCTAATTTTTTTTCAAGCAAGATCCTTTGTTGGTTTCTGGCGAGATAATGAACGGATTTGAGGGTCATCCAAATCTCTTCTCATCGCATTTGATTACATCTTTTTGAAAAAAAGAAAAGAACGACACTTTGAACTATACTCTACCCATTTTATTACATCTTTTTGAACAAAAGAAAAAAAATGACACTTTGAACTATACTCTACCTAGTAATCTAGTACGATATTATCTTCAAATTTCAAGGTAAATTGTCGATTCTTCTCATTAATAAACACATTACTTGTTCATGATACATTTAGAATGCTATTAATTATAAAGTATCCATGTCGATTGAATAATAGAAATATGATTGATCCATAATTTGTGATACATAGAGATCAAGAACTTCATTACTACCTCCATCCCACATGGATTATCCCAAAAAACCCTATGATGAACATCCAAAAAATCAAATATTCAGAAGTATATTTCATTTTAATCATGTACTTACAAAAAGGATTAAAATTAAGTTAATTTATTTATAAAAATTAACCCATTAGATCAATTTAGTTGTTAGTGATTTATGAAGGGAACCAAAGAACTATAAAATGGAACTTGTGGTCATCTACGATTCTCATTGTATGCTCACTTGACCTCAATAAATTGCTATATTGTAATACATAAAGCAGGAAGAATTAAGATAGGCTAAAATAACATGAGAAATATAGCATTATTATTTGAGTTGCACCCAATAAAGAGACAAAACCACATATGCATAAGAAATATTCCTCACCAGCTATACCGCTTCTCCCATATATTCCCTTCTGTGGTGTACTTTAAGAAATAAAAGCCACTTGCAGTTATTTGCCAGATACAGTTGTTGTGCAAAGTTTTCATTCCTTTGGCTACACAATCATCTCCCCAATCTTCATTAAAAACATCAAAAAGCTTATTTTTTGAACCCCAATAGAAATGGCACCACCATAGACGTTTTATATAAGGAAAATGGTCAGTTGTCCAATATATATTTTGTCCAACTGTGAGGTTCACATACCCATAATCTTGTTCTTTATGTTGACAGCGCATGTATTGTGGGAGACTATTGTCAGGAAGGTTGTCCCATATATTAATAGTCCAATAATCCGCTGCTTGTGTTCTGATTGTGAAAAACAATAGGTGGAATATAACTATGAAATGAACCACATTTGTCATGGTATAACTTACGATTGGAATGATGAAAGGCTATAACATTCTCATCTCTTTTATATAGGATGTTGGCCAATGCAATTAAATGCTTGACAATGAAATAAGTGGAAGATTATATTGTGACAATCATAGGGACAAATATTGGATATAAATTAATCGATTACCATAATTATAAAATTATATTTCGATTCTGAATATTATATTAGATGAGCATTTAAATCTTTGACCGAAAAGCAAGAGAATCTCCAAACATGCACATAAGTTGCAAAATTGCAAGAAAAATCAAATTTGACTGGAAAATTTGAATAGTCACCACTATTCTCTTTTTATATATGTATAGATACTAAAGAAAAGAGATAGTTCTAGTGATGTGGCGAATTTTGTATATATTACCTCCCTTATTTTTCTAAGTATTTTGGTTCATTTTGATGTACTTAGACTAGATTTGATGTATTTGGGGCATTATTTTATCATTTGGACTTTATTGTAATCCGGGGTAGAATAGTCGTTTTTAGTTATTTATTTTCCGGATGTAATTTTTGGTGAGCTTCAAAGTTATGTCTCGAGGATCAAGAATAGTCAAAGTCAAGTTAAAGTCAAAGTCAACAGGAGCGGAGGAGTATAAGACCAAACTGCAATTTCTGGAAGTTGAGGTACTGTTCTGCGATTACTGAAAGTTTGAGGGCTGAACTGGAAATGGTGAAGACTCCAGGGACTAAAACGGAAAATGTGGAAATTGGCCTGTTGACTTCCGGATTCGGCAGACTAGCGGCTGGAGATGAGTTTGATTTTACTTATTTTCCTTTTATTTTATTAGTATTGTTTTTTATTGATTATTCCTTAGTCATGTTTTTATTTATTAGTTTTGAATTAGAGATAGATTAGGTAATTATTGTTTTGACTGGAAAAAACACTACGTCTTTTCTCTCTAGAGCTTTTGTAACCCTTCCATGGAGAACTAATCTCCATGGCTTTGGATAGAAAGCTTGAACCAAATTTATTTCAATTGAGGTAATTTTCTTAATCTCTCGTTTAATCTATTCATAATTTTGCATGTTCTGATTTTAAATTAATAATTAGGGTTTGTGGATTTGGCCAATCCGTTAGTTCTTTTTATTGATCTATGCTAGAATTCTCTGTTATGTGCCAAAATTAGGGTTTTCACCGTAGCATCTTCACGAATTGTGTATGTGCCATAGCAATTCGGGAAGTAGGCAAAATTTAGCGATTATCTGTGTGAAATAATCATAGAAAGCGTTCTTGATCTTAGTCTCTTAAATTGAATCAATTAATCTTTAGACCTTTTCTGTGCCAGTCTAGGTTTGATTTTAATTAGGGTTTATAGTGAGTGTGCCACTGCTATAGACTAATCTGTAAGAAGAGACAGATATTGAAATATATCTCATGATCAAGTGAATAGGATTAACGGAGAAAAAGAAGTACCAATGAAAATGAAATAGAGGACGGGGATAGTGATCAATCTGAAGTGCTTTTAAATCATTGTTTTTATCATCTTAGTTTAATTTACCGTCTTAGGAATTAATTAAAATCTCAATTTAACCCCCAATCTGGTCAAGTGACTGTTCGCCAATAATCACTGTTCTTCGTGGATCGAGTTTAGGTCTAATTTAGTAGGCGTGCGACTAAGCCTGCCAAATTTTGGCGCCGTTGCCGGGGAACGGTGTTATTGTTTGCGTTCTTTTTCTTTTCTTTTCTTTTTATTTGTCTTTTAGTTATTTATTTGCTATCTTTTTAGTTATCATTATTACTTGTTATCCTGTAGTGTGGAACCGTGTATGGTCCACACCCGTTCTACTAACGATTTGATTGTTCCGTTTGATCCAGAAATCGAAAGATCTTTCAGGAAAGGACGACAACAAAGCATGAGAGTCAAGGGGACATTGTTAGCTGGAGAGATGGAAGATGATCTGAATCAGGCCGGGGGTGGCGCTGGTGGAAATAATGCAGGTGGTGGTGGCGCGAGACGTGAACAAGCAGTCCCACCACAGACATTGAGGCAAAGGACTGCCCCGAATTGGAATGAGCAACCACATGCCGTCCAATTCCCTGCCTTACCTGCTGGAGTGATATTTGAGTTGAAGACGGAGCTACTAAATCAGCTACCGCACTTCACATGGATGCCCGGAGAGGATCCTAATCAGCACATCTCACAGTTTGTGCAAATCTGTCAGAGTATGAAGCCGGCAGCGCTTCCGATCGAGCATCTGTTATTGAGAGCGTTTTATTTCACACTGAAAGATAATGCAAATGGGTGGTATTATCACTTGCCACCCAACAGCATCACGACATGGCAGCAGATGAAAGAGGCATTCCTGGAAGAGTTCTTCCCTCAGGATCAGATAAATATGATGAAGAGAGACATCAGTAATATGGAGCAGAAGGCTGATGAAACCCTATACGACTACTACAATCGCTTCCACAAGCTTTATAGGAGTTGTCCGTATCATGGGTTTACTGAGGACCAGCTGATCGTCTATTTTCATGGAGGGTTGACCATTCAGGATAAGATATTAGTGGATTCATGTTGTGGGGGAAGTATTTTCAATAAGACCACTGAGGAAGATAAGAGGTTGATCGAGGAGCTAGCTAAGAGTACAAGGACCCATGGCAAGAGGTCTAATATGAGACAGGTTAGTGCATCAGGTTCGAATAGTGGGGTGTCCAATAAGTTCGAGACGGATATGGAGGATCTTAAGGGTATGGTGAAGCAGTTGGTTCTGGGATAGACACCAAAGCCTTGTGGGATTTGCTATGACATCACGCATCCTATGGATTCGTTCCCTTCTCTGTAGTCAGGCGAGATGGAGGATGTTAATGCAGTTGGGTTTGCGCAACAGGGATAGAGACTGATGGGTAACACCTATAACCCCAACTGGAAAAATCATCCTAATTTCAGATGGGGTACATGTCAGTAGCAGAATCATCCGGGTGGTCAGGGACAGCAGTTCGGTAATCAGCAGGGTTATCAAAAGCAGCAGCAGTACCAGGGTAATCAGTTCAACTCTTATAGACCACCTTATGGGTAGCAGTAGCAGCAGTAGCAGCAGAAGCAGCAGAATGCTCCGGGACAGTCTACAGAGGCATTACTGAATTCATTAGCACAAAGTGTTAGCACAATGAACCAGAATTTCCAGCAGTATCAGCAGGCACCGATGCAAGCATTGGTAACTTGGAGAAACATATGGGTCAGGTAGTTGATGCAGTGGGATAGATAAAGGCTAGGGATTCGAGGAAGTTTCCATCTCAGACTGAACCGAATCCTAAGCAGAGTGCATGTGCGATCTCTCTTCAAAATGGTAAGGAGTTGCAGGATAAGGTTGTAGCTGAGGAACCGGAGGTTGAGGTTGAGATTTCAGAGCCAGTACAGTAGGTACCAGAGCAGACAGAGACTAAACCAGAGGTTAAGGCTCCTATATATGAGCCTGAGGTTCCATTCCCGGAGGCCTTAAAAGAACATCGAAAACCGGAGCCTGACAAGGCTATTTTCGATACTTTCAAGAGGTTAGAGGTTAATATTCCCTTCTTGGACCTTTTCAGACTATCCCGAGGTACGCAAAGTTTTTGAAGGAGTTGTGTACTCTAAAGAGGAATCAGAAGGAGAGGAGTAAGAAGAAGGTTAAGGTTAGTGAGCACGTGTCTGCAGTGTATCAGAGGAAATTGCCTAAGAAGTGTAGTGACCCAGGGATGTTCGTGATTCCAGTTACTTTGGGAGATGCTTCTGAGCATAAGGCAATGTTATACTTAGGAGCTTCAATCAACGTCATGCCCTATGCATTGTTTGAAACTCTTAAGCTAGGACCACTGCAGTACACCAAAGTCGTGATACAGTTGGCGGATAGGTCAAATGCCTACCCGAAAGGATTGGTGGAGGATGTTCTTGTTAGAGTAGGGAAGATGATATTTCCCACAGATTTCTATGTGCTTGAGATAGAGATGGATCCAAAGGCTTCCATACTGTTGGGGAGGCCTTTTATGTCGACTGCTCAGACGAAGCTCGATGTGGCTAATGGTTCCCTAACCATGGAGTTCGATGGGCAAGTAATGGAGTTCAACGTAACCCTAAGGACTCAGAGTCACTGTGTTTCATCGATGTGATTGAGCCATTATTAGAGGAGGTATTTGAGGTGTCTATGAAGGAAGCAGTGATGGGTCTTACAGAGAGTGCTATGTTTGCTACCGCGCCGGGTCATTGTCACATGAAGTTAGTGGTTCCGGTGGAGAAGCTTGTTCCATCTATAGAGAAGGAACCGGAGCTTGAGTTGAAGGTCCTCCCTAAGCAACTTAAGTATGTTTATCTAGGTGAGGGAGAAACGCTTCCGGTAGTGATTTCTAGCAGTTTGACCGAAGATCAAGAGAAGAGGTTGATTGAGGTAATCCGGGAGCGAAAATCTGTGATTGGTTGGACTATTGCCAATCTCAAGGGCATTAGTCCATCTTTATGTATGCACCGGATTAACTTAGAGGAGGGTGCGAAGCCGGTGAGGCAACCACAGAGGAGGCTTAACCCGCCAATGATGGAGGCGGTGAAGAAAGAGGTTCTGAAGTTACTATAGATGGGGATCATCTATCCCATCTCCGACAGCGAGTGGGTGAGTCCCACACAGTGTGTGCCCAAGACGGGCGGAATCACGGTCTCCCGTAATCAAAAGAGAGAGATGGTGCCAACCCGGGAGCAAACGGGGATTCGCGTGTGCATTGATCTCCGGAGGCTAAATGAGGTATCTTGTAAAAACCACTTCCCCCTCCCCTTTATTGATCAAATGTTGGAAAGGTTAGCCGGAAGGGCGTATTTTTGTTTTCTTAATGGTTTTTCCGGGTATTTTCAAATACCTATTGCCCCGGAGACCAAGAGAAAAAACTACATTTACTTGCCCCTTTGGCACCTTTGCCTATCGGAGAATACCGTTTGGATTGTGTAATGCACCTGGAACTTTTCAAAGGTGCATGATGAGTATTTTCTCCGAGTATGTTGAAAGATTTATGGAAGTTTTCACGGATGACTTCACTATCCATGGAGACTCGTTTGATGAATGCCTTGCTCGTTTAGGACTAGTGTTGGATAGGTGCATTGAAACGAATTTGGTCCTAAATTTTGAAAAATGTCACTTTATGGTCGAGCAAGGCATTGTGTTAGGTCATGTTGTGTTGTAAAAGGGTATTGAAGTTGACAAAGCAATGATTGATGTCATTTCTTCACTTCCTTACCCTACCAATGTGCGTGAAGTCCAGTCTTTCCTTGGTCATGCTGGGTTTTACCGGAGGTTCATTAAGGACTTTTCAAAGATTGCTTCACCTCTATGCACCCTGTTGCAAAAAGAGGTTGATTTTAATTTTGATGATAATTGCAAGCAATCTTTTAATGAGTTGAAGTTTAGGTTGACAACCACCCCCATTATTCAAGCGCCCGATTGGTATGGTCCCTTTGAGATCATATGTGATGCTAGTGATTATGCCGTGTGATGTAGGAAGGGATATTAATTATTTTCTTATGTTTTATTATTTTATTTGTATTTTCGTCATTAATTTTAGTAGGTTAATTTTAGAGGATTCTAGGATAGATTTTGAGTCAATTTACTAGTTTTTGAGTCCTATTATGTTACCATATATGTTAGGATTAATTTTAGAAGGTTTAGGATTGTTTTTCAAGTTTTATGGGCACTATAAAATAGGCATAAAGTTGTATTCCGAAAATTACATTATTATTCAATAAAATTTGATTGCTTTGCAATTCTTTTTTCTGGTGGATTCCAGATCTGTTATTGGTGGATTCCAAGATTATCGTGTTTGAGGGTGCTTCGCTTGAAGGCTCTTGTGTGTAGTGCGCTACTCACGAATACTATCGCTTCCGTGCTGCGTCAGTTGGCATCAGAGCAGGCCATATCCTGTCTTTTGCATCATACTGAAGTTTTATGGGGGATCAGGCAACAAAGGCTGGTATCGATGGTGTAACCACCGCTATCGCTTCCTTGGCAACGCAGATTGCAGCGTTGGTTGCCGCTCAACAAGGTCAAATCGATAATCAGAACTGTCATGGTGAGAAAGACAGGGTTGATCCGATACGACGTCCTCAAGGGACAGAAAATCGGGAAGATGGGGGTTCTAGTTCCAGATCCGATGATGAGGTTATTCAGGAAATCAATCTTCGCTTGGATCGTGCTCGACAACAAGAAAAATATTTCTTTGCAAAGGAAGCAGAATTTTCGGAGAAGGGCTACTATCATGATCAACAGATGCGTAAAAATCTCGGGCCACTTAATGCTGAGGAGAGTCGGACAGATGAAAATGAATATTGGGCGAAATCTGATTTTTATTATTACAAAGCCAATTTTTATTCCAAGCAAATTCGGCGATTGGAGGCGCAGTTGCAGAAATTATTGGCTCCGAAAATAGAAAAGTCAGATCCGGAAGAGGAAGAAGCTGTTGTTGAGGGGGTTATTTGCGAGACTAATGAGGATTTGAAGGCTGACGCAGCACGGAAGCGATAGTATTCGTGAGTAGTGCACTACACACAAGAGCCTTCAAGCGAAGCACCCTCAAACACGATAATCTTGGAATCCATCAAGAACAGATCTGGAATCCACCAGAAAAAAGAATTGCAAAGCAATCAAATTTTATTGAATAATAATGTAATTTTCGGAATACAACTTTATGCCTATTTTATAGTGCCCATAAAACTTGAAAAACAATCCTAAACCTTCTAAAATTAATCCTAACATATATGGTAACATAATAGGACTCAAAAACTAGTAAATTGACTCAAAATCTATCCTAGAATCCTCTAAAATTAACCTACTAAAATTAATGACGAAAATACAAATAAAATAATAAAACATAAGAAAATAATTAATATCCCTTCCTACATCATTCACCTCTTCTTCAAAAGAACTCGTCCCCGAGTTCATCTCCGAGGCTTGGAAAATTCCGTCCCATTTGAATAAATATGTTGAATAAATCAAAATTTTTCGCGCGACGGGACGAATGATGATATTTTTGCCGCTCCATTTGAAAGTATATATCGAATAACTTTTAACATGGGATACTCGGTTTATGTTTGTAAAGTTCGTCTTTGTCTGCTTATTTTTTGCTTCATCAAAAAAATTTCCTAACTCTGGGTCCCCTAGAAGACTCCTTGCATGTTGCAAGGCATCCCTATAAACAGAAATAGATCTTCCACCAGCAGTATGAAACTTGACCAGGGGTGGAATAGGAGCAGTGTCGACACCCGTTAGCGTAACCTCCTTTGATTCAGTTTCTAATAGACGAGAATTAATTTTGAAAGGTGATACTGGAACAGATGTAGCATCCTCCTCCCTATCCTTCAAATCCTCATTAGTCTCGCAAATAACCCCCTCAACAACAGCTTCTTCCTCTTCCGGATCTGACTTTTCTATTTTCGGAGCCAATAATTTCTGCAACTGCGCCTCCAATCGCCGAATTTGCTTGGAATAAAAATTGGCTTTGTAATAATAAAAATCAGATTTCGCCCAATATTCATTCTCATCTGTCCGACTCTCCTCAGCATTAAGTGGCCCGAGATTTTTACGCATCTGTTGATCATGATAGTAGCCCTTCTCCGAAAATTCTGCTTCCTTTGCAAAGAAATATTTTTCTTGTTGTCGAGCACGATCCAAGCGAAGATTGATTTCCTGAATAACCTCATCATCGGATCTGGAACTAGAACCCCCATCTTCCCGATTTTCTGTCCGTTGAGGACGTCGTATCGGATCAACCCTGTCTTTCTCACCATGACAGTTCTGATTATCGATTTGACCTTGTTGAGCGGCAACCAACGCTGCAATCTGCGTTGCCAAGGAAGCGATAGCGGTGGTTACACCATCGATACCAGCCTTTGTTGCCTGATCCCCCATAAAACTTCAGTATGATGCAAAAGACAGGATATGGCCTGCTCTGATGCCAACTGACGCAGCACGGAAGCGATAGTATTCGTGAGTAGCGCACTACACACAAGAGCCTTCAAGCGAAGCACCCTCAAACACGATAATCTTGGAATCCACCAAGAACAGATCTGGAATCCACCAGAAAAAAGAATTGCAAAGCAATCAAATTTTATTGAATAATAATGTAATTTTCGGAATACAACTTTATGCCTATTTTATAGTGCCCATAAAACTTGAAAAACAATCCTAAACCTTCTAAAATTAATCCTAACATACATGGTAACATAATAGGACTCAAAAACTAGTAAATTGACTCAAAATCTATCCTAGAATCCTCTAAAATTAACCTACTAAAATTAATGACGAAAATACAAATAAAATAATAAAACATAAGAAAATAATTAATATCCCTTCCTACATCACCGTGGGGGCGGTTTTGGGTCAAAAAGTGGAGCGTGCCTTGCATGTGATTTATTATGGCTTTATGACCTTAAATGGGGCACAGAGAAATAACTCCACTACTGAAAAAGAGATTTTGGTGGTAGTCTTTGCACTAGAGAAATTTAGGTCCTACTTGTTGGGTACTAAAATCATTGTTTACACCGACCACGCTGCTCTTAAGTATTTAATGTCTAAGAAAGAGGCTAAACTGAGACTCATTCGGTGGATTCTCTTGATGAGTGAGTTTGACATAGAGGTTAAGGACAAAAAGGGGGCTGAAAATCTAGTTGCCGATTATTTGAGTCGCCTTGTAATGGAGGAGGACAAGCCTTATAAACAAGCCCCAATCCGGGGTGAGTTTCCTGATGAGTTTCTTTGGGCAGTTAATTCAGTTGCCCTTTGGTATGCGGACTTGGTCAATTTTCTTGTCTCTAATAAATTCCCTTCGGGGATGTCAAAATCTAAAACAGACAAAGTCCGTAGTGATGCCAAGTATTATGTGTGGGATGAGCCCAACTTGTGGAGGCATTGCGCCGACCAAGTCATTCGGAGGTGTATTCCCGATAGTGAGGTGGCCTCTATTCTGAAGTTCTGTCATGAGTATGCGTGTGGGGGTCATTTTGGTGCGAAAAAGACCGCTAGGAAAGTCTTGGATTGTGGCTTCTTTTGGCCAACTTTGTTCCGGGATGCGGTCACTTTTTGTCAGTCATTTGATAGGTGCCAAAGGGTTGGTAATATTGGGCGCCGTGATGAAATGCCACAAACCCTCATTGTGAATTGTGAAATCTTTGATGTGTGGGGGATAGACTTTATGGGTCCGTTCCCTAATTCTTGTGGGTTTGTGTACATTTTGCTTGCGGTGGACTATGTGTCCAAATGGGTGGAAGCCATCCCTACCGGCACCGATGATTCAAAAGTAGTGGTCAACTTCCTTAGGAACAACATTCTGTGTTGGTTTGGGATGCCAAGGGCCATTATTAGTGATAGGGGGACTCATTTTTGCAATAAGACAATCGAAGCTCTAGTTAAGAAATATCACATCACCCATAAGGTGTCGACTGCTTATCATCCCCAAACAAATGGCCAAGCCGAGGTATCCAATAGAGAAATAAAATCCATCCTTGAAAAAACTGTGAACCCAAATAGGAAGGGTTGGAGTCAAAAGCTTGATGATGTGTTGTGGACTTACTGGACATCATATAAGACACCGATTGGTATGTCACCATATCAATTGGTGTTTGGTAAACCTTGCTATTTACTGGTAGAGCTTGAACACATAGCCTATTGGGCGGTCAAAAAGTTCAATTTGAACTTAGAGGGTTCCGATGAGGAGCGAAAATTGCATTTGAGTGAGTTGGATGAGATTAGGAGAGATGCCTATGAGAATAATCTTCTTCACAAGGAACGAGCAAAGATATGGCATGATAAGATGATCATTAGAAAGGACTTTAAGGTTGGTCAAAAGGTCTTTCTTTTCAATTCCCGTCTTCGTTTGTTTCCGGGTAAGTTAAGGTCTCGGTGGACCGGTCCTTATGTGGTGAGGGAGGGAGGTATCCCCGCTTGGGACGGTGGTAATCTCTAGTCCTAATGAGGACAAAGGATTCAAAGTTAATGGTCAACGGTTAAAACCATATTTTGAGAACGAAGTCGTGAATACCGCGGATTTGGAGGTGATTGAGCTTCAAGACCCGGTATATGTTTGATAACTTTGGGTCCGAGTCTTGTCAAAGACTTTAAACTTTGATGCATACCGGGTGCTTTCCTGGCATTTGGTCTAGCTAAAGATGGTAAAGAAGGGCGGCAAACCGGGAGGCAACCCGGGATTTATTTGCTTATATTGTTGGTTATTGTGTACATTATGCTTTTGATTTTAATTTTTATATTGAATTGGTGCTACTGAAGGGTATCTTCTTGTTTGTGTGGGTGAAGGAAATCATAGCATGGGGACACATTTTGGTCAAAGCGGGACAGGTCTTCAAAAATATATATATATATATCCAGGCCTTGTCACGACTCGTGACGGTGCAACAGTCGTCTATCTGCCCATGTGCTCCATACGTGAGAACGAGTGACTTTGATGGAGAATTCCTATCTGCACGTGTGATACACTCGTACTCACGAGTGCCCTCCTCTGGCACGACTCGTGACGTGTAGCACGACTCGTGAAGGTGAAAAAGGGTCGGCTTACTGGAGTGTTTGAAAAAAAAAAAAAAAACCCACGCCATCTCTCTCTCTCTCTCACAACCCGCTCTCATCTCTCTCCCTCTCAAACCGTTGGTCTCTCTCTCTTTCCCCCTCGCCATAGTACCCGCTGCCCTACCCCCCCCCCAAACTGCCATCTTCCCACCACGAAAACCACCACCTCCTCCATTAAAGAAACTTCCCCCCTCATTCCCTTCCTCCCTAAACTCATCCCTAACCTCAAATCACCCATAATCACCATCTCCACCCACTTTCTCTCTCTAAACCCTAAATCCCAAATTCACCAATTTTCATCAAATTCCCCCATTCTTCCACCTTCAACCACCATTTAAACCCTAAATACGACCCAATCCATCGCCATTAACCTTCAATTCCGAGTTTGATGTCCGAATTTCATAAGCCTTAGAATTCCAAATTTGGGTTTTTTTTTTTACTCATCTCTCTTGGAGCAATTTTAGAGGGACAAGGATAGTTTTTGGGCACAATAAGAGCATTGGAAGGTAATAATTCTCATCATCCTTCGAATTTTAATCTGTGGATTGTATGTGGTGGTTATTTTGGAATTGTTGAAGGGATATTGTCATTGTGGTTTCGTTGATTGAGTATGTGTGATTATTGTTGATTATTGTTGTTGTTGGTGAGTGATTGTGAGCGTTGTTGTGGTTAATTGAAATCGAGAAATATGGGAAGGAATAAGGTCGGAGCAAGTAGTAGTGGTGAGAGTAGTAAAGCCGCGAAGAAGGTTAAAAAGAGTGTGCTTATACCACCTCCTCCCGAGGGAGATATCTTCTTAGGACTTAAAAATTTGAATGAGTCACAAAAGAATAAATGGAGGAGTTTAGATAAGTACAAACGTAGACTTCAAGTCACAAAATTTTTGGATGCGGGTGTGCTTGATTTAATTAGTTTGGAAGTTCAAGTCGGAAAATTGTTGAGGGAGACTGGACTTGAATTATTCCTGGGGAAGAACGCGGCAGTTTACAAGCGCTACACGCTTGAATTTCTTTCTACTTTTGAGAGGGTGCAAGTAAGGGGGTGCCGAGTGTGAAGTTTCACCTAAATGATCAGGTGAAAAACTTGTCCTATTCTGAAATTAGGAATATATTTGGGGTGTCGGAGCCTAGAGGGAAGTTCGAAGAGAATGATCAACTGGCGCACCATTTCTTTGTGGAGTTGACGGGGTTCACTTATTCCAAGCCCGACAATGTAGCCACTAGTCTAACCCACCCTACTTGGAGTCTTGTCTATAGAGGCTTATCAATGACTTTTCTGGCAAAGGGGGAGCCGGCGCAACTGAACATCATGGATGTTGCGTTATTGAGGACGGTACTGCCCAAGGCCTCTAGAACGCTCCCGGATTGGGTGGATATTTTTTTGGTTAGGTATGCACTTTGTGTGAGTAGGGGGTGTGGTAACATCCCGATGGGGGGAATGATCACTCTATTGGTGGAACATTTTGTTCAAGATCATCCCGATGCGGTTGTGTATGTTAGGGGACCCAACTTTTATGACCAAGATTATTTGAGCTGGTTTGATGACTTCACACGTGTGGGCCCTGTGCTGAAGTTCCATTATGAGGACGGACTTTCTGTGATGTGTGAGCATGGGACTGTTTTCCCATCGGGCTCGGCGGCTAGGGATTGGAGAATGCCCGGTGTACTTGACGTCAGGAGTCGATTGTGGGTTCAGGAGCATGATAATGATGATGGTGATGATGATCAGGATAATGATGATGGTGATGATGAGCAGGATCATGATGATGATGAGGAAATGTAGGAGATGCCACAGCAGTAGGGCGGTTCTGATGCTTTTGGGGACTGGACACAGATGCGGTCCTTTTTAGAGGGCCAACACCAAGAGATGCTCTCTATTGTACAGTCCTAGTACACATTTGAGGATCAGATGTATTAGAACAGATTTACTTTTGAAGATCAGATGCATCAGGACAGATATGCCTTTGAGGATAGGCGCTGGGAGGAGTTTTCTGATAGATTAGAGTGGGTCGAGGACCAGCAGGCTATTATAGCCCGGAGACATCAGCAGATGGAGTCCTGGATGATGGAGCAGCAGGGGCCTCCGCCGTATATACCAGTGGAGGATGAGTGCTACGCCATGATGGCATTCCGGGCAGAGGCTCGGGAACAGAGGCGTGCATCCAGACGGACCCCACATCAGGGAGAGGGCTCCAGTTCATAGTCTCAGGCCCCGCCACAGCCCCAGTATCCACAGCAACCTCAGTATTACTCACAGGCCCACTGGCAGTGGCAGTGGCCACAGTGAGGGTACACATTTTCCTTACGCTTTTATTGTCTTTTATTTTTATTGTTTCATACACACTGAGGACACTGTGTAGTTTAAGAGTGGGGGAGGGTTTGTATTATGTATAGTATGCATTTATTTATTTTTATGTTCTTAAAAAAAATAAAAAAAATATTATAGAGAGTCTAAGTGAAAACCCGAAAGGGCGCTTAGGCAAAAGGTGAGATTTTAAGTGATTTATCATTTATTCACCGGAGAGAATGTTGGTGTTGGTGCCCTAGGCACGTTTAATAAACGTTATAATTGTTATCACTTATTTCATATTAATAAAGAGATGTTTTGATTATTATTGTTGTTCATGTTTACTTATAATAATCCCCGTCCCTATTAATTGTTTGGTATTAGTATAAAGGCTAAATGATCATGGGATGATCGTGTTAGATTTATGGGTACTTGTTTAGTACTGGACATGACCCTCTCTATGAGATTTATGTCATGGTCAATGTCATACATATATCTCATATTAGTTGTGTCATTTGAATCCTTAGACATGAAGTTATTATGGTCTTCCACTTGATGAACATTATGTTTGACATATTCAAACGCTACCTTTAACCGGGTAGTTATAAAGGGTATGATTGGCATAATCGGATTCATATAGGGAAGAATAATAAGCTAAATGGATTTGTCCCTCTACGGAGAGATGTCAAGCTTGGGCCTCTCGTAGGAATGATGTTGATGAAAATGTTCGGCCGGACTCAAATGAATTGATTGGATCAATGTCGTTTGGATTATCAACATATTCGGAATTGAGAAAGTATTGAACAAAGACAAGTTGACTCGTTGACCATGACTTGTGTTCAATGACATCGTGGACAAAAGGATTGTGACATATGCTAAAGGAATGCGAACTTGTATCTAGTTATACTATTTGGGTAGGTATGATGGTTTGCTAGAACCTAATCATATCTTATGGTTTCATGTTTGAACCCATTGCCAACTTAGTATAATCCTAGAGGGTCACACACAATAGAACGAATCCAAAAGGGACTATATTGGAATATTGGATCGAAGGACCATTGAGGGATTTAAAGAATTAGAAGAAGAAAACTGGAAACAAAGGTGGTCCGGGCGGACCAGTGGAAGGACCCGGGCGGACCTGGCATGGTCCGGTCGGACCACTTGCCATACCCGGTCGGACCAGTCGGTTTCGGGAGGAAACTTCCTTAATCCGTTTTCTTGTGGGTTTAGACATAAGTTACCTATTTTGAATAGGTCTAACTTGTATATAAACATCCCTAATTCGTCCCTAATCAGTTTATGTGTTTTTGCAAGCCTCAAAAAAAGTTTTTGAGAGAATTATTTTGTTCTAAGAGATTATTGATTGAAAAACAAAATTATACACAAATTATATTCCATATTGTTCATATTAATTGTGAAAACGTGTTTCACAATTTTGGTCTAGCAACCAAGATCAAGAAGCTCCTTGATATTCGTTCGTGGTGTGGATACCGCTAGAGGGTGAAACTCATCATCTTCAAAGTTCGTGTTCAAGCTTTGTGTTTGTGATCAAGTTTCTAAATCTCGACCAAGATCAAAGGCTATAAATCAAAGTCATCAAGGGTTAGTATTCTAGTATTCATATTGTATGTATTTGATATAATCATATGAACGGATCTATGGCTTTGGGTTTCTATTAAAATTTTAAATGCTATTTTCCGCTGCGCATGTTACTCCGAAACCCAACAGTGGTATCAGAGCCCCGTTCATGTTGATTAATTCAATACTAGACCATGTTATGTGTATATAAATTGCTTGTTTATGTGCCTAGCATGATATGAATATTGAACTATGATGTTTATGTGTTATATGATTTTATGTGGTTTATTGTTTTATAAACTTTAATCTCACTATTCAATCGCAATAAAAATTATGTTGGATTTAAAATTGTTTGGGTTATCAATCTCTGATTGGATCAAAGTTTTGATAATCGGGGAAAAACAATTTTGAAACAAATTTTCGAACTTTAAAAATTTTGGTTTTCTGGCGAAGGTCCGATCGGACCAAAGGAAGGACCCGGCCGGACCATCTAGTCTGGGTCGGGGTTCTGGCTTTTGATTTTGGTCAGATTCTGAATCTGAATTTTTCGAAGGGGTCCGACAGGACCAGTGACAAGATCCGGCCGGACCTGCTGGTCTGGAGCGAGTTTTGGGCAGTTGGTTTGGGTGCGGATCTTGGGGTTTGAATTTCCTATTTGTTTTGATCTTGTGATTCTGAGATTGGATCAGAGTTTGGATGGCTAACCTACGTTCATCGAGATTGTGTTTCCCAAACTTGATCGCATTCAAAGTTTCAAAGATAAAACGAAGTTAGAATTATGAAGAGTTCATAATTGCTAAAATTGAGAATCAAAATTCTTGATTCAAAGATTGGAGATCCATGTGGAATTGTGGATGCAATTAGCCTACGTTCATCGAGACCATTTATTGCTTAGTTTCGGCCACATGGACTACTTTCTTGGTTTCTTGAATTAGTGCGGAATTGTGGATGCCATATGGCTTAGTTTCGGCCGCACTTCTTGTTGTCTTGATTTGGAGATAATAACCAAAGTTGAAATAGTTTCATCCTCATAATTATAGAGAAACTAATGACACATAAATATTATGCTTAAATTAATGATTATTAATTTAGTGACTAAACTTGATGCATAACATGTTTATATTATGTGCTCATAAATGTGTTGTATGCTATATGCATTGAACCTTCATAAAAGTTTTAAGTCCTTTCTGCCATGCCATGATTAAACACTTGTAAGTACATGGGTGAAATTCATCTGGGCTCGCCTCCGCGAGGTGCATTAATTTTATTCATATATGAGCAAGATGAGGTTCATTAATTTAATGTGGGTTCGCCTCCGCGAGGTGTATTAAATTGAATGGTTCGTATACGTTTAAAATGGTTGGACTTAATTAGGCGTCAAAACAGTTTTGGGCCTAGGCAAAGATGAGATTTAACATGCTTTTTGAAATTGGATTTCTTAAAGAATCTCAGAAAATAATCTAAGAGTCATATGGGATATGATTGACATGATTATCTACCTAATTAATTTAGTTTTGAGCGGTCCGCCTCCGTGGACTCAAAGTTAAATTAAAGTTGGATCTTAGCCCATTTAAATTATATTATACATTGAATGTATAAGAATGTTATATAATTTAGTGGGAGTATTTTTTTTGGAAAAATACATTGTTAATTTCTTTAATGAAACTAATACTTATTAAATTTGAATAATTTTGCACAATTGTAGATAATGACTACCAACACTCAATCAATTTTGTTGCGATCGATCCTTGAGAAGGATAAGCTTCAAGAGAATGGTACTAACTTTATGGATTGGATCCGTAGCCTTAGAATAGTTCTAAGGCAAGAAGATAAGTTGTACATTCTCGATGGGCCTCTTCCCGATGAACCAGAAGCCATTGCCCCTAGGGCAGAAAGAGACAGTTACAAGAAACATCGTAATGATTCTAGAGATGTAAGTTGTCTCATGCTTGCTACTATGTGCTCAAAACTCCAACAAAGTTTGGAACATTTGGAAGCCTATCAGATAGGCGTGGAGTTAAGATCCATGTTTCAAGAGCAAGCTAGGCAAGAGAGGTACAAGACCATTATTGCATTCACTTCTTGCAAAATGAGTGAAGGGCAACAAGTGAGTCCTCACATGCTTAAAATGAAAGGTTATGTAGAGCATCTTGAGAAACTTGGCTATCCAATCCCATTGGAGCTAGCCACGGATCTCATTCTTAATTCATTGCTTAAAAGTTATAATCAGTTTGTGATGAATTATAACATGCATGGAATGGATAAGAATCTCTCCGAGTTGCATGGTATGCTTAAAACTGCAGAGATGAAGATTGTGGAGAAAGGTTCTCCTGTGCTCTTGGTTCATGATGGGAAGAAGGCTAGTGCCAAAGGGAAGGGTAAGAAAGTTGTCAAACCCAAGATAAGCAAGGCAAAGGTTGCCAAAGCTTCTGAGGCAAAACCCGATTCACAAAAGGATGCAATCTGTTTCCATTGCCAAGAAATTGGTCATTGGAAACGTAATTGCAAGGCTTTTAAGGAAGAGCAAAAGAAGAAGAAGAGCAGTGGGACTGCGTCGACTTCAGGTATCTATATGATAGGTATTATCCTTTCTACCACTGATTCTTGGGTATTGGATACCGGATGTGGTTCTCACATTTCTTTAAATGTGCAGGGACTAAAGAATAGGAGACGGCTTAAAGAAGGTGAAGTGGACCTACGAGTGGGAAATGGAGCAAGAGTTGCTGCATTAGCCGTAGGAACTTATGAAGTCACTTTACCTTCCGGTTTAATACTTGTTTTGAACAATTGCTATTATGTACCGGATTTAAGTATAAATATTATTTCAATTTCGTGTTTGAATAATGAAGGTTTAAAGTTTCTTATTGAAAATAAGAAATTTTCTATTTATTTAAATGATGTGCTTTATGGTATTGCAAATTCATTTAATGGCCTTTATGTCTTGGATGTCAAGAATGATGAAAATATCTATCATATAAATAAGAAATCTAAACCCAATGATATAAATCATACTTATTTGTGGCATTGCCGTCTTGGTCATATTAATGAGAAGCGTATCTCAAAACTCCATGGGGACGGTCTTTTGGGTTCATGTGATCTTGAGTCATATGATACTTGCGAGTCGTGTCTTCTTGGAAAAATGACTAAGACACCTTTTACCAAGCTAGGTAAAAGGGCAAGCGACTTATTGGGGTTGATACATTCCGATGTATGCGGACCATTAAGTAGCAATGCTAGGGGAGGATTTCAATACTTCATAACCTTCACTGATGATTATAGTAGATTTGGGTATGTTTACCTAATGAAACATAAAAGTGAAGCATTTGAGATATTTAGAATATTTCAAAATGAAGTAGAAAAACAAATTGGCAAAAGTGTTAAGGCACTTCGATCAGATCGAGGTGGAGAATACTTAAGTCATGAATTTGATGATCATCTAAAGAATTGTGGAATAATTTCACAATTAACTCCACCCGGAACACCACAGTGGAATGGTGTGTCTGAGAGGAGGAATCGGACTTTGTTAGACATGGTTCGATCAATGATGAGTCAAGTTGATCTTCCTTTATCCTTTTGGGGTTATGCTCTAGAAACCGCCGCTTTCACACTAAATCGTGTTCCAACTAAATCGGTTCAAAAGACTCCATATGAAATATGGAATGGAAAGAAACCTATTTTGTCTTTTTTAAAGATTTGGGGTTGCGAAGTATTTGTCAAAAGACTTATCTCCGACAAAATTGAACACAAATCCGATAAATGTATTTTCGTGGGATATCCTAAGGAAACTAGAAGATATTACTTTTACAACCGAGAGGACAACAAGGTGTTTGTTGCCCGGACTGGTATCTTTTTAAAGAAAGAGTTTCTCTCCAAAGAAATCAGTGGGAGTAAAATAAATCTTGAAGAAATTCGAGACCCAGAAAATAACATTGAACCAATAATGGAACAAGAACAAGAACCACAAGGAATTGTGGAACCTGTTCAAAATACACAAGTAACTCGCAAATCTGGTAGGTTACGTTCCGAGCCCGAGAGATATGGTTTTCTCGTAACGGATAGTAATGAGGTGGAGATCATTGATAATGACGAACCAACCACCTACCAAGAGGCGATGTCTTCTCCTGATTCGAAGAAATGGCTTGGAGCCATGGAATCCAAATTGTAATCCATGCAAGATAATTAAGTTTGGAACTTGATTGATGCGCTCGAAGGTGTAAAAACCATAGGATGTAAATGGGTCATCAAGAAGAAGACTAACATGGATGGTAAGGTGTATACTTACAAAGCTATACTTGTAGCGAAAGGTTATAGGCAAGTTCATGGTATTGACTATGATGAAACCTTTTCACCCGTAGCAATGATCAAGTGTATAAGAATTTTGCTTGCCATTGCCTCATATCATGACTATGAAATATGGAAAATGGATATCAAAACTGCTTTCCTAAATGGAAAGCTACAAGAGGATGTGTATATGACACAACCAGAAGGTTTTGAACAATATTCTAAGGTATGCAAATTGCAAAGATCCATCTATGGATTGAAGCAAGCTTCTAGGAGTTGGAATCTCCGTTTTGATGAATCGGTCAAAAAGTTTGGATTCATCAAGAACGAAGATGAACCTTGTGTATACAATAAGATTAGTGGGAGCATAGTGCTATTCCTTATTTTATATGTGGATGACATATTACTCATTGGAAACGACATTCCTACACTTCAGTCGGTAAAGACTTGGTTAGGAAAGTGCTTCGCAATGAAAGATATGGGTGAAGCCGCATATATACTTGGCATTAAGATCTACAGAGATAGATCAAGGAAGCTAATTGGTTTAAGCCAAAGTACATACATTGACAAGGTCATTAGAAGATTCCGCATGGAAAATTCTAAGAGAGGAACCTTGCCAGTATTACATGGAGTTTCTCTAAGCAAGACTCAATGTCCTAAGACAAAAGATGAGCGTGAGAAAATTAATGATGTTCCATATGCTTCGGCAATTGGGTCCATCATGTATGCCATGATATGTACTAGGCCGGATGTATCTTATGCTTTGAGCATGACAAGTAGATATCAATCCGACCCCGGTGAAAATCACTGGATGGCTGTAAAAGCGATTCTTAAGTACTTGAGAAGGACTAAAGATTCATTTTTGGTCTATGGAGGAATGGAAGATGATCTCGTTGTAAATGCTTACACAGATGCAAGCTTCCAAACCGACAAAGACGACAGTCGATCGCAATTGGGTTTTGTGTTTATGTTAAATGGTGGAGCTGTAAGCCGGAAGAGTTCCAAGCAAAGTACAACCGCTGATTCTACAACGGAAGCTGAGTATATTGCTACATCGGATGCTGCAAAGGAAGCTATTTGGATTAAGAAGTTCATCACTGAACTAGAAGTAGTTCCTAGTATTGCTAATCCAATAGACCTTTATTGCGATAATAATGGTGCTATTGCTCAAGCAAAGGAACCAAGAGCACATCAGAAATCCAAACACATACTTAGACGTTTTCATATCATTCGAGAGATCGTTGATAGGGGAGACGTGAATATATGCAGAGTACCTACTGATGACAATGTCGCGGACCCGCTAACAAAAGGACTTCCACAAGCTAAACATGATGGTCATGTTACGTCCATGGGTATTAGATACATAGGAGATTGGGCCTAGGGCAAGTGGGAGATTGTTGGTGTTGGTGCCCTAGGCACGTTTAATAAACGTTGTAATTGTTATCACTTATTTCATATTAATAAAGAGATGTTTTGATTATTATTGTTGTTCATGTTTACTTATAATAATCCCCATCCGTATTACTTGTTTGGTAATAGTATAAAGGCTAAATGATCATGGGATGATCGTGTTAGATTTATGGGTACTTGTTTAGTACTGGACATGACACGCTCTATGAGATTTATGTCATGGTCAATGTCATACATATATCTCATATTAGTTGTGCCATTTGAATCCTTAGACATGAAGTTATTATGGTCTTCCACTTGATGAACATTATGTTTGACATATTCAAATGCTACCTTTAACCGGGTAGTTATAAAGGGTATGATTGGAATAATCGGATTCATGTAGGGAAGAATAATAAGCTAAATGGATTTGTCCCTCTACGGAGAGATGTCAAGCTTGGGCCTCTTGTAGGAATGATGTTGATGAAAATGTTCGGCCGGACTCAAATGAATTGATTGGATCAATGTCGTTTGGATTATCAACATACTTGGAATCGAGAAAGTATTGAACAAAGACAAGTTGACTCGTTGACCATGACTTGTGTTCAATGACATCGTGGACAAAAAGATTGTGACATATTCTAAAGGAATGTGAACTTTTATCTAGTTATACTATTTGGGTAGGTATGACGGTTTGCTAGAACCTAATCATATCTTATGGTTTCATGTTTGAAGCCATTGCCAACTTAGTATAATCCTAGAGGGTCACACACAATAGAACGAATCCAAATGGGACTATATTCGAATATTGGATCGAAGGACCATTGAGGGATTTAAAGAATTAGAAGAAGAAAACTGGAAACAGAGGAGGTCCGGGCGGACCAGTGGAAGGACCCGGGCGGACCTGGCATGGTCCGTTCGGACCACTTTCCATACCCGGCCGGACCAGTCGGTTTCGAGAGGAAACTTCCTTAATCTGTTTTCTTGCGGGTTTAGACATAAGTTACCTATTTAGAATAGGTCTAACTTGTATATAAACAGCTCTAATTCGTCCCTAATCAGTCTATGTGTTTTTGCAAGCCTCCAAAAGAGTTTTTGAGAGAATTATTTTGGTCTAAGAGATCATTGATCTAAGAACAAAATTATACACAAATTATATTCCATATAGTTCATATTAATTGTGAAAACGTGTTTCACAATTTTGGTCTAGCAATCAAGATCAAGAAGCTCCTTGATATTCGTTCGTGGTGTGGATACCGCTAGAGGGTGAAACTCATCATCTTCAAAGTTCGTGTTCAAGCTTTGTGTTTGTGATCAAGTTTCTAAATCTCCACCAAGATCAAAGGCTAGAAATCAAAGTCATCAAGGGTTAGTATTATAGTATTCATATTGTATGTATTTGATATAATCATATGAACGGATCTATGGCTTTAGGTTTCTATTAAAATTTTAAATGCTATTTTCCGCTGCGCATGTTACTCCAAAACCCAACAGTGGTATCAGATCCCCGTTCATGTTGATTAATTCAATACTAGATCATGTTATGTGTATATAAATTGCTTGTTTATGTGCCTAGCATGATATGAATATTGGATTATGATGTTTATGTGTTATATGATTTTATGTGGTTTATTGTTTTATAAACTTTAATCGCACTATTCAATCGCAATAAAAATTATGTTGGATTTAAAATTGTTTGGGTTATCAATCTCTGATTGGATCAAAGTTTTGATAATCGGGGAAAAACAATTTTGAAACAAATTTTCAAACTTTAAAAATTTTGGTTTTCTGGCGAAGGTCCGACCGGACTAAAGGAAGGACCCGGCCGGACCATCTGGTCTGGGTTGGGGTTCTGGCTTTTGATTTTGGTCAGATTCTGAATCTGAATTTTTCGAAGGGGTCCGACCGGACCAGTGACAAGACCCGGCCGGACCTGCTTGTCTGGAGCGAGTTTTGGGCAGTTGGTTTGGGTGCGGATCTTGGGGTTTGAATTTCCTATTTGTTTTGATCTTGTGATTCTGAGATTGGATCAGAGTTTGGATGGCTAACCTAAGTTCATTGAGATTGTGTTTCCCAAACTTGATCGCATTCAAAGTTTCAAAGATAAAACGAAGTTAGAATTATGAAGAGTTCATAATTGCTAAAATTGAGAAACAAAATTCTTGATTCAAAGATTGGAGATCCATGTGGAATTGTGGATGCAATTGGCCTACGTTCATCGAGACCATCTATTGCTTAGTTTCGGCCACATGGACTACTTTCTTGGTTTCTTGAATTAGTGCGGAATTGTGGATGCCTTATGGCTTAGTTTCGGCCGCACTTCTTGTTGTCTTGATTTGGAGATAATAATCAAAGTTGAAATAGTCTCATCCTCATAATTATAGAGAAACTAATGACATATAAATATTATGCCTAAATTAATGATTATTAATTTAGTGACTAAACTTGATGCATAACATGTTTATATTATGTGCTCATAAATGTGTTGTATGCTATATGCATTGAACCTTCATAAAAGTTTTAAGTCCTTTCTGCCATGCCATGATTAAAACACTTGTAAGTACATGGATTAAAACACTTGTAAGTCCTTTCCGGATGTAATTTTTGGTGAGCTTCAAAGTTATGTCTCAAGGATCAAAAATAGTCAAAGTCAAGTTAAAGTCAAAGTCAACCGGAGCGGAGGAGTATAAGACCAACCTGCAATTTCTGGAAGTTGAGGTACTGTTCTGCGATTACTGAAAGTTTGAGGGCTGAACTGAAAATGGTGAAGACTCCAGGGACTAAAACAGAAAATGTGGAAATTGGCCTGTTGACTTCCGGATTCGACAGACTGGCGGCTGGGATTTTTTCTTCAAATAATTTCCTTTTGAATCCATATGTACCAGAATGACACTAGGGAAAATTTATGTACCAAAATGACCACTTTGTGAGAATTCGGCATTGGTGGTGCCGTTTTTGGTTTGAAGTCGTCGTTGGCAATGCCGACTTTAGGTTTAAAGTGAAGTCGGCATTGGCAACGCCGACTTTAGCTACTTTTTTTTTTTGCCTATGCTAAAGTGCAAATTAGTGGTTTTCGTTAGACTTTTTTTTAAATTATAGTGATGTGGCACGAGGCACGAGGCAGCATGGCGGCGGCATCAAGGTGGTGGCGTGGTGACAGGTGAAGCAACTGGATGGTGTAGTGGTGGTTGGTGCAGCGCTGGAAGTGCAGGGGATGAAGAGATGGCGGCTGCAACTTAAGTTCAAATCTTTCATTGTTTTGTGTAATTTTGTTGCTATGAGTAAGGACCACAGTTGATTAAATATGGTAATTCATCTCATTGAAAATGGAAATAGGAAATCATTAAAAATGGAAGCATGTAATTAGAGAAAAAAAGAAAAAAAGTAGACAATTAAGAATTGAGATTAACTTTCTGGAACGGAGGGAGTAAAAAAAAAGTGGTGCAAACAATTGTAGATACCCCGGGAAACCACAACTTGGCTAGAGCGGTGAATTATCCTAAGATGTCTAACTTGTTTTAGATTGTTTAGAGTCGCCACCTATGTTTTTAAAGGAACATAAGAAAAACCTAGAAATAGCCTAATTTATGTACAAAACCAGAGATTCGGGAGAGAAGGGTTCGGGGATTAGGTGACGGAGTGGGAAGTACTTAAACACCCACTCCGCCCCGCTTACGCGGGTCTTGCTACTATTGGTGTTCTAATATTTACATATCCTTCAATTAATTAAATAGAAATGTGCTAACAATTGTGATGAGAAGAAAAGGGGAAATAAAGGGGAAATAAAATAAAATTGTTTTATTTATTTAATGATAAAGGTTGCATGTAACAAGTAATGTTAAAGAATTACATTAAGAGATGAAGAGAAATTAACATGGTGAATTAAAGTTAAGATTAAAATGTAGGGAGATAACCTTAACTAACTTCAATATGTGAAGCAGTCATGTTGGTCATGTCCCATTAATGGGGATTGCATACATCAAGAAGAAGAAAACAAAGGAAGAAAATGGAGTTGTACCTTGAGAAACAGGACTTGGAACCTTGACTTGAAAGTGTTGTTGTTGTAATGAAATTATTGTAGAACAATTTGTTGTATAAAAACTCTTGTTGGAGAATTTGTGTAGAGAATTGTGTATAGTGTAGGTGTAGTGAAAATGTGAGATTAAGGTCCAAAAATGAGGTAGAAGATGATGGTTTTTATAGGTAAAATTAGGAGGGAAAGGTTGGAGGGAAATTGGTCAATCCATGTGAGATGGAATTGACCAATAGAAAATAAGATAAATGAATAAAGGAAAAATAAAAGAAATAAAAGAAATCAAATAATAAATGAAAGAAATATTAGTTTTTGGGAAAAAGCTTAGAATTTGAGATTGGGAGTTAATGAGAAAAGGGGGGATGAATGTGGATGTAAAAAGGGTTGTTTGTGATCAAGAAAAAGGAGGGAAATAAGATGCAATCCGTTACTGCTAAAGTGGGAAGCGCGCGAGTCCCGCTTTTGGGGCGAGACGCGCGCGTAGCCCGTTAACAGTTCCGGAAGCGCCCGCGGCAGAAAAGGACAGAATGACAGAATGACCCTAAAAGTTAACTCTGTTATGCAGTTTAGTCCAAAACTAACGGAATCAGTTAGGAACTTAACCGAAGTAACAGAAATCAACAAAAATAAGTTAAATAAAAATACTTTGTATGCAATCGGGGTGAGAGGTCCAAGGTGGGGTGTCTACAGAGCCCCTCGGCGACGCGGATTGCGAAGCAAAACGCGTCGACGAAAGTAAAAACACCCGCCGAGGACATCGACAAAGAAAAAGAAAGAAAAGAAAGCAAAGACTCGATGAAAGCAGTAACTTGAAATTGCTAGAGATAGGGGTGCGCTCCCTGTGTGAGCGTCTTTTTTTGGTAGAGGGGGTGGCATGATCCGTTGGTAAACCTGCCGGCTGAATCCGTTAAGTGAGGCCGTTAGTGAACCCTTGAATGAGGCCGTTAGTGAGCCTTCGAATGAGGTCGTTAGTGAACCTTTGAGGAGGCCGTTAGTGAACCTTCGAATGAGGCCGTTAGTGAACCTTGAGGCCGTTAGTGAACCCTTTGAAATGAGGCCGTTAGTGAACCTTTGAAGAGGCCGTTAGTGAACCTTTGAATGAGGCCGTTAGTGAACCTTTGAAATAAGGCCGTTAGTAAACCTTTGAGGAGGCCGTTAGTGAACCTTTGAATGACGAATCCGTTAGTGAAATCCGTGGATGAGGCCGTTAGTGAACCTTTGAGGAGGCCGTTAGTGAACCTTTGAAGAGGCCGTTAGTGAACCTTTGTTGACGAATCCGTTAGTGAAATCCGTTGATGAGGCCGTTAGTGAACCTTCGAGGCCGTTAGTGAACCTTTGTTGACGAATCCATTAGTGAAATCCGTTGATGAGGCCGTTAGTGAACCTTCGAGGCCCTTAGTGAACCTTTGTTGACGAATCCGTTAGTGAAATCCATTGATGAGGCCGTTAGTGAACCTTCGAGGCCGTTAGTGAACCTTTGTTGACGAATCCGTTAGTGAAATTCGTTGATGAGGCCGTTAGTGAACCTTTGTTGAAGAATCCGTTAGTGAAATCCGTTGATGAGGCCGTTAGTGAGCCTTCGAGGCCGTTAGTGAACCTTTGTTGACGAATCCGTTAGTGAAATCTGTTGATGAGGCCGTTAGTGAACCTTCGAGGCCGTTAGTGAACCTTTGTTGACGAATCCGTTAGTGAAATCCGTTGATGAGGCCGTTAGTGAACCTTGGAGGCCGTTAGTGAACCTTTGTTGACGAATCCGTTAGTGAAACCCGTTGATGAGGCCGTTAGTGAACCTTTGAGGAATTGCTGCTTTGAAGCCGTATGCTGTTTGGCGTTGCAGTTGACTTTTGCGGGGATGCGGGCATGGTTGACTGTGGAGCATTCTCTGCTGGGGATGAAGTGCCTCGAGTTACAGATGCTGTTTGACTTCGCGGTGGTACCCGTTATGTGCTTTGCAGGTATATGTGCTAGTGCAAGAAGATGCATGAAGTGTGAAATGAAGAAAGAAATTGTGCTCGTGGTGCAATGTGATTTGAAAGCAGTTTTGCATGAGAGAGAGATTTGCAAGAATGAAGAAATTGCTTTTGTGTGTTGTGTGATTTTGAGGAAAGTATTAATGAATGATGTTCATACCTTCACTTACCATGGCCGCTTGATTCGGGATGGATTGCCGAAGGATGTTGATACTTTTGATGAAGATGATGAACTGCCATTGCCTTCGATGGAATGTTGCTGAGATGACATTCTGAATGATGGGTTGGTCGTGCCAAAGGCTGCCTACGTATCTTTTGAAGGGAATCAGACCAGCGTAGTTCAAGGATGATGGAGAATGCTGGAGGAGAAGCTAGGAGCAAAGCAAAGTAAAGCACATACTTTTGCACATAGAAGGAGAAAAAGAAAAAGAAAAATCTGTTTTTTTTTTTTTTTTAGAAAGGAAAGAATATGCACACATGTGAGGAAAAGATTTTTTTTTTTTTTTTAGTTCGTGGGTGAACCATTTTAACCATTGTGTGCTTGTGAAGCCAACCCAAGATCAAGTCATGTTCAGTCGAAGTCCGGATTGCCTCGCTTGAATTCTGTTGTCGCCGGTGTGCCCAACGAAGATTGATGTCTAGCCCCAAGAGATTTGTTGATTATGGGGCTTCAAAAGGCTTTTGCTGCCGAGATGAGGGGTTGCTGATTGTAAAGCCCCTAGAATGCCTTTGATGCCAAATTTTGAGGGACTTGCATAGCTCCAAGATAAATCAGCTCTTGGACCATTCGAGTAAATCGCCCTTTGTTGTTGTAGTGAGCAAGCCCCAAGAGGATATCGTTGATGTCAAGCTTCGAGAGATTGCAAAGCCCCAAGTGTCGTGGGCTTGTAGATGGCGGGATGTGAAGACCTTTCATTGTAAAGCCCCAAATAATCTCGTGATTGGCTCGGCATTGAGAGGGGATGTACCGTTTGGTAGAATTCTTGATAGAGATCTCCTTCTTGCTCTTACTGGTGAGATGAATGGTCTCATTGTGGTCGATACCCAAATGGCTGAGGGCTTATGTCAAAGGATGCAGTAATGTCTTGCGGTGCCGTCGAGGTCGCGGAGGGTAAGGTCTTGGCGTGATAAAGTCTCAAATGAGTATGCTTGCTTGACTCTTCTTGAGTTGAACTAATGACGCATCTTCGGATGCAACTAGTGCTGTGGCCCAACTTTATCTGAGCTGCACCGTGTGCTTTTGATCTTGGAGAAGGGGGTGCTGAATTGCAGAAACATTGGGATTGGCCGTGGCATTTCCCGCTATAACCCTGTTTTGATTAGAGTTTAGCATATTGAATCTTTTTCCTTTTCTCTAAGACTTCCTTCAAAATCTAGCTGTGAGTTCTAACAAAAATCATCAACTTCATTCATAACATCGGAGTCTTCATTTAAAACCAAGAGGCCTTTGAGTTGAAGTGTTGAGAGACCCTTGAATCTTGATTGTTCTCATGGAGCCATAAGACTACTCTACATTGCACTTGCTCGAGTATTGTTGCCCAAAAGACTGTCGGTCGCGAAGCCCTAATACTGCCCTTTGCTTGAATTACTGTATTGCCGTAGCCCAAAAGATTGTACATTGCGAAGCCCGTTGAGACCTTCGATGCCGAATTGAGGAAGCTTCCAATGTTGCACATGACTTGGCCGGGGATACTGCTGGGGAGTTAATTGCTCTTTGCCGAGGGAGCCTTTAAGACTTGACCGTAGCCCTTAGAGTGCCATTATTGATTGCGAGAAAGGTCCATCCTTGATTGGGGGAAACGAGCACGGGCACACATGATAGGAGGGCTTTTTTGACATCCCTTTTGAGAGACTTTGAGGATAGTCTCACACATCTTTCTCGAGCATAGCCCCTAGGGCTGATTGATTGTCAAATGAAGCAAAAGAAGTCCTTGTTCTTAGGTCACATATCCCCTAGGGCGTCACCATTTGTTGAGCAAAGCAAGAGTGACTCATCCTCGTGCGAGGGAACAGACATGAGAGGTCATGGCAAGAGCTACTCCATTTCTCGGGAGCCTTTCGGCGTATTTTAGAAGCACATACTTGAAGAAGCTTTGAAAACTGAGACACATGTTGTTGCTATTTGCTGCCCAAGCCAATTGACTAGCTAGGGATTATTTGTGCAACCTCGTGCCCTTTTATGATGGGCTCGTTCTCGGATGGCTCTTGGTTACCACGGGCCTTCTTTTCATGAACCCAAAAATGCACACTGCTGGAGAATGATGCCGATAACCCAAGACAACCTTTGATGGTGCTATATCTTGTCGAGCCTTTTGCAATCCCAAAGTTGACTCGGTGGGGAATTGACTTGCTGAGGAGATTCAATGTAGAACTTGTCTTCTTTAGAGGCCGGGGATCTCCATTTCTCTTTCCCTTCTCTCTCTCACTCTCTCATTTTTTTATATGACGCACCCTGTTTTTTGCCTAGACCGCCCTTTCGGGTTTTCAATCTAGCGGGCATCTCTTTTGCGTCTTCATCAATTTTTTTGACTCAATTGATGAGGAAGTGTGCATTGACTCTAGCTGAGGAGATAAGACATGTGATTTTGCGGTGGAGACCTTTTGTCACTAATGATGAGTGACATTGACTTGACTAGGGAAGTGTCCCTAGTATTGACATGTATTTTTTATTGAATTGAATGACTCGCGAAGGCAAGTAAGTCATTAAGAGAGAAGAGAAGGAAAGCCCCAATTTGATTGCAAGAAATTGGGAGTATGCAGAAAGAATAGAAGTCCCTAGACTCGACAAGGAGCGCGAAATGATTCCAAATCTAAGAAAGTTGTTCAATCTTTTTGGTGATTAATTCATTGGCAAATGAATCGTACAAAGATGTCTTGACAAGTTCGAGATGAAGGCCGATCACCATAACGCGCTAGGGCTAAACATTTCTTCTTTCTTGCATGAGACCGGACCCGCAGGTTGCCTACGTTCCTCCAGTGTAGAGGCTCAGGTCACCGTAGTTCTTGTGAATTCTCCATTCTTCGGGATGGAATTGTTGCTTCGTCGTGTAGCTTCGTCCTCCTTTGGTGGATGGAATGATGTTGATCTTGATGTGAACTTCTTTGATTGAGGGGGATTTTTTTTTTATTTTTTTTTTTTGTGCTCTAACTTTTGCCTAGGTTGATTTGAAGAGTTCAACCTAGTGAGCTTCTTTTTTTTTTTTTTTTTTTTTAATCCCCCCTTTGAAACATTGCTTGATTTTTCTCCATGGTTGTTGCTTCACCTTGTTTATCTTGGCTTTGTCGTTGATGTTGGTGTCGATGTTTAGCCCCTAGGCGTTCAAGTGATGGCCTTCGTTCTAAAACTTGTTTAGACATCTTTTCATCATTTTGCCAAGAATTAATTGAACAACTTGGAAGAGTGTGTGAGGACAAGAACGACTTTTATTTAATGATTGACTCAAAATTTATCATTGGACGAGAGAAAATATTAATGCACACATTAGAGGACTTTTGACTCTTTTTTTTTATCCTATTTCTAGGTAGAGAAAGAGAAACGGAGATTGTTGTCGTCATCCCCCATGTCGTTGTAGTCCTCATTGTCGTTGTAGTCTTCTTGTGGCATGATTTCTTGTAGAAGCCCCATTTCGAAACCAAATCATTCTTCTTTGATGAGTTCTTGCATGTTGGCACTCTATAAAGGTTGCTCTTCACCCACAGTAAATTCGCCGTTGTCGAACAAATCTTGGATGATGTTTCGGAGAAGGAAGCACCCTTCCGTAGTATGGCCACTATGCTTGTGGTAGCCGCACCATTCACCATGTGCATGATTCTTCGGTATCGTCTTCGGCTTGTACCCCTCTAAAGGCTTAACCTTTCCACTTGCCACCAAAGTTTCAAATGCTTCGGCTTGGGTTACTCCTAGGAGAGGAGTGAAAACTCGGTTGTTGGCGGTACCTTTGTAGCTTTTGAGGGACGGGCCACTTGAGCATGCTTTACCCTTAAACTTTGCCTTGTTGTTGGTGGGCTCTTGCAAACGGTCTTTGAGCTCGGAAACCTCTTCCTTGTTAATCTTCCTCTCGAGATCAAAACGGACTTGCCACAAATCGTCTTTTCGGCGGGCATCCTCGGAAAGTCTATCCATTTGTTCCCCCATGGCTCTTATTATGTTGAAGAGTCTTTTGTTGGAAACGGAGAAGTAACCATTGTTGTTGTTACCGTTGGAAGCCATTGGACCTATTGAAAGAACACGGTTGATCTTAGGATGGTTCCACAAACACCTTTTGAGTAAAGTAACTTCACCCACAACAAAGGAAAAAGACTCAACCACATAAAAAAAAACGACTCTTTTTTTTTATTATTTACAAAAGTCGGAAGGACGTGGTCCTTTTTTTGGGGTTTCTAGAAAAATAGTGGAATCGTCACACTAGTATATAGACCTTCTCGCGGTCCCATATACTCATCGGATTCCACAACGCTTGTGATACCTACATGTGACGGGATTAAACTAAATTAATGTAGTAAATCATACATGCGGGGACGGATTTTTTATTTTCGTCCAAGATAGCTACTTTTGGGGACGGAGTTTTATTTCGTCCATTGCAACAAATTGGAATGTATGATTTGAAGACATTAGTTTAGGGAAATCTCGGTACATGAAAACCGACTTGAGTCACGGAGTGTTAGACCCTAGACTAGAAATGTGTGGCTTGTGCTCGGCTTGAATATGAGGCTCAAAGGTCACCCCCGGCATGTAGTCATGAACTACGCCACGGGCTGAGGTTTACCGCTTCGAAAGAGTCAAGGTCTGGTGGAGCTTGAAACTTCCTAGGACGGGCCTCGACGGGTTTGGGGTTGGACTTGTGCGACTCGATAGTGAGCAATTGATAAGAATATGTGCATGTAGTGTGAGGTCTAATAAGTGACAAAATATTTTTTTTTCAAAGAAAGAAAAAAGAAGGAAACAAATAAGCACGTATTTACAACTCCCGAATCACCCGTGTGACCGGTAAAAATAAATAGAAAGTAAAAGAAATTGTATGCAGGCCCGGTGCCCACACACTGTCATTCTGCTATGTTCTGCTTTCTGTGCACTGTTCTGTTTCTGGAAAATTACCCAGAAGCGCGCGCCTTAGGGAAGTGATGTGGGAAGCGCGCGCATTGCGCAATGAATATGGGAGGCGCGCGCATCTGGGGTACCTGTCAGAATGTTAGAAGAAACTGCGGACTCAGGGGATTGCCCTGGTCCCAAATTATGTAACTTTACCCTGCAGAAACTTGTTAGCATAGAAATATGGAATTGAAGGACAAGAAGGAAGGTAGGCGATTCTGGTAATTGGGGTCGGACGCGCGCGCTTTAGGCCAAGGAGGCCAGAGGCGCGCGCTTCCCACCCTTTTTACCAGAATGCCCAGAAAACAGTAATAAGAACACCAAAAGTTAAGAACACAAGTTTAACCCTCTAAATACTCCCCAGCGGAGTCGCCACTGTAGATACCCCGGGAAACCACAACTTGGCTAGAGCGGTGAATTATCCTAGGATGTCTAACCTGTTTTAGATTGTTTAGAGTCGCCACCTATGTTTTTAAAGGAACATAAGAAAAACCTAGAAATAGCCTAATTTATGTACAAAACCAGAGATTCGGGAGAGAAGGGTTCGGGGATTAGGTGACGGAGTGGGAAGTACTTAAACACCCACTCCGCCCCGCTTACGCGGGTCTTGCTACTATTGGTGTTCTAATATTTACATGTCCTTCAATTAATTAAATAGAAATGTGCTAACAATTGTGATGAGAAGAAAAGGGGAAATAAAGGGGAAATAAAATAGAATTGTTTTATTTATTTAATGATAAAGGTTGCATGTAACAAGTAATGTTAAAGAATTACATTAAGAGATGAAGAGAAATTAACATGGTGAATTAAAGTTAAGATTAAAATGTAGGGAGATAACCTTAACTAACTTCAATATGTGAAGTAGTCATGTTGGTCATGTCCCATTAATGGGGATTGCATACATCAAGAAGAAGAAAACAAAGGAAGAAAATGGAGTTGTACCTTGAGAAAGAGGACTTGGAACCTTGACTTGAAAGTGTTGTTGTTGTAATGAAATTGTTGTAGAACAATTTGTTGTATAAAAACTCTTGTTGGAGAATTTGTGTAGAGAATTGTGTATAGTGTAGGTGTAGTGAAAATGTGAGATTAAGGTCCAAAAATAAGGTAGAAGATGATGGTTTTTATAGGTAAAATTAGGAGGGAAAGGTTGGAGGGAAATTGGTCAATCCATGTGAGATGGAATTGACCAATAGAAAATAAGATAAATGAATAAAAGAAAAATAAAAGAAATCAAATAATAAATGAAAGAAATATTAGTTTTTGGGAAAAGGCTTAGAATTTGGGATTGGGAGTTAATGAGAAAAGGGGGGATGAATGTGGATGTAAAAAGGGTTGTTTGTGATCAAGAAAAAGGAGGGAAATAAGGTGCAATCCGTTACTGCCAAAGTGGGAAGCGAGCGAGTCCCACTTTTGGGGCGAGACGCGCGCGCAGCCCGTTAACAGTTCCGGAAGCGCCCGCGGCAGAAAAGGACAGAATGACAGAATGACCCTAAAAGTTAACTCTGTTATGCAGTTTAGTCCAAAACTAACGAAATCAGTTAGGAACTTAACCGAAGTAACAGAAATCAACAAAAATAAGTTAAATAAAAATACTTTGTATGCAATCGGGGTGAGAGGTCCAAGGCGGGGTGTCTACAACAATGAAACAAACTGTTCCTAACAACAAGAAAAAGACATCTTTCGGGAATAAAATAATTAAAAAAAAAGTCTAACAAAAACCACTAATTTGCACTTTAGCATAGGCAAAAAAAAAATATAGCTAAAGTCGGCATTGCCAATGCCGACTTCACTTTAGGCCTAAAGTCGGCATTTCCAACGACGACTTCAAACCAAAAACGGCACTACCAATGCCGACTTCTCACAAAGTGGTCATTTTGGTACATAAATTTTCCCTAGTGTCATTCTAATACATATGGATTCAAAAGGGAATTATTTGGAAAAAAAATCGGCGGCTGGAGATGAGTTTGATTTTACTTATTTTCTTTTTATTTTATTAGTATTGTTTTTTATTGATAATTCCTTAGTCATGTTTTTATTTATTAGTTTTGAATTAGAGATAGATTAGGTCATTATTCTTTTGACTGGAAAAAACACTACGTCTTTTCTCTCTAGAGCTTTTGTAACCCTTCCATGGAGAACTAATCTCCATAGCTCTGGAATGAAAGCTTGAACCCAATTTATTTCAATTGAGGTAATTTTCTTAATCTCTCGTTTAATCTATTCATAATTTTGCTTGTTCTGATTTTAAATTAATAATTAGGGTTTGTGGATTTGGCCAATCCATTAGTTCTGTTTATTGATCTATGCTAGAATTCTCTGTTCTGTGCCAGAATTAGGGTTTTCACCATAGCATCTTCACGAATTGTGTATGTGCCATAGCAATTCGGGAAGTAGGCAAAATTTAGCGATTATCTGTGTGAAATAATCATAGAAAGCGTTCTTTATCTTAGTCTCTTAAATTGAATCTGTTAGGATTCATTGTTAGTACACCCACCTTAATTTGATTGATCCATGCCACGTGTCTTTTTATGGACTTTAGGACCGCATGTAATGAAGTTCTACTTCAATTTTTAGATAAGTCCATTTCTAGATTTTTGATTGTCTAGGCTGAGTATAGTTCGGTTGTATCATTAGCGGCTTAGTGCTTCAAGCCGTCATCTTGAGACCGCCAGCATGGAGTTCTTCAGTTTTCATCAAACTGCAGAGCAATTATTGAAGAATTAAAGATATGTCATTTATTCCTTAGACAAACATTCCCTTTTTAACCGTAAAAGGATGTTGTTATGTCATGTCAAAATAACTCTAAGTTAACTTGGAGTTTCTGCAAGGAATGTCGGTTTGTCTATCAGTTTGAATTGTTTACCGTTAGTCCTTTCTGCAACAAAGGACAAATGTCAGGTAGTGGTGCAACAACTACCTACGACTACAAGACAAATCCAAGGACGAAAATGACAGCTCAACCAATGGGATTTTGACAGCACTGTACCCTTCAGATTTGATTCAAATCTTTACCCAACGGTCACAAGGGTGCTCTGCCTATAAATAGCCTCCATTATTCAATAATGAAGGTTGCTGAGCTTCAAGAGATTCATTCCCAAGTGTTCAAGTTTTCTTTGAAGATTCAAACCCAGATATTCATATCTTCAAACCATCTCCTTAGCAAACCCAGTTTTCGTCATCAAAGCTTCAAGCCTAACAACCTTTCATACTTAGCCTTTACAACAAAAGACTTCCATTTGCTCAACCATCATTTAGATACTTAGAGCATTTGATTCCTTTTCACACACACACCCGATTTATATGATCACATAGATTATATACTTCGAAAACACCGGTTGTTATTATAGCTTAGGTTAGACTTATTGTTTAGAGTTTAGATTCATCTTGTTAAACCTCCTCTAAATTAATAAAAATCTAGTAGCTATTAGAAAATCCTAGACTAACCATCTAGGTAGAGGATGTAGTTCATTTAAGAACGAACCTCTTCAATTTGTGTGTTTGATCTTTATTTTCTGTCTTGGTATTTATCTTTCTTGTTTGTGGTCTTTAACTTGTCTCCATATACGAAATGACTTGAAAGATGAATTGTGTTTTCCTTTGAACTTTAAGTTTAACTATTCAGTTGCATCATAGTGTTTTCTCAACCTGAGTCAAACCTCCCAACTCTTTATCTAACCTATTTGGCCAAACCGCAAACTCCGCTGTGCATTTTATCAGTTCGGTTCTTGTGCTTTGAACCGCAGTTGGCCAAACTGATAAGTACTCGGTTGATTTTAAGGGTATTTTTGAAAAAGTTTTGGACCGCTATTCACCCCCCCTCTAGCGGTTCTGTACCTTTGTTGCCCTCTGGGACCAACAAGTGGTATTAGAGCATATCCACCAAACTTGTTTTTACAAGCTTAACCGCTTGGGTGCTGATCCAATGGCAAACACAAACACCCATATGATGCAAACATCCAATTCAAATCACTTACCGATTCTGGATGAAGATAGTTTTATCTTTTAGAAAGATAGGATGATGAAACACATGATTTCATGTGATCGTAGACTGTGGACCGCGGTTACTGATGGACCATATGTTCCTATGAAAGCTAATCCACATGCAGGAACCGCAGGAGAAGAAGCTGAAGTTAAGAAGTTAGAAAGTGAATGGACTGATGCAGACCGCATCAATGTGGATTTTGATGGAAGAGCTATGTCCATGCTAGTGTCAGCTATTGACTTGAGGACTCATTCTAAGGTGCTTCACTGCAAAACCGCAAAGGCTACCTGGGATGCTATAGTTGACTTTCTGGAAGGAGATTCAGATACCAAGAAGAACCGCCTCTATCAACAGAGAAGACTCTTTGACTATTTTGTTAAAAATCCTAAGGAATCTCTTAGACAATGCTATGAGAGGTTTATTGATATTGTTAATGTGTGTTTTTCTCTTGGACATGTCTACTCTAATACAGATTTGAACATGAGATTCATGCAAGCACTTGGTAGAAAATGGCTGATCAAAACTACTAACATTGAAGACAACAAGGACTTGGAAGCTCTTGATCTTCGACACTTGTATGCCATGCTGAAGGTTTTTTAATTCAAGCTTGAAGAGGTTCATGAAACCGAAAGCAGATTTAAGACACTCTCTCTAGCTGCATTCAATAATACCTCATCTCCCATCTACAATCCAGACCATCATCAAACCGCTCCTCACCTCCACTTGCAAACTGCTACTCCTGACCAAAATGCTCCTAGATTCAATCCTCAAACCGCACCTCCTGAGTATTACCAGCAGTCTCACCAATCCTATCCTCAATCACATCAACCATATCCTCAACCTTATCAATCTTATCAGCAGTCTCCTCAACCCTACACTCTTCCTCAAAGCTCTTATGCTCAGAGTGTAGGATCACAATCCTCAAGTTCTACTCAAGTTGATTTTGATGAAATGGATGATGAAGAATTTGCTTTGTATGTGAAGAAATACACCAAGTTCAGGAAAAACAATAGATCTCAATTTCCATCCAAAGGCCCAGCAAAGTTTGTCCCTCCAACCAGATTCAACAAAACTGCAGATCCCAAGACAAGGGATGACTTGGTCTGTTATAACTGCAGACAGCCAGGTCATTTTACTTCAAGCTGTCCTAAACCGCGTTATGAAGCCGCGCCAGCAAAGAAACCATTCAACAAGAAGTTCGTGAAAAGAAGAGGAATGGTAGCTGACCAAGGAGATCAACCGCTGACATGGATGGGTTCAGACTCAGATGAAAGTAATGATGAAGAAACTGCAAATCTCTGCCTCATGGGATTTGAAGAAAGAATTGAAATTGACGAAAGCCTTCCACTGCCAAATCAACAAATGAAGTCAGTTTCACCTAAGACTCTTGAGGCTAGATTAAGCAAAGCTCCTACAACACCAAACTACACTCCTGAGGTTCAAGCAGACCAAAGTCATGATGACCAGGTACTAGAACGTGCTAATATTATATGTCAACAACACACTGTGCTTAAAAAGGTATATAAACTAATGGCTGCGGAACTTGAAGAATCCCAACGTGTATGTAAATCCCACAAGGAGGAAATTGAAAACCTCAAGCTTTAAATTTCTGGGATATCTACTATTGTGGATGAAAACCGCTATCTGAAGGACAGAACCGAGGTACTTCTCACCCAAATCCATGAGCTTACTGTACAAAGAGATGACCTTCAAAAAGTGACCGATGTATGGACTAAGTCTGGTGTCACCGTGGAACAAATCCTAAATTCACAAATTTCTACTTCGGATAAAAGTGGATTGGGGTTTAAAACCGATGATGGGTGTAAGTGTCCTTGTCTCTGTGCCGAAGGTGGTGTGAAACCTACTGAACAAACCAAAGAAATTCCTAAGGTTAATCATGCCGGTAAAAAGGGCTCAAAACAAGAAATTAAAAGGCAAAATTATTTCTTTTAGTACCCTAAAAACCAGACTGGGAGAGATTCAAAGTGGAAAGAGAAATCCATAGCGGCTGAGGCAACCAAGGAAGTATTGAGTGAAACCGCTCCTAGTCGGTTTAAGGAAATTCCTATCATTTTCCTTAAAGCCGCACCTAAGAGGAAGGTTGAGCTCAAAAAGGTAATCTTTGTTAAAGCCAAAACCGCTGACCCAGTAAAACATGAGAAACCGAAGGTCAGTAAAGGGTTTGTAAAACCGCAACCAAAACCTGGATTTATTCATTGTGCTATTTGTGCTGATTATGGTCATGGTGCTGGTCATTGTCTTTTAAGGTTCACACCCAATGCCAAGGGATGTAAAAATCCTAAGGTCAAACAGGTGTGGGTCCCAAAAAGCTGCTAACCCTAGGACCCAAAAAAAATAAGGGGGACCAAAATCTTTAATGTTTATTTTTCAGATCGTATGCTTTATGGCTGGAACCGCAAAGAAGAATAAGTATCTTTGGTACTTGGATAGTGGTTGCTCACGACACATGACCGGAGATGATGAACTTCTTTGTGATTTCATCAGTATGAGAGGCCCCCAGTAGTGTTTGGAAATAACAAGAAAGGAGAAACAATAGGATATGGGGCAATCAAACGTGGAAAGGTGACCATTGAAAATGTGTCACTAGTAGAAGGACTCAAGCACAACCTTCTCTCCATATCCCAGTTTTGTGACAAAGGAATGAACTGCAACTTTACTTCAACTAATTGTTTCATCAAAGATGCAACTTCCAGAGTTACTCTACTGACTGGCAACAGAACAGGTGATGTATATATGATAGATTTGAGTAATATTGTTTCTATTATTGACCTCTGTTTTGTAGCAAAAAATGTTAGTGAAATCAGCTGGTTATGGCATAAGAGGCTCAGCCACTTGAACTTCAAGTATCTAGCAAAACTACAAAGGGATGGTCTTGTCAAAGGACTACCCAAAGTGGCTGACCATCATGATAAGATATGTAAAGCATGCCAGCTTGGTAAGCAACCCAAACAGTCATTTCCAAGCAAAACCCCATCTTCAACGAACCGCTGCTTACAACTGTTTCACATGGATTTATTTGGACCTGTCCAAAGCGCCAGTATAGGAGGAAACCGCTATACCTTGGTGGTTGTTGATGACTTTTAAAGATATACATGGTTGGAAATGATGGCCTCAAAAGATAATACTTATGGCATCGTAACCGCTCTATTTAGACAGCTCCAAACTCAGAAATTGGATGACATTGTTGCTGTGCGTTCAGATAATGGAACCGAATTTACAAACAATGGTGTTGCCCAATATTGTGATGATCATGGAATTGATCATAACTTCTCTGCCACTGGGGTTCCACAACAGAATGGAGTTGTAGAAAGAAAGAACAGGACTTTGATTGAAGCCGGGAAGACCATGATTGCAGAAGCAAAGCTTCCCAAATACTTCTGGGTCAAAGCTGTCAATACCGCATGTTTCACCCAGAACTGCTCCCTAATCATTAAAGTTCACAACAAGACTCCTTATGAATTGTGGAGAGTCAGATCACCCAACATTTCCTTCTTTAAAATATTTGGATGCAAATGCTACATCTTATACAATGGCAGAGAGCATCGAGGTAAATTTGATGCTAAGGTCGATGAAGGTATCTTTGTTGGTTATTCAAAACACTCTAAAGCTTTTCGTTGTTTCAATAAAACTTCATTAAAAATTGTAGAGTCAGTCCATGTTACATTTGATGAACATGATCTTCTTGAGCCACATATGGCTCCAAATGCTGCTGATGATTTTAGTGGTTTTGAGACAGGTACATCTTACCCTAATCATGCAACCGCAAATGACCAACCTACTCAAACCACTCCATCAGGTTCTCCAGCCGCTCCAAATCAAACCGAAGGTGTTGCTGTAGACCCGCACTCTTCTGATCCCATTCAAACCGTTGATCCAGTTCCAAACATCACCTTCAATGAAGATTTCAATGATTATCAAGAAGACCCTCCTCTAAAAAATCTTCAAGAAATAGTGGTTCATAAAGACCTCGCTCCAGAAATCAATGAGCATAGAGACCATCCAACAACCAATGTTATAGGTCCTATCAGTTCTGGTGTTCAAACAAGAGGAAGCTTAACTCATAGAGATAACCACAGTTTGTTCTCAACCGCATTGTTATCTCAGATGGAACCGAAGAAGGTAGATGAAGCTCTAAGTGATCCAAGTTGGGTAGCTTCAATGCAAGAAGAGCTCAATCAGTTTGAAAGATGCAGAGTTTGGACTCTAGTTCCAAAGCCCAGAGATCACACTGTAATTGGAACAAAATGGGTATACAGAAATAAGATGGATGAAAATTGTACTATAACAAGAAACAAAGCAAGGTTGGTTGCTCAAGGTTTTAGGCAAGAAGAAGGGATTGATTATGATGAAACCTTTGCCCCTGTAGCCAGACTTGAAGCCATTAGATTTTTCCTGGCCTATGCCTCCTTCAAGAAATTCAAGTTATATCAAATGGATGTGAAGAGTGCATTTCTGAATGGTGAACTACAAGAAGAAGTTTATGTAGCTCAACCACCAGGATTTGAAGACAACAAATATCCTAATCATGTCTTCAAGCTCAAGAAGGCCTTGTATGGACTCAAACAAGCTCCAAGAGCATGGTATGACACTCTATCTAAATTTCTTATTGAACAAGGCTTCTCTAGAGGTAAAATTGATACAACCCTATTTATTTCTAAACACAAAGGTCATTCATTATTAGTTCAAATATATGTTGATGATATTATTTTCGGTTCTGCTAATGAAACTATGTGTGTTAAGTTTGAGAAGCTTATGAAAGGTAAATTTAAGATGAGTATGATGGGAGAGTTGACATTCTTTCTTGTACTCCAAATCAAGCAATGTCATGATGGATTCTTTATCAACCAAGCCAAATATACCAAAGACTTGATCAAGAAATTTGGGCTTGAAACTGCTAAGCCAGTTGATACCCCAATGCAAAAGGCCTGCAGTCTGGATCGAGATGAACAAGGTAAGAAAGTGAATCAGACACTCTACCGAGGTATGATTGGCTCTCTTCTTTACTTAACTGCAAGTAGGCCAGATATAATGTTCAGTGTGTGTGTTTGTGCTAGATTTCAAGCTGACCCTAGAGAATCTCATCTTATAGCTTTTAAACGTATTATTAGATATTTATGTGGCTCTGTTAACCTTGGACTTTGGTACTCCAAAGAATCTTCATTTGATTTGTTAGGTTATTCAGATGCTGACTTTGCAGCATGTAAGATTGATAGAAAGAGCACTAGTGGTACATGTCAGTTCCTTGGATCTCGGCTTGTATCATGGTCCAGCAAGAAACAAGCATCGGTTTCAGTCTCAACCGCTGAAGCTGAATACATAGCAGCTGGAAGTTGTTGCTCTCAAATTCTCTGGATGAAACAGCGGTTGGAAGACTATGAAGTATTTGAAAAGAATTTCCCTATCTACTGTGATAGTACTGCAGCAATTTCTATCTCCAACAATCCAGTTCAACACTCAAAAACCAAGCACATTGACATAAGATATCATTTCCTCAAAGATCATGTTGAAAAGAAGAATATTTTTCTAGCAAAGGTGGGAACCGATGATCAAATTATTGATATCCTCACCAAACCGCTTGAAAATTCAAGGTTCTTTCATTTACGAGGAGAAATGGGTATGCTGGAACTAACTTAATATATTTCATGCCTATTTATTTCTTAGTCTAATAATATTTATTAAGTATTTTGGCTCTATTTAGAAAAAGGAAATAGGGTTCGGTTCTATAAAATTCGAAACCGCTATATAAGTTCGGTTGAAGATTCCGGTCAAACCGAAGTGTCAAGAAGAATAATGTCAGTTTGATCCAAACCTTAAGGAGAAAGCAAACTATCGGTTTAATCTAGTGAAACCGAAGCACATCTGAGAAATATCGGTTTCATAAAAACCGAGAATGAGAAAAAGTAAGTCGGTTTACTCAAACCGCTCAGGTATGATATTGCATTTTAGTCCCTACTTTATGTCACTTCATTCCTTAAGGATCTTTATGCAATTATCTCTGCCGCATTAAATGCAAATTGACAGGTACACTGAAGGTTGAGTTTCCTTCAGCCGTCATGCCCGCTCCACTACCCGAGGTGGTTAATTGAGTATAAAAGACAAACTAAATTTTAATTTAACTTTTTACCTTCTTACTCTTTTCAGCAAAATCTTTCTCTTTCTCCTCTGCACTCTCTTTGTTCTCACTCTAAAAATTTCATACTTAAAACAATTTTCGAAATGGCACCAAAGAAAACCATTGATCTGGCTTCTACTTCTACATCGTCCAAACCATCTAAGCCCGATATGGTATGAATTTCTGAACCCTAACTCAGTTTATTTCATTTGTTCGCCATTGTTGAAGCTTAAAAGCTTGTTCATCTTCCTTTGATCATTTTATGCTTTTTCTTGAATTTTTGGTTGGCCTGAACTCGCATTGTCCTATATATACTGATTGATTACTTTATTTCATGATTTGTGTTCAATTTTGAGCAAAATCAATTTTTGGGTTATTTGGTGTTCTTGCGCATATTTGCAGATTCTGGGTTCTAGTGTTGTTATTTGCCTTAGCTTATTCAGAACTTTGTTAGAATCTGCCCTTTGTGATCGTTTTGATATAATTCTTTCACATTTTGGTTAAGTGTTTGTTTTGCATATTCATACTCTGTTCTTCGTGTTCTTCATGCATTCAAACTTTTTTTCAAAATTTTCCCTCTTTGATCCGTTTTATTTTTACTGTTCTCTCAATTTTTTTGTTTTTACATTTTTACCCTTATTCTTCTTGAACCGTATGTTTTTATTGTTAGGATTCCTCGTTATAGTTTGTAAATCTTACTCAAACCGCGGTTTGCTTAAGGTTTCAAACTGTCATTCTTCAAATTACTTCTAACTTAGAATATCTTTCAGGATCCTTCAAACTTTGTCCCCGGTTCTAGAATTCTAAAGGAGGAATTCAAGCAAGATGCAATTGGGAGGAAGCTACTTAAACTACTTGGAGATGCTAAGCTTCTGCCCTTGTTCCTAATGGATGAACCCCAATTTGTAACAATTATCTGTGCTGAATTTTTTGAGAATGGGATCTCCATAAATGCTGCCTTGCTGGATGTAAGAGGAGAACCGATAAGGGATCTAGAAACCGGCGAAGTGAAATTTGAAGATGCTATCAAGTCCACAGTTTGTGGCAAGCCTGTGGTCCTAACCGCTTCCAAGATCGCAGTTCTAGCTGGTCTTGAGAACTCTGGAGTTATGGGGATCAAACCAAAACTTCTGAGCAGTACTACAATGGAGCTAATTGGAGTTAATTCTTTCTCCACCAAGAATTCCTCCAAGAAGGATTTTGGAGAGGTTATGTCACTGCTATGTGATTTGGTAGATACTGGGGTTATGTGCAAAAATGGAAACCATAACAACTTTACCAGTGAGCAGTATGCTTACTGTGTGGCAATTCTTAAAGGGAAGAAACTGCACTGGCCCAAGGTTGTGATGAAGGAGATCATCAATTCCCTAAACCGCCTCCATGCCGCAAAAGCCACTGGGAAGTCTAAGATCAGGACCCACTGCAGGCTTCTGACTAAGTTCTTGCACCAAGACACTGACATCTTCAAGTTTTCTACAGAAAACAAGGACTATTGGTTGGATCCAATTGAGAAGTCTATTTTTGGATCGTCAAAGTTTGATGCATTCAGAACCGCATTTGGATGGCGGTTTGCACAGGCAGTATGGAATGAGGTTGATCTTAGCGTGCTAGCCGCTGCTTCATTTCGTATAGTGATAACGCTTTCTCTTTCTTAGCGCTCCGCCCCCCTTGTATAGTAAGGGGAACTTTGGTTGCGCGGCTTTCTCTTATAGGGTTCTATTTTCTCTGACTTGACTCAGCTTGACCTACTTGACTCAGCGGTTAGAGTATCGCTTTCATACGGCGAGAGTCATTGGTTCAAATCCAATAGTAGGTAAAACTGACAGAAAGCCCCGCTTTTGCCAGCATGAAACGTGGCCCTTTCCCTGAAGCTCGGCTCAACAAGTCAAACAAACCGTATGTTGGTGCCATTGCTGATCAGGCCCATGCTACGATGTTAAGGAATGAAGGTCAGACTGCCACTTTGAACAGATTGGGGTTGAGTCAGTTAGCTCAAACCGCGGTACAGGCTGAGGGGGAGCCTGCGGTTGAGGGGGAGCCTGCAGTTCGGTTTAAACCTGCGGCTCATCCTAAGGAAACCGCTGCTACAAGGAAGAGAAAGGAAACCGCTCAAATCCCTTCAATTATTACAAAAGCCGACTTATCCAAACCGCCCCGTAAACCCTCATCCAAACCGTCATCAAAACCTTCATCTTCTTCAACCTCTTTTCCCCTATCAGACTATCACCTACTCTCTCTAAACCTATCACTTCTAAACCCTCTATCCTAAAACCTCAAATTAAACCTCTCTCCCCATTACATCAGAATGTGGAGAAATCCCTTAACTTTTCTATGGATGCCTCCTCTCTCAAAGCTGCCAAAGCCAAATCCATTCCAGAACTCATTCCTTCACCTCATCTTTTCCTTCTTATCTCCTCTCCTCCTAAACCTTCAACTTCTAAACCGTCATCTGTTCAGTTCTCTGAAGAACAGTTGGCTGAGATTTATAAAGCCTTTCCCAACCTTAAACCTTCTACTCAAACCGAGCCTGAGCAGACCGAAGAGTCTGAGGCTGCGGTTCGGCCTGAGCAGACCGAAGTGTCTGAGGTTGTGGTACAGCCTGAGCAAACCGAAGAATTTGAGGCTGCGGCTATGCCTGAGCAGACTGATGCGTCTGAGGCACTTGGTGAACCTGAGCAAGACATTGAAATCCTTGAGGTTCAACCGCGGAAGAAAAGAGGAAGGTTAGTAAAGAAAAGTGATTTTGTGGAAAACATTGGCAGTCAAGGCCACCAGGAGCAGTAGACTTCAGTGAGGATGACTACAAAAGAGATCATTCACCTCATGAAGGCTCATTTGCTAAAGAATTAAGAGAAATAGCTGAGATGAGAAAGGCAGGTATTGACCCAATGATGGTTGAGGTCTCCCCTCCTTCACTTAAAAGAAAACTGAACTTTGATTCACCAGAGCATACTCCATCCTCTGTTGGTAGTGGTGCCCTAGGCACGTTTAATAAACGTTGTAATTGTTATCATTTATTTCATATCAATAAAGAGATGTTTTGATTATTATTATTGTTCATGTTTACTTATAATAATCTCCGTCCCTAGTACTTGTTAAGCACTAGTATAAAGGCTAAATAATCATGCGATGATCATGTTAGATTTATGGGTACTTGTTTGGAACAAGGTACTGGACATGACCCGCTGTATGAGATTTATGTCATGGTCCATGTCAAACATATATCTCATATTAGTTATGTCATTTGAATCCTTAGACATGAAGTTATTATAGTCTTCCACTTGATGAACATTATGTTTGACATATTCAAACGCTACCTTTAACCGGGAAGTTATAAAGGGTATGATTGGCATAATCGGATTCACGTTGGGAAGAATAATAAGCTAAATGGATTTGTCCCTCCACGGAGAGATGTCAAGCTTGGGCCCCTCGAAGGAATGATGTTGATGAAATGTTTGGCCGGACTCAAATGGATTGATTGGATCAATAGCATTTGGATTATCAACATATTCGGAATCGAGAAAGTATTGAACAAAACAAGTTGACTGTTTGACCATGACTTGTGTTCAATGACGTCGAGGACAAAGGGATTATGACATATTCTAAAGGAATGCGAACTTGTATCTAGTTATACTATTTGGGTAGGTATGACGGTTTGCTAGAACCTAATCATATCTTATGGGATCATGTTTGAGCCCATTGCCAACTTAGTATAATCCTAGAGGGTCACACACAATAGAACGAATCTTAAATAAAAGGACTATATTGGAATTTAGGGTCGAAGGACCTCAAGGGAATTTCTGGAATTATTCTGGGCCTCCTGGTCAACCAAGCGGGCGCTTGGGTTGAACCAGGCGGGCGCCTGAATAAGCCGGAAAAGGGCCTTGACTTTCTGCCCAAATGAGCGGGCGCTCGGTCTGGCGGCAGAACAATTCCTAATTCGATTTAGGAAGGTTTTTGGCACAAGATTCCTATTTGGAATAGGTCTTAATTGTGTATAAAAACACCAATTCGTCCAGACCATATTTACTAGTGCTTTTGTGAGTCTCAAAGAGTTTGAGAGAGATTTTATTTTGTTCTAAGATATCATTGATTGAGGAACAAAATAACTCACAAATAAATTCCATATAGTTCTTTATTATATTGTGAAGGTGTGTTTCATAATATTGGTCTAGCAACCAAGATCAAAGAAGCTCCTTTGATATTCGTTCGAAGTGTGGATACCGCTAGAGGGTGAAAATCATCATCTTCAAAGTTCGTGTTCAAGCTTTGTGATCGTGATCAAGTCTTCAAACCTCCACCAAAGACCAAGAGAATTTGATAGCCATCAAGGGTTAGTTTATTCCTTTATTCTTATGTTGTATTTTATTTAATCATATGAACGGATCCATGGCTTTCGGTTTCGAAATTTTAAATGCTAAATTCCGCTGCGCATGTATCTACGAGACCCAACATCCTCATCTCCTGATTTACCATATGCTCCTACAATGGTTTTGCCAACTTTGGTTTTGCCATCTACTTCTTTGTCGGTTCAACCACTGCCTCTTCCTTTAGTTCAACCACAGGTTATGACTTCGGTTCATACTTCAGTTTCCTTCATAAAACCGACACCAAAGAAAAGGAAGAGTGCCACAGAACTGGCATCTTATCTGAAGAGGTTCAAGGCTGAAACTTCTAGGGAACGAAGGGCTGGAGCTCGTGCCCGTGCCGCCGCCAAAGCCGAAGACCGGTTTTTGAAGGCTGGCCGCCCCAACCCTTATGCAATTTTTCCCAAAGATGATAAGGAAGCTGTTGTGGACCAAATCATTCTAGCCGCTGCAGAACAGCTCTTGGCTGAAATAGCCTATCAGGTTATGAATGATCCCACTCTTGCCTCCAAATTCTTTCTGTTCTTTAATTGTCTTTGCATTCCCAATCTCTATAGATTATTCATTGTGCCTTCTTCTTCCATCTTTCTCTATGATGACTATATGAGATATGATGTTCCTCCTCCTCAAACTGAAATTATTCCTTATTATTTTTCCCTTCCTTTTGACCCCATAGAATTTGAAACTGCCATTAGGGTATCTATGGGCGAAACCTTAGAAGATGCACATACTCTCCTGAAAGGAAAATCTAAACTGCATTCTTCTCCTTCCCATCAAACCGATGATACCATCTCTCTTTCTTCCGATGATGAGTCTTTGCCAGACTACACTCCTTCTGATGAACCTCCTCCTTCATTTTCTTCCTATCCGGTTTTACCACTTCGTGCCTCGACCGCCGATTTGATAGATGCGGTTAGAAACATTCAGTTTCATCAGCAAGTCGCCACTTCTCGGTTTGACACTCATCTCCTCACTATTCAGTCTGATCTTGATGCCATTAAGGGGGGAGAGAGTGAATGATATCTTTGAGATCAAAAATATGCTGAAAGGAGTTTTGGAAAATTAACTTGCCCTTCAAGACATGGTCAGAACCAACCATGAGATTTATTCCTTAAAGCAGAAGGCAGTTGATACCAGGATAGATTCTATAGAAGGAAAACTTGACATTCTGGCTCAACATTCTTTTGACAGCACTGAGCATTTAATGCTTAGAACCGGCAGATTAGTCAGACAAACTGCTGCTATTGAAACTAGAATCAACGAACCTACTGTGGTTCGGCTTCGTGCAGCAGATTTGATTGTTGAAACCGTTCATGCCTTCAGTTCAGGAAATGCTGTTCCAACCGACAATGCCAATGTTGATCAAGCCACCCCAGATCAAGCTGCAGTTGATGATCAAGCCGCGCAGGCCAATATTGCTGAAAATGCTGAAGATATTATAGCTCCTGCTGCCGGTGATGAGATAGACTAGATTGTAATTTCTAAGTCTTTTGTGTTTTCTCTTATAATTCATGTACTTTGTAAGTTTCAAACCTATATGATTGAATTATAATGAGAATGATTGCATAGGATTCTGTTTCCAAAACTTTGTTTATTCAAACTGCTTGTTTGTGAAACAATGCTTGCATCTCTTAAAACCTCATGCACTACATTCATCATGAAAATACTTTTAAGTGCATTGTGTTTTAAACATTCAGTTTAAACATGCATTTCTGATTCTCAAAATCATATCATTCTATATGCATCTGAATGCATTTCATTTCTATCTTTTCTTTATTTCCTTTATTTTTGATAGATTAGAAATCTATGGTCTAGCATAGTGTGTGCATTGACTTGGGACATGCAATTTCATGAAATTTATTTCGGACATGTTCTTACCAAGTACAATGTTTTGCTATTATCATAGTGTGGTAATGGCATCAATCAAATAGGGGGAGATTGTTAAGATTCATTGTTAGTACACCCACCTTAATTTGATTGATCCATGCTACGTGTCTTTTTATGGACTTTAGGACCGCATGTAATGAAGTTCTACTTCAATTTTTAGATAAGTCCATTTCTAGATTTTTGATTGTCTAGGCTGAGTATAGTTCAGTTGTATCATTAGCGGTTTAGTGCTTCAAGCCGTCATCTTGAGACCGCCAGCATGGAGTCCTTCAGTTTTCATCAAACTGCAGAGCAATTATTTAAGAATTAAAGATATGTCATTTATTCCTTAGACAAACATTCCCTTTTTAACCGTAAAAGGATGTTGTTATGTCATGTCAAAATAACTCTAAGTTAACTTGGAGTTTCTGCAAGGAATGTCGGTTTGTCTATCAGTTTGAATTGTTTACCGTTAGTCCTTTCTGCAACAAAGGACAAATGTCAGGTAGTGGTGCAACAACTACCTAGGACTACAAGACAAATCCAAGGACGAAAATGACAGCTCAACCAATGGGATTTTGACAGCACTGTACCCTTCAGATTTGATTCAAATCTTTACCTAACGGTCACAAGGGTGCTCTGCCTATAAATAGCCTCCATTATTCAACAATGCAGGTTGCTGAGTTTCAAGAGATTCATTCCCAAGTGTTCAAGTTTGCTTTGAAGATTCAAACCCAGATATTCATATCTTCAAACCATCTCCTTAGCAAACCCAGTTTTCTTCATCAAAGCTTCAAGCCTAACAACCTTTCATACTTAGCCTTTACACCAAAAGACTTCCATTTGCTCAACCATCATTTAGATACTTAGAGCATTTGATTTCTTTTCACACACACACCCGATTTATATGATCACATAGATTATATACTTCGAAAACACCGGTTGTTATTATAGCTTAGGTTAGACTTATTGTTTAGAGTTTAGATTCATCTTGTAAAACCTCCTCTAAATTAATACAAGTCTAGTAGCTATTAGAAAATCCTAGACTAACCATCTAGGTAGAGGACGTAGTTCATTTAAGAATGAACCTCTTCAATTTGTGTGTTTGATCTTTATTTTCTGTCTTGGTATTTATCTTTCTTGTTTGTGGTCTTTAACTTGTCTCCATATACGAAATGACTTGAAAGATGAATTGTGTTTTCCTTTGAACTTTAAGTTTAACTATTCAGTTGCATCATAGTGTTTTCTCAACCTGAGTCAAACCTCCCAACTCTTTATCTAACCTATTTGGCCAAACCGCAAACTCCGCTGTGCATTTTATCAGTTCGGTTCTTGTGCTTTGAACCGCAGTTGGCCAAACTGATAAGTACTCGGTTGATTTTAAGGGTATTTTTGAAAAAGTTTTGGACCGCTATTCACCCCCCCTCTAGCGGTTCTATACCCTTGTTGCCCTCTGGGACCAACAGAATCAATTAATCTTTAGACCTTTTCTGTGCCAGTCTAGGTTTGATTTTAATTAGGGTTTATAGTGAGTGTGCCACTGCTATAGACTAATCTGTAAGAAGAGACAGAGATTGAAATATATCTCGTGATCAAGTGAATAGGATTAACGGAGAAAAAGAAGTACCAATGAAATTGAAATAGAGGACGGGGATAGTGATCAATCTGAAGTGCTTTTAAATCATTGTTTTTATCATCTTAGTTTAATTTCCCGTCTTAGGAATTAATTAAAATCTCAATTTAACCCCCAATCTGGTCAAGTGACTGTTCGCAAATAATCACTGTTCTTCGTGGATCGACCCTAACTTACCCTAATTACATTATTAGTGGCCGAGTTTAGGTCTAATTTAGTAGGCGTGCGACTAAGCCTGCTATCTAGTTTTTGTTAGAAAGAAAGAATTGCATATAATATCACCCAACTATTTGGGATGTGTGAATTTAGTCACTCGCTTCATATTTCTACCCTTGAATAGCTTAAAACTTATTTGTATACACATGTGATCACTTATTGAAAAATTTTTGAGTTAAAATGTCATGTGCTTTGGTATACTCCTTCCGTCCCAGCAGAAGTGTCACCAATTTTTGGGACACGGGGATTAAGAAAATGTAGTAGGTGTGTGTGGTAGAAAATGAAGAGAGAGAATGAGTGGGGTAAATAGTAGTGTTGGTTGAATAAAATGAGTGATGAAAAATGAAGAGAGAGAATGAGTGGGGTCAAATGGTGGGGTTGGTTGAATATAAATATATTAAAACATTTTCATTTTGGGTAGTGACACTTGTGCTAGGATGGACCAAAAGGGAAATAAGTGACACTTCTGCTGGGACGGAGGGAGTATATGCCTTTCTGAAGAGGCAAGATAGGATGATCAATCAACTCATTTCAGGCATGGTTGGGAGTTTTAGAAAGAGAAAGCGGAAGGAGGTTTGTAAGAGAGAGAAAGTGAAAGGGTGGGTTAATGTGAACACGGTGATTCTAAATAAATGGGTTTGGGTTTTCAATTTTCGCGTTTGGGTTTAGGTTTTCAGTTTTGTGTGTGTTTCAGTTGCAATAAAAAACGAGAATAATGAAATCAACCCACACAACTTCACCATCATCTCTTCCAAATCAAATATCAAAATTAAAAAGAAATGTGTTTAATATATATTCTGGGCACAACAAACATCACCTTCTTTCACAACAAATACTAAATTAATCCATGTCATCGACATTGGAGCGGAATAATCGAAGGGAAGAATTGCGTGCATTTTATCCACAAATATTAAATTCCACAAACGTTTAAACCAAGTTCTCACACTCAAAATGTACCAAATTATGGAAGGAAAATTGAGAATAGAAGTGTGAATGAAAATTATATGCAATCAGAGAGAAAGAGAAATAAAAGGTGTATTTTTAAATTGGTGGCAGAAGATAAAATTGTTGTATTGTTAATTTGGTGGCGGTGGTAGTAGCAACAGTAAATAATGGCCGCTGGTGGATGATATGGAGGAGAGAGAAGAGGGAGGGGTGGTGGGGAGGGGATAGTTTCGGGTTGGGTTTCTTAATGGAGGAATAAGGTGGATGGTTGAACGTTAAACATATCTTCAATTATAATTATAAAATTTCTAGTTAATACTTCAAAATTTAGTAATATGCATTGCACATGATAGCTTATTGATTTTATTTTTTTTAAATAGTGATCAATCCATAAAGATAAAACAAAATCTGGGCGGTCTCCTGTGAGACGGCTCACAAGTAAGCCGGACCATTTTTTTTTTTTTTTTTTGCCTTTTAACTTTTTTTTTTCCGGCCATTTTTTTCTCGCCAGTAAAAGTAACATTTTTTGTAAAGAAATGTAACACTTTTTTCTCATATGTAACATTTTGTTTTCTAAAAAATGTACCACAATTTTGATGAAATAGATTAAAGATAAAATAAGATTGACAACTAAACTAATGTTACATTTTATAATAAATGAATGGAACCTTTTTTTCCTCAATTGTAACATTTTTCTAGCGTTTTACATTCAATTGAAATACAAAACCGCTTATATACATGAATTTTTACTCTTTTTTTAAAGAAAAAAATAACATTTACTCTATAAAACTGTTACATTCATCTATATAACATATTACAATCATATATGCATTGTGTTACACTTCAATTATTACTTTTTCTAATCACAAAAATTATTTATATTATTTGCGAAACTGTTGTTACATCTTACAATAAAAGTGTTACTTTTTAAAGTCAAAACTGTTACTTTCTTCATAATAAAGTGTTACATTTTATTATGACGAGCAACTCACTTGTTTTGTATGTTAAAAAAAAAATTAAATCAAACTATATCATGACCTATCTAGTTTTATTCGTCTCGTCGAGACGAACACACCGGTATTTTTAATTTATTTTTTGACTTCAAAATCTCAAGATATAGCATTTTAAAGTTATTGGAGATTTTTTTTAAAATGGAGGACACATGGCGCTAGCTGGAAGGATGGAGGAGTTGGCTGGGCGGGTGGAGCGGGCATGCTGGCGGCTTTTGACCCATGGAGGATCCGTCTCACATGGTGAGACGGTCTCACATGAGTTTTTGTCAACAAAATCTAGGCTGTACACAGTGAAAAAAAATGAACTTAGTGACAAAATTCACATATCCCAAATTTTAGATGTAATTTCGCATTTTTTTTTAGCAAACAACAAAATCATTTGTATTCATAATGATTAAATAATAGATGACACTCCACAAAGACTGGAGGCTCACCCCAAATATGAAGAGTACTTCCATCGCTTATCTTACAACAATGACAATGCAAATCTAAAATTTTAGACGTTCAGATTCTTCTCCAAACAAAACTTGAACACTGCTTTACTTCGGCATTTAACAAATCCACATTCGGATAATATTTTGCGTTGAACACTTTATATACTTGAAAATCCGGGTAGACGAGAAAACGCCCACCAGACATCTAAAACTCTACGAAACATCTTTGTGCAAGAACAATGGTATCCTCGTCATTGTGTGATAATGTGAGATTCGTCACCCTTACAAAATGAAAAACAAACAAACAAACACAAACAAACAAACATTGAGTCTCAATAAATGAGAGAAATCAATCGGTTCTTAATGAGGGAGAGAAATTCAACGGCTCTCAACAGAGGAGAGAAATTCAATGGCTCTCAATGAAGAAGATTGAAGTTTTTGAGTTAAGAGAGAGAGAGAGAGAGAAGTTGCAGAGAAGTTGAGAAGAGAGAGAAGTTGCAGTTTTGTAATTTCGCGTTGTTGAAAATCCACATAAGACAATATCAAATTATTATTAAACATTTATTTATTATTTATTTAGGATTCTATATACTCAAACATTGCAAGAATATACACTAAACTATAATAACTTGGGGCATTCACAAGAAGTTCCTCACAATATATTGTATTATTCAGGTAGCATTATTGTGTAATGTATTTTTGTTGGAAATAGGTTTGACAAAATGTGGTTTGACCACATTTTGACCCAATTTTCAAAATAGTTTCATTTTTTGTAAATGAAAATAAGTTGATAAATTGAAATCTACATTTTATGTAGATTAGGAAAATGCATTTATTTACTCAAAACCATTTCCGGGTGAATGAGAAATTAATGCTCAAAGTGTGCAACTTTAATGGGTTTATGAATAATTGGAAATATGGAAAGCCATGTATCCCACATTGATTGAAAAATAAAAAAGATGAGAGTATTTAATATAGCTCATCTTAAGTGGAGTCAATCAAGTGTGGGCTTCCTATCATATAAGCTAAGTGGGCCTTTGGGCTAACCATGCAAGCTAGTGGGTAAATAAGTTAATTTTGGGCTAGCCCAAAATTGACCTATGACCCGTGAAGCGGCACGAAGGGCGGAATGGGCGCACTTTGCAAACAGGTCCTGTGACTCTTCATATACCATAAATAACCCCCATCAGATTGTCAATTCATTCATTCCAACATCCAGAGCATAAGAGTAATATGAGAGAGAGTCATATTGAAGCATTATTCCCTTCAAGTCCAGACGTTCCGAGCATTAGTATTTGTTCGCCGAGTTCGTTAGTTTGAAGTGCTTCTACTAACAAAAGTTAAAGTTGGCGCATCTTAGAGAAGATTGCCGTTAATCCGTGAGCACCAGTGCGGGGCAAATTCTTCTTGCAGAGATTGTGTCCAACACAAGCCTCGACTAAAAATCCGTCCCCTTTTTAGTTTTAGTATTTTTCGTCATTTTCAAGAAAGCCTATACTATACCTAACAATCGCAAGAAGAATTTATTGTTTTCTTGAAGAATGGCAACCGATAACGATACCACCCAGTCCTCCGGGGTTAATCCCCGTCCAAATCCAGAAGTAACGAACCAGAATGTTACTCCTGCCCTGCTCTGACTCACCCGGCACATGGTGAGAAACCACCGAAGTTCATCGGGGTGGATTTCGAGAGATGGCAGTAAAAGATGTTGTTCTACTTGACCACCCTCAGCCTTCAAAAGTTCTTGAAAGAGGACCCTCCTGAAGTGGCTAATGATGATCCTGATCCCCAAAGGCGGGTTGCAAAGGGAGCTTGGGAACACTGTAATTTCTTGTGTAGGAATTACATTCTCAATATCCTAGACGATTCACTTTATGGTGTGTATAGTCTAGTGGCTACAGCCAAGGAGTTATGGAACTCTTTGGAAAGGAAGTACAAGATTGAAGATGCCGGGTCAAAGAAATTTGTCATCGGTAAGCTTCTTGACTTCAAGATGGTGGACACCAAAACGGTGACCAGCCAGGTTGATGAATTTCAGCTCATACTTCACGGCCTAGCAGCAGAAGAGATGATTCTGAATGAACCATTCAAGGTGGCAACAGTTATTGAGAAGTTACCACCAGGATGGAAAGACTTCAAGAACTATCTCAAGCATAAACGCAAGGAGATGAGTCTTGAAGACTTGGTGATTCGGCTTCAGATTGAGGAGAATAACCGCAAGGCTAAAGAGAAGTCAGTCAAGGGAAAGGTGGAGTCTAAGGTCCATCTTGCTGAGTCAAGCACCAACAACCGGAAGAGAAAGCCCTTTGGAGATGCCAAGAAGGGTTCTAGGAATAAGTTTAAAGGTGCTTGCTATAATTGTGGAAAATCCGGTCACATGTCCAAGGAATGTCGTCATCCAAGGAAAGAAGACCGAAGGGCTAATGGGAATCAAGACAATGTCATTGATGACATGGATATTGATCTTGCTGCTGCGATGTTTGAAGCCAACGTGGAAAAGTTGGACGACAACCCGAGAGAGTGGTGGATAGACACTGGAGCTACCCGCCACATATGTGCTAACAAAGAGAGCTTCTCAGCCTATACTCCTATCAACGGACGTAAGCTCTATATGGTAAACTCCGCCACTTCTGATGTCATTGGATTTATAAAAGTTGTGTTGAAGATGACTTCAGGCAAGGAGCTGACGCTAGTGGATGTGCTGCATGTTCCAGACATTCGCAAGAATTTAGTTTCAGGCTCGTTATTGAGTAAGGATGGTTTTAGATTAGTCTTTGAATCCGACATGTTTGTTTTGACCAAGAGTGGTCTTTTTATTGGAAAAGGTTACCTTGATAAAGGCCTTTTCAAAATGAATGTAATGAATGTTTACCGCCCAGATGCGAAAAATAAAAGTGTTTCTTATGTTTACTTGTTGGATAATCCTAATTTATGGCATGGTAGATTAGGACACGTAAATTTTAACACAATTAAGAAGTTAGTGAATCAAAAATCTTTACCAATATCTAAATTCGATTGAACTGAAAAGTGTGAAATTTGCGTATAAGCAAAATTGACTAAAGGATCATTTCACTCTGTAATAAGAAACACGAAACCTCTAGAATTAGTTCACACAGATATTTGTGATCTAAAGTTTGTGAAAACTAGAGGTGGGAAAAAGTATTTCATTATTTTTATTGACGATTGCATAAAGTATTGTTATGTATATCTCTTGAGAAGTAAAGATGAAGCTTTAGGGGCCTTTCAGACTTTCAAGAATGAAGTTGAGAATCAACTTAATACAAAAATTAAGAAGATTCGAAGTGATAGAGGGGGTGAATATGTTGCTCCGTTTGAGGATATATGTTGGGAATCTGGCATTATTTATCAAACAACAGCTCCGTATACACCTCAGTCTAATGGAGTAGCTGAACGAAAGAATCATACTCTTAAGGAGATGATGAATGCTATGCTAATAAGCTCTGGTTTGCCCAACAATTTGTGGGGGGAAGCTATACTCTCCGCAAACTGTATTTTGAATAAGATACCTCAGAAAGGTAAAGATGAATCGCCTTATGAATTATTTCATAATCGTAAGCCGACTTATCAATACCTTAATGTGTGGGGGTGTTTGGCTAAGGTTGAAGTACCTAAACCAAAACAGGTCAAGATCGGACCAAAAACTATTGACTGCGTCTTTATTGGATACGCAAGTAATAGTAGTGCATATCAGTTTATTGTGCACAAATCCGAAATTCCTGATATGAATGAGGGAATGACGATAGAATCAAGGAATGTTGTATTCTTTGAAAATATCTTTCCTGCTAAGGAAAGGAAATAGGCAAGTTCTAGTAAGAGACCTTATAAAGCTACGAATGGTCCATCTCAAGAAGAAGATGAAGGACCTAGGCGTAGTAAACGGCAAGAGTGGAAAAGTCTTTTGGTCCTGATTTTCTCTATATGCTAGAAAACGAACCAGCGACTGTTACAGAAGCTTTATCATCTCCAGATTCTCTGTTCTGGAAAGAAGCTATTAACAGTGAAATAGAGTCCATCATGCATAATAATACTTGGGAGTTGGTTGATCTCCCTCTAGGATGCAAACCGTTAGGTTCCAAGTGGATCCTCAAAAGGAAGTAAAAGGCTGATGGATCTATCGATAAATACAAAGCCCGACTAGTAGCCAAAGGGTTTAGACAAAATGAGGGATATGATTTCTTTGATACATATTCTCCTGTCACAAGGATCACATCCATTCGTGTTCTCATCGCAATTGCTGCAGTGCATAACCTTGAGATACATCATATGGATGTAAAGACAGCTTTCCTGAATGGAGAGCTAGATGAAGAGATTTACATGGAACAACCCAAAGGGTTCGTAGTTCCTGGTAAAGAGAAAAAGGTGTGTAGACTTGTAAAGTCATTGTACGGACTAAAACAACCACCTAAGCAATGGCATGAAAAGTTTGACCGAACGATGTTGGCAAACGGTTTCAAAATAAATGAATGTGACAAGTTTGTCTACATTAAAGGAACGTCCAATTCATTTGTGATAGTTTGTTTGTATGTAGATGACATGCTAATAATGGGAAGTACTCATGAATTGATCATGAATACCAAAGGCATGTTGAAAAAACACTTTGACATGAAAGATATGGGAATTGCTGATGTCATCTTAGGAATAAAGATTTTTAGAACATCAGATGGAATAGTCTTGTCACAATCCCATTATCTTGAGAATGTTCTTCGAAAATTCAATGTCATTGATAGCCCTCCTGCTAAGACTCCGGTAGACTTGTCTTTACACTTAGCTAAGATAGAGGGGAACCAGTTTCTTAAATAGAATATGCAAGGATAATTGACAGTCTAATGTACTTAACTAATTGTACATGTCTAGACATTGCATATTCAGTGAGCAAACTAAGTAGGTTCACAAGTAATCCCAGTGCGGATCACTGGAAGGCCCTAATGAGGGTATTGAGATATTTAAAGTATACATTAAAACATGGGATACTTTATAATAGATATCCAGCAGTATTAGAAGGATACTGTGATGTCAATTGGATATCCGACACGAATGACTCAAAGTCCACAAGTGGATATGTATTCATAATAGGTGGAGGAGCGGTGTCGTGGAAGTCTTCTAAACAAACGTGTATAGCACAATCTACGATGTAATCGGAGTTCATAGCCTTAGACAAAGTTGGTGAAGAAGCTGAGTGGCTAAAGAATTTTTTGGAAGATATTCCTTGTTGGAATAAGCTTGTGCCTGCTATTATGATACATTGTGATAGTCAATCAGCAATAGGAAGAGCACAGAGCAGTATATATAACGGTAAGTCTAGACACATTCGTCGTAGACATAATACTGTTAGACAGTTGATCTCAAATGGCGTTATCACAATTGACTATGTTAAGTCAAAAGATAACTTAGCGGATCCGTTTACGAAAGGTATAAACAGAGATCAATTGTATAAGTTGTTGTTAAGGGGAATGGGTTTAAAATCCACAACAAAAGAACACATAGCGAACACTCAACCTTGAGAATTGAAGATCCCAAAACCTTGGTTCAATGAGACAACTAAGTTATGAGGTTCGGTTGAAACATTTGGAACCTGTTTCATACTCATTCCTAGAACATCGAAGTGTATGTACGTGCAACAGTGGTGAGGTTAAGTTGAAGAAACTTTTAATGATTCCTATACCTAAGTGGTAGAGTATTGCAGGATACTCTTTATAGGAGATCACCTATCTAAGAGACAAGTAATAAGGCCGCTTCTAATGAACACTTATGAAGAGATAGGGTCCAGGGCCAAAATGGACACAACGTGAGAACAAATAGTGTTAGAGCTATTATTGTGTAAGTACTATTGTTTTGGTATACATTATACAGTCTCTAGTTCAAAGCATCGCGCTACTAACAGGCTAGTATATCCGATAGTATTTTACTAGGGAAGGTTCAAAGCCATAAGCTACCTATCCCGATGCAATAATAGTTCGCCGGAACTTTTGGACGAATCTGCATACATGCATTAATTGTCATTCATGTGGGGGATTGTTGGAAATGGGTTTGACAAAATGTGGTTTGACCACATTTTGACCCAATTTTCAAAATAGTTTCATTTTTTATAAATGAAAATACGTTGCTAAATTGAAATCTACATTTTGTGTAGATTAGGAAAATGCATTTATACTCAAAACCATTTTCGGGTGAATGAGAAATTAATGCTCAAAGTGTGAAACTTTAATGGGTTTATGAAGAGTTGGAAATGTGGAAAGCCATGTATCACATTGATTGGAAAATGAAAAAGATGAGAGTATTTAATATAGCTCATCTTAAGTGGAGTCAATCAAGCGTGGGCTTCCTACCATACAAGCTAAGTGGGCCTTTGGGCTAACCATGCAAGCTAGTGGGTAAATAAGTTAATTTTGGTCGCTAGCCCAAAATTGACCTATGACCCGCGAAGCGCCCGAAGGGCGGAATGAGTGGTTTAGGGTGCACTTTGCACGTACGCATCGGTCGCTGGGAGCCTTAAAGTTTTGAAAAAAATCGGCTCGGTGGCAGTCCAGTGGTTCGGTCCACGCGCATGGGTCTGGAACGGCGGATCGGATCCGTGCCCGTTCGTGTATGGGCGCGGATCGGATGGCGGTTGTGGGTTGCACCCGTTCACACTGGGTCGGGGTCGGTTCGTTGAATCTGGCTCCTCGATCAGGTGCGATCCAACGGTCCAGTTTCGCCAGATCCAAATTCTGCCTATTCCTCAACAGGTCCTGTGACTCTTCATATACTATAAATAACCCCCACCAAATTGTCAATTCATTCATTCCAACATCCAGAGCATAAGAGTAATCTGAGAGAGAGTCATATTGAAGCATTATTCCCTTCAAGTCCAGAAGTTCAGAGCATTAGTATTTGTTCGCCGAGTTTGTTAGTTTGAAGGGCTTCTACTAACGAAAGTTAAAGTCGTTGCATCTTAGAGAAGATTGCCGTTAATCCGTGAGCACCAGTGCGGGGCAAATTCTTCTTGCGAAGATTGTGTCCAACACAAGCCTCGACTAAAAATCCGTCCCCTTTTTAGTTTTAGTATTTTTCGTCATTTTCAAGAAAGCCTATACTATACCTTTTATCATATAACATTGCGACCGACGACCAGCGGCGGCCGGCTGGAGTGCATGCGGCAATAGCATTGATGTTGTATCATAACTTTTAATTACAACATATTACCTGCAATATGATTTACTACTGCATACGAACTTTCCGGGCATTTAAATTTAATTGCGCACGTGAGGAGAAGTGATTTATCTAAAAAAGAACTTGTGGCTCAAATTCCTTAATAAGTTATTTTCCTAACTCATGCAAGCTTGGTCAAAATTAAATAAATTTGACAGAGTAGCCAAATTGAGCATAGGTTTAGGATAATATAATTAATGCAAACGTCTTCAAATGAAGAAAATATTTATTGCAAAGGCAATTTCATTTCATAGAAAAATATTCAGGTGTAATCATATTATTTTGATATTTAATGGTAGTTAATAATTGTTATAAAAAATTTCCAGCTATGATGAACGAATAACTTATTACTCTCCCGTTTTAGAATAATTAACATTTTATACTCTTCCAACATATATAAAGAAATGAAATGAATTCATATTAAGGATTCAATTATCTTTAAAATAATCATCTATCTTAAATGGTTAAATATTTGTTAAAAATATTTTACTATAATTAATAAGCGTATAATTGACACAAAAGAGTAAAGCTACTCTATTACTCCCCCGTCCCAATTTAAAGTTCCTAGTTTGACTTTGCACGGAGATTAAGAAACAATAAATATTGTGAGTATGAAAAGTAAAGTGGGAGAGAGAAAGTGGGTAGGGAGTTTTTGGTGTGAGAATGACAAGTGGGTCCCACATTCCATTTTGGGTAATAAAGCAAAGTAAGAACCTTAAATTGGGACAGACTAAAAAGGAAAGTAAGAACCTTAAAGCGGGACAGAGGGAGTACATGATAATAAAGGATGTTATCCCATGTAATTGAATGATGTACTCCCTCTGTCCCTAAATGAGAGTCCATTTTTAAGAAATTTTTGTTCCAAAATAAGTGTCCATTTTGATCATAACTTTGTCCCTTAATGTTTTTTTCGAAATTTTTTTCACCGGTCTCTTTATACTTGCAAAAACTAAATGTTTGTAAAGAGGATTACAAGATTATATAAGAATATGCAAAACAAGCCAATTACAAGTATGGAATCAAATAAGTATTTACTATGAGAATATGCAAAGCTTGAATTTTATTCACAATAATCTAAACATATATAGTACAATAGGTAGAGTCCTAATCAAGAACATGATACTACTTTCCTAATCTAAATACAATGATTATATGTACAATAGTTATCAAGAATAATCTAGAAAGAGTAGTGGACAAGAGACCTAGGGAACCCTAGGCAGCGGCTCCTTCAGTTGATGAACCGTGGGGTTGACTTCGAGTTAACCTTGTGTTATATTCCTAATACACCCCCGCAAGATGGACGATCCATGGAGAAAACCAATCTTGGAAATAAGTTGTTGGAAGCGTAGCCGGGGTAGTGGTTTGGTGAGAACATCGGCAAGTTGATCATCTCCAGAAATGTGTTGAACTCGAAGAGAACTAGACTGTACTTGTTCACGAACAAAGTGAAAGGAGAGGGCAACATGTTTCATACGAGAATGAAAAACCGGATTTTTAGGTAGTGGAACCAAGATTATCACAGTAAATAACTGGTGAATGTGACAAAGAGAACCCAAGTTCAGTAAGGAGGTTTCGAACCCACGTTACATCAGCGGTAGTGTCAGTGACAGCACGAAATTTGGCCTCAGTGGAAGAACGGGCTAGGAACCGTTGTTTTGTGGAAGACCAAGCAACAAGATTGCGACCATAGTAACCAAAAAACCTGAAGTGGAAACATAGTTTGATTTCTCACCGGCCCGGTCGGCATCACAAAAGGCGTACAAATTTGGTGGGGAGGAGGAGAAAATTTGTAATCCCAAATGCATTGATCCGTGAAGGTAACAAAGAATGCGTTTGAGGGCCATCCAATGAGTATGTTGAGGGTTTTGCATAAACGGGTGAAAGAGAGGTATTGGAGACCACCAACAAGGGCACGGTATGTAGTACAATCTAAAGAGGGGGTGTTAGTAGATTTAGTGAGGGGAGGAGAGACTTCCATGGGTGTGGGAAGAGGTTTGGAATCATGCATCTTAAGACGAGTGAGGAGATCATGGATATATTTGGTTTGGAAGAGGAGAAGGCCGTCTCGGTTGGGAATGACTTCAACACCTAAAAAGTAGGACAATGGACCAAGGTCTTTGAGAGATAAGAGATTGCAGAGACTTGTAATGAATGAGGCTAGGGCAGAGTTGGAAGGACCCGTGACAATAATGTCATCAACATAAACAAGGAGATAAAGTGGGGACGGAGTGAGAAGAATGAAGAGAGAGGGATCGGCTAATGAGGGTTTAAAGCCATAGGAGAGAAGGCAGGATTTGAGTTCATTGAACCACGCACGGGGTGCTTATTTGAGACCATAGATATCTTTGGAGGGACGACAAACAAAGGAGCGGTCGGTGGAATCAACAAAGCTTGGGGTTGTGTCATAAAGACAGTTTCAGAAAGAGTACCTTGTATGAAATCATTATTGACATCAAGTTGTCGAAGAGACCAATTGTGAGTAGTGGCAAGAGACGTGAGTAGAAGAACGGTGGGGTTTGACAACTATGTTGAAGGTTTCAGAGTAGTCAACACCGGGTTGTTGGTAAAAATCTTTGGCAACAAAACCGGCTTTATATTTGTGAATGGTATTGCCAGGGTTGTATTTGATACAGAAAACCCACTTACAGCCAACGACATTGTGAGCAGCGGAAGGAGGAACCAGTGACCAGGTTTGGTTGCGGGAGAGAGCTTAATATGTACAATAGTTATCAAGAATAATCTACAAAGAGTAGTGGACAAGAAACCTAGGGAACCCTAGGTGGCGGCTCCTTCAGTTGATGAGCTGTGGCGTTGACTTCGGGTTGACTTCGGTTTGACCTTGTGTTATATTCCTAATATTTGCTACTTTAACTAACCAAATAAAAACATTTTGACTTAATATATGCTTGAAACATGTTTTAATTTTAATTGAAAAGTCAACATAAAACTTCTAAGTCAACATAAATTTTCTAGTCCTCATTATGTACGATTCCCTACTGTAATTGAATATTCTTTTTACCAAAGTCATACAAGATCATCTATTTTTTTTATATTTTTTTTGCCATAAGTAAGTTTTAGCCTCCCCTTTATTCACTAACTTCTTTGTTTAAGGACTTAGGGCTAGCGATGGTTAATCTTTTTGCTAAGTTGTCATGTGCGACACATTTGAGTGTGACACATGTGACAATGCTACTATGTACTCCCTATATCCATAACCAAGATTCTAAAATTCCCTAGGAGTTGGGCTTAACACTTAGACGAAGTCGAGAATTTAGCACATTTTTAATTTACTTTATATATATATATATGTATATGTATATATATATATATATATATATATATGTATATGTATATATATATATATATATATATATATGTATGTATATATATGTATATATTTATTGGGTCATACTCCAATGAGAACCAAATTAGGTGAGAATCATGAGAACCAATGATAACCATTGGATTAGACGCAAATCAAGGTTTTAGATTAATTCTTTTGTTTAAAAAATCGGTGGCATTCTTGTAACTAGGTTGACTGACAAAGGGAAGGGAAAAATACCATGTGTGTTCCAGAATCTGCCATGTCATCACCCAAAATTTCGCTAAATTTTCAAAATTAAATATCTCATTAACTATAAATCCAAAAAATAATCCGAGAACACTTATTTTTTCGTCTCGACTTAACGAATCAAACTACATCCAATAGTGTTTTGAAAATATAATATTGAACAACGTCTAATTTTCAAAATACGCTTAGATACATTAGTTGGTTAGGTACTGTATCCAAGTGTATTTTGAATATTGCACTTAGATATATTAGATACAATTGGATACGTTAGCAAAATTTTGAACATTGCATTTGGATACAGTGGATAATCTTAGATACAATAGCTAAATTTTGAACATTACACTTGGATACAATAGCTAGGTAGCTACTGTATCCAAGTGTATTTTGAGCATTGCACTTGGATCCATGAGATACACTTAGATACAATAGCTAAATTTTGAAGATTGCATGTAAATACATTAGATACACTTGGATACATTAGCTAAATTTTAAACATTGAACTTGAATAAATTAGATACACTCGGATAAAGTAGCTAAATTTTAATCATTACACTTAGATACAATAGATATAATTGGATACAATAGCTAAAATTTAAACATTGCACTTAGAAACAGTAGCTTAATTTGAAAATTACACTTGGATACAGTAAATACATTTGGATAAAGTACATACACTTGGTTACAGTTACTTAAATATGAACTTTGCACTTGGATACAGTAGATAAATTGAGTACAATAGCTAAATTTCGAACATTGCATTTATAGATACATTTGGATACAGTAGCCAAAATTTTAAATATTACACTTAGATACAATAGATATACTTGGATACATTTGCTAAATTTTGAACATTGCACTCGAATACCAATAGATAAACTTGGATACTATAGCTAAATTCGATCATTTCACTTGGATACAGTAGCTAAATTTTGTTCATTTCACTTGGATACAGTACCTAAATTTTGAAAATCACACTTGGATACACTAGCTACACTTGGATACAATAGCTAAATTTTGACCATTGCGCTTCGATACATTAGGTAATTAGATACTGCATCTAAGCGTATTTTGAACATTTCATTGTTGTTCGATAATTTTTTTTCAAAACCCTATCTTTAGGGATGTAGTTTGATTCGTCTCGTCGAGATGAAAAAATCAATGTTCTCGGATTTTTTTTCGACTTATATATATTGATATATTTAATTTTTAAATTAGAAAGATATTTTGGTTGATGATGTGGCATACTTTGAAAGGTGATTCTAAGGTTACTTTTATCCCTTATAGTTCATAGAAATTTCCAAAATGCCACCACCTCTCCTTCCCATTAGATCTTAATCTTAACAATTTGATTATTTTAATCTAATGGTGGTTATTGGTTCTCATGTAGTTATAGTTCTCATTTGAGCACCTACTTATATGTATATGTATATGTATATATATATGTTTATACACATATATATTTGTGTGTGTGTATATATATATGTGTGTGTGTGTGTGTGTGTGTGTCTATATATATACACACACACAAATATATATGTGTATAAACAAATATATATATGGTTTTGTTAGGATACCCGCCATAGGAGTATGTTAACAAGTAGTCCATTATTTTAGGACACAAATACCCACCATTTTGTATATGGAAAAAACAAATAAGAAGGGCAATAATGTAATTTAGGTGACAAAGAATCTCGATTTTTAATCTCATCCTATTCTCTTTCCAGATTTGTTCCTCCGGCCACTTTCTTTGCATTTGTTCCTTTGGCCACACCATTTTTCCAGGAATCCCAGTCACTTTCTTTTTCAAGAAACATTTTCTAGCATTGAACATCTTTCTAACTTATTTGCTCTCTTAGTTTCATCCTCACATAATTAGCCTCACCAACCAGGAACCGCCGCCAATAATGATGATATAAGGCAACCAATTTCTTTAGGGAGTGGTTTATGTAACAGAGAGAGAGAGAGATAGAAACATGAAACATAGATTCGGATATGGGAAAAATGATTTGACAACAATCACACATTTACTAACAGAAATTCATTTAATTGAGTTTCTGAAATAGAAAAATTAGTTTCTTCTAATGAATAACTAGAGAGAAAGCTTGAAATTGAGTTTTCAACCAATCAATTTTTGATCAATAGTATTTAGTTGGGGCTCACTGTGTCCACCAATCTTCAGCTTCACTCAGTAATTTCTCCATGGTTGAATATGCAGTTTGCGAGTTCCAGATGGTGCAGAAGACCAGCCAAGATAGGGAACGATTTTGATGTTGGGGCTTAAGTTCGTTGTGAATTCTGATTCATGTTCGAGAGGTTTGGGGAAGATGCTGGAATTTGGAAGGTGGATTGTCTTTGATCTTGAAATTACAACCTTACCCCCGTTTTACATGAGCTTAAAGTAGGAAAATAAGGGTATTTTTGTCACAAGAAAATGGGTTACATGTTAAGATACCCTTGAAGGGGGTATCCTATATATATATATATATATATATATATATATATATACATATACATATATATCTATATATATGTATACATATAGATATATACATATATATATATATATATATATATAGGTAGGTGCTCAAGTGAGAACCTAAATATCGTGAGAAACGTGAGAATCAATCATAACCATTAGATTAGAAAAAAAATCAAGGGTCTATATGTTAGATACAATTGATACACTTAGATACATTACAAAAAATTCGATATTACACTTGGATACAATAGGTTAATAAGTATTGTATCTAAGTGTTGCACTTGGATACACTATGTTAAAAACTAATGTATCCAATTGTTTTTCGGAAATTAACTAATGTATCCAAGTGTATCCAATGTATCTAACATCTGGACCCTTGATTTTTTTTATTCTAATCTAATGGTTATGATTGGTTCTCACGGTTCTCATATAAAATAGTTCTCACAGGAGCGCGACCATATATATATATATATATATATATATATATGTATATATATATATATATATATATATGTATATATATATATATATATATATATATATACATACACACACACACACACACACAGACAGACACACACACATATATATATAGAGTCGTACTCCAATGAGAACCAAATAAAATAAGAACCATAGCAACTAATTACAGTCGTTAGATTAGAAAATAATGGATGGCAGAGATTAGACTTTCATTAAAACATATAGCGGTGGTATTGTGGTAATTATTCGTTCGTTTTTTAGAACAGGGATGATAGTAATGTAAAATAATCGAGGTGATATATTTGTAATTTACGCCGTGAGGGCGGTGGTATTTTTGTGATTTACGCTGCAAGTGAACACCTTGGATTTAGTAGCTAATTAGCTACTGAATCTATGATTCAGTAGAAGATTAAGTAGATAAGTATCTACTTAATCCACGAATATTTTGTACCGAATCCATGTGTATTTTGAACATTTCACTTTGATTCAGTAGATACTTATATACTGAATCCATGTGTATATTGAACATTGAACTTAGATCTAGTACTAAATTCATGTGGATTCGGTATTGACTACATGTAGATTCAGTACTCAATCCATGTATGTTTCAACATTGAACTCGAATTAGAGACTCGAACGAGTGGGACAGACCAAAAAATAAAAGAAGAGTCGCCACATTGTTTAATGTAAGCCCAAACTATGGAAGTGTTGGGTTTTGAGCAATTATGCGCAGAAGAAAATAAAACCCGAGAAAGCCTAGACCCTTTCAAGATGATTAAATTAATACAAGAATGAATTTAGATTACTAACCGTAGCGATGCTTTAAAATTTCTTCGGTGGGTCTTCTTGTTCTTTGAGCCTTTAAAACACGATCGCAGGAACACGCTTCTAGTCACAAGATCACGAACTTGAAGAAATTGAGATCAACGCCCTCTATGTGTATCAACACACGAATGAATATCTAGAACAAATTTCTAGATCCGGATTTGCAAGATCCGATAGAAACAATTTCCATTATGAATGCTATATGAAGCTATGATTCTTGTTCTTGAGGAAGAAAAAGACTAATTTTTCTTTCTTGGAGGCTCTCAATATTGATTAGAATAATCATATATGACTTAGGGTTTTGAGAGGAGTATTTATACTTTTAGATCCCAACAAGTTTAGGATTTTAAGTCAAATTCCCATCAAAACTTGGAGGTCATAGTCAAAACTAAACTATCCTTTCCATATTGTTTCACCATTGTTGTACGGAGTTGACTGTCATAGTCAAAACTAAACTATCCTTTCCATTTTCCAAACCGGAATATATCAGTATAAGTGCTTAAGTTCATTAGCACCATTTTTAACTATATATGTTGATTCTGCCGGATAAGTTCTTGAAAATTACTCGTGATCTTTACCACTTTTTCCCACATTCAACTGCTTAAATTCTTGAATTTCGTGATTTTGATGTACTTGCACAAAATATCATATCTCACATGATCCTTGTTAAAGCAGCCATGGATGTTCAAATGGATCCATTTCATGCTCGTCGAGTGATTCCTCCTCGTCGTGAAGAAGGTATTGCTCATCACTCTTTTTACGTATGATTTTTTTTTTTTTTTTTGGCTGTTAATAATAAGGTGTACCGGTAATATAGTACTATAGATATATATGTAAGAGACAATTATCCCACATCTTCTAAAGAGAGAAACATGGACCGATATATAGACTTGAGGAGTTACTCCCCTTATCACCAATTGGTTTTAAAGTGGAACCTCCAATATAGTCCATTGCCGACCCAGTCCAGCCCATGCTAACACTCGGGCCTCTCACTTCTTCTTACCCCATCTCTAATTATCAGAGCCACCGCTCCGCGTATCCCACATCTTCTAAAAAGAGAAACATGGACCGGTATATAGACTTGAGGAGTTACTCCCCTTATCACCAATTGGTTTTAAGGTGGAACCTCCAATATAGTTCATTGCCGGCCCAGCCAGCCCATGCTAACACTCGGGCCTCTCACTTCTTCTTACCCCATCTCTATTTCTAAAAATATACATGTAAGTATTCATGTTTTATCATGTCATGTGACTATAAATTTCCATCTTTGCCCTTTCATCTACATACTGCATTCAAGACTCATCGTTATTAGTGTTTGTCATTAATAATAGCCTTAGTCTTTGAATCTGCTTGTGGAAAGCAACATCACAAAATTTCCCCATAGAATCCAGCCATAGGTACAAATAAAAGCATACAACGTCAAATATTTTGGAATCATTTTTCACCCTTAAAATGACAAGTAATAAGGAACTGTAATACCCGGCCCATTTTTTTATTTTATATTTTATTAGTGTTGGGCTTCAGTTAAATTATGCAAGACGACGAGTTCGGCTTAAGTTCGGGCTCAAATAAAATAAAACCCATCGGGTTTAGTTAATCCTTTTCAATTAGGGAAATTAAAACCCTACTATATATAAACATATTAAAACCCTTCCCTCTTTATTAATCACAAAAAGAAAAGAAAAAGAAAAGAAGAACGGGACAGAGAGAGGCGGCGGCTACCAGCGGGAGAGGGAGAAACCGAGAGAAGAAGAACTCGGGAAAGAGGAAGAAGAGGAAAAGAGAGAGAGAGTCGATTCCATTCATCAAAGGTACTCCAAATAAGCCTAAACCCTTCTCTTTAAATCTTTGTGAACCAAAGTTATGGGAAACCCTAAAAATTATTGATCAACTAGGGTTTAAGAAATTAGGGTTTGAGAATTAAGAAGGATGATTATGGGTACTATGAACTTGTTAATGGTATATATGCATGTTCGGGTGTTGTGTGTGTGTATATGAGTGTGTGTGTGTCCGTGTGTGCAGGTGCGTGTGAGTGTGTGCCGAGTTTGTGTGTGAGTGTGTGCAATGTGCGTTGTGCAGTGGGTGTTGGTGTCGAGTGTGTGTGTGTGTGTGTGAATTAGGGTTTTATGTGTGTGATAAAAGGTGAAAACAGTGTGTGTATAAATTCTGTGAATAGTGATTTTACGCTGTGAATAGTGTTATGTGAACAGTGATTTTACGCTGTGAATAGTGTTCTGAGTAATTTTGCGCTGTGAATAGTAGAAATCTGTGAATAGTAACATAAGCTGTGAATAGTGATTTTATGAGCTGGGAATAGTGTTTTAAATAGGATTAATGCAATCCTAAAACTTATTATTTGGGAATGGAATTAATATAACCCTAGGGGTATTTTAGTAATCCGAAAAGGGTATTTCGGGAACACAAGTAATGGGTAGAACGAACCCTAACGAAGAGTTTATGAGGATGAGCTCGTGAAGTTAAGAAAGTAAATAAAATATAATGGGGACGGAGAATTTAAGTAATTCATGTTCCTAAAAAAACATTATCTGCGTGTTTGTAGATTGTGCACGTGAAATTGCTAAGTGAAGACCGCAAAGCTAAGGTAAGGGATTACGATCCTAGCTTTTGATTGTCTCTATCCTTTGATGTAGGATTCCTTGAATTTCTTTCATGAGTAGTTACCATGTGGCGGTAACATTTTGAATTCTTAAAAGTTGTGAACGCCTTTTGAATGTTCCTACCCCTTGACATGTTTTAAATCAATGGGTACCAAAAATATCTTTGAAATTGTATGGTGTTCTCATACCTTGAACACTAAGTTGAAACTTTGTTATATCTTAATTTGGTATAGACGTTCGCTTAGTCTGAAATGAAAAAGGACTAAGTAGGGTAGTCTGGTCTGAAATGAAAAAGGACTAGACTTTTATACTGCTTATTGAAGTAGTTGATTATCATGATAAATCTTACTTAAATGCCATGATCAGGCATTGCACCTGAAATGGTGACGTTATCTTGGAATTGACGGACTTGAAAGTAAATGCCACATTCGTATTGAAAAGTTTAATGGTTAACCGTCTTGAACTTAACGGTTAACTTGATATTTTATGAAAGCTTATCTTTAAAAATATTATTGTTGTTTCGTTCTTCCGGTCATCTCTCCTTGGAACCCGGAGAGATCCCGTATGAACTTACTGAGCATTGTTCGCTCACCCCTTCCATAATTATTGTTCTTCAGGGGATAAGTAGGTGAAGGATTCCAAGGGACAAGGAGATTGTTGATAAGGTGAAGTTTGAAGATCCTTGATGACGAGAGGTTATGGACGGTTATGACTAGCCGTTAGATTTAAGAAAGACAATTTAGTCATGTTTACTTTTAAATGTTAGTTATGACTAGCCGTTGATGTTTGAATTATGGTTTAAGACCGTTGTTTCCCATAGTTTGGGGATGGATGTTATTTATTTAAAAGATATTATTTTACTCTGAAAATTTGGGATGTTACAGTTGGTAATCAGAGCTCCGGTTTAGGTTTACATGGGAGACTATAGAAAGAAATTAAGACTATGAGGATAAATAGTACTTAACATATATTGGGCTTTAGAACTCTGATAAGGAAGATAGTACTTTTGGGGAATTACCATTTTAGGAAACTTACCTTTTGAGGAAACTTTCTAAATTAGGAAACTTTCTAAGTTGAGGTACTTTCCAAATAAGGAAACTTACTATTTTGGGAAAGGAAACTTCTTTTTATGTCTTTCTTTTATATGCTTAAGATGACGTTTATTTGACTTTAAGTATGTGATTCTAACGTTGATTGTGTCCAAATTATAGGAAATGGACGGACTTAAGGGCAAAATGATGAAGAATTTGAGGCATAAGACACCGAAAGAAAGGGCAGCTCTGAGGCATGCATGGGTTGTCAGAAAGCTCAAGAAGCAGCTTAAGCATGAAAAGAAACAAATAGACTTTACATTTGAGAGATGGATGTATACCAGGGAAAGGTGGCATAAAGCTTTAGATGAAGTGGAGAAGCTAAAAGAGGCTGCGGATAAGCAGGACGTGTATGAAGCCTCAATAAGGGAAGAATATTACAGAAATTACTACAAAGTCCCAGAATTTGAGGAAGCACCCAATGTGGGGGGAATGGGAGCCAATGAGGAGATTGAGGAACTAGAAGAGGAAGAGGCTGCTATAGAAGGAAGTGAAACCGCTCTAATCGAGATAGAGGATGAAGAGCAACTAAGTATGCCAAAGCGGACCCGAGGAAGACCCAAGGGATCCAAGAATCAAGTGAAGAAAACCCTAGGATGCCTAGCGGTCGGCCTAGAGGGAGGTCTAGGAAGGAAAATGGAATGAGGGATAACTAGTACCTTTAAATTCTTTGATTAGTAGAAGTAGTTAGTGGTAGTAGTTTCAAAATTCTTTGATTTGAACTCGTTTTAGTATGAAAGTGAACCTTTCCATTTATTAATGAATGTGATTTTTCTCTTACATGATGTCTTAAAGTTTTATGATTTCATGTTGTGCTATAATGTTAAAAGTATGTGATAACCAAGAGCAATCAAGTATAGTCTATTGAATTGACTAATGAATGAAAGTTGGTCTAGTGAAAAGATCAAAGAAAGCAAGCGTGGTCTAATGAAAAGACTAACGAAAAGCGATCCCGGTCTAGTAAAATGACCAAGTGAAAGTAATAAGGGTCTATTGAATGACCTATAAAAGTAAATTGTGGTCTATAGAAATGACTAATGAAGAAGTAAGGGGGTAGTGGAACCCAAAATGTCTAGTAAAATTTACTAAATGGAGTAAGTTCCGGTCTAATAGAACGACCATAGGTCTAGTGTTTGACCTTTACTGAAATGATAAATCTAATGAGACGACCTATATACGCATTATAGAAGTAAGAGGTAATATAGCGCGCGAGTGCGTGTGAAATGTTTTGTATTATGGTATTAATGAAGATATCATGTTATCCACAGATGTCGAGGAATAACAGAAGGAACAGTGCTGGGAACAATGCTGGAAACAATGGGGGACAAGATCCCAACATGGCGAATTTGCTACAGACTTTATCCCAAACTATGGCCGGAATTGGCCAAGTAGTACAAGGATTGGCAGCTCAGCAGCAGAAACCACAACCTCAACCAGTGACTCAGAGAGATCCTCTTGAATTGTTTCAGAAGAGAAACCCAGATTCATTCTCTGGAGAGCCAAAAGATAAGCCAGAGGATTGGATTAAAGATATGGAGAAGATTTTTGAGACGTTGACTTGCACACCAGAACAACAGGTGGTATTCGCAACGTTCATGTTTAAAGGAAAGGCTCTTAATTGGTGGGAAGCCGAAAATAGAGCATCAACTGCGCGTGGGGATGAGGCCTTCACGTGGAACAGGTTCAAGACGGTATTTTATGAGAAGTATTACCCAGCAAGTATCCACAATGAGAAAGTAGCGGAGTTCCTGATGCTGACTCAGGGCAGCATGACCGTAGATTATTACTGCACTAAGTTCACGGAGTTGCTTGAATTCGCTCCGACATTCTTTGATAACGAGGGACAGAAAGCCCGTAAGTTTGAAGCGGGATTGAGTGACCGCATAAGGTTCAGGATTACACCTTTAATGCTGCCAACTTACAGTGACATTGTGGACAAGGCAAGGTTGGTAGAGAAAGAGTCTGATAATTACCACAGCAAGAAAGAGGAAAAGAAGAAAGCCATTGAAAAGGAATCGACTGGATTGAAAGGAAGTTCCGGAGGGTGGAACCGAGATGGGAATAACAAGCGAAAAGCTGGTGATGGTCAACGTGGGAAAGAAGGTGCTGGAAATAAGTACCAGAACAAGGGCTACAATAACCGCCGAGATGGAGACAAAAATGATGCTCGTGATAAGGGGACGGGCGAGAAGTGTCAGTCCTGCCAGGGAAGGCACAAGACCGAAGACTGCTGGTTCAAGGAAAAAAAATGCTACAACTGCGACAAGGTGGGACACCCGCATTGGAAATGCCCAGAACCAAAGAAGAACAACAATGCACAAGGAGCTAAGGATGGTGACAAGGACAAGGGTGGAGGCCGTGGTCGTGTGTTCACTATGATGGCTAGAGATGCAAGAGCTTCAAACGATCTGGTGGCAGGTACTCTTCGACTCTGCCTTCGAAATATATATGCTTTGATTGATACGGGCGCTACGCACTCCGTTATTAGTACACGGGTGGCGAAGCAAATGAATTTGAAATCTGAAAGGTTAGAGACACCTCTAGTGATAGATACACCTACTAGAGAATCGATTCCTATTATGTCTATATATAGAAGGTGCCCGTTAAGCATAGACGAAATGGAACTAGAAGTTGATTTGATCGAATTAGAGATGGGAGAGTTTGATGTGATCTTAGGGATGGACTGGTTAGCTGCATACCATGCCCATGTTGATTGTTTCAATAAGGAAGTTCACTTTAGGTTGCCATCTGGTGAAGAGTTTCATTTTGAAGGCATGAAGCCTAGAACTAGGTTGGACTTCATCTCTGTGATGAGGGCTCGCAGGTTGCTAAGGAAAGGATGTGAAGGGTTCTTGGCTTACGTTGGAAAAACCGATAGTGGGGAGATTAGTATAGAATCTTTGTCAGTAGTTAGAGAATTTGCAGATGTGTTTCCAGAAGATTTGTCTGGTATACCACCAGAGAGGGAAGTGGAGTTCTCTATTGATTTGGCACCAGAAACCGCGCCAATATCAAAGGCACCTTACAGAATGGCTCCGGCAGAATTGAAAGAGCTAAAAGAGCAACTACAAGAGCTGTTGGATAAAGGTTTGATTAGACCAAGTGTATCGCCTTGGGGTGCACCTATGTTATTCGTGAAGAAGAAGGATGGGTCAATGAGAATATGTATCGACTACAGAGAATTGAACCGCGTGACGGTGAGGAATCAGTACCCATTACCAAGGATAGATGACTTATTTGACCAACTTCGGGGAGCATGTTACTTTTCGAAGATAGATTTGAGGCCTGGTTATCATCAGTTGAGGGTGAAAAAGGAATATATTGCGAAGACGGCCTTTAGGACAAGGTATGGTCACTACGAGTTTTTGGTGATGCATTTTGGGTTGACTAATGCGCCTGCTGCATTTATGGAATTGATGAATAGGATATTTCAGGAATTTCTGGACAAATGTGTTATAGTATTCATTGATGACATTCTAGTCTACTCAAGGACTAAGGAGGAGCACGAGGAGCATTTGAGGTTAGTATTACAAATCTTAAGGGAGCAACAATTATATGCTAAGTTCAAGAAGTGCGAGTTCTGGTTGAAAAAAGTAGCGTTCTTAGGTCATGTTATATCTAAGGAGGGGGTAGAAGTGGACCCGACAAAGATAGAGGCTATCGTGAACTGGGAGAGGCCTACTACTGTTAGTGAAATAAGGAGCTTTTTGGGATTGGCTGGTTACTATAGGAGATTCGTCGAAGGTTTCTCTAAGTTATCTGTACCGTTGACAAGACTGACCCAAAAAGGAGTAAAATTAGTTTGGACAGAAGAGTGCAAGAAGAGTTTCCTAGAATTGAAGCAACGTTTGGTGTCTGCACTAGTTCTTACGTTACCTTCTGGATCAGACGGGTTTGTGATATATAGCGATGCGTCAATTAAAGGATTAGGATGCGTGTTAATGCAGAATGACAAGGTTATAGCCTATGCGTCGAGACAATTGAAGGTCCATGAAAAGAACTATTCGACTCATGATTTGGAGTTAGCCGCGGTGGTCTTTTCATTGAAGATTTGGAGACACTACTTATATGGGACGACATGCCAGATTTATACGGACCATAAAAGTCTTAAGTACATCTTCACTCAGAAAGAGCTTAACATGAGGCAAAGACGATGGCTGGAATTATTAAAAGATTATGATTGTGAAATCTTATATCATCCTGGGAAATCCAATAAGGTGGCGGATGCGTTAAGTAGGAAGAATCATGGAACCCTAGCGACGTTAAAGCCTAAGGAGGTAAGTGCGTGGAGTCGTATTGAGGTGTTAGGTGTGAATGTACGAGTACAAGGCTATATGGCACATTTGAGTGTACAGCCTACACTGGTGGATAGAATCAAAATAGCACAAGTAACTGATGAAGAAGTGACCAAAGTACGTGCAAACTTAGTGGAAGGAAAATGGAAGGACTTTCGTGTTGGAGAAGACGGGATTGTGAGGTACCAATCAAGGATTTGGGTGCCAAGCAACGAAGACATCAAAAGAGAGATTCTAAATGAAGCTCATTGTTCGAGGTTTTCTGTGCATCCGGGAAGCACAAAAATGTATAGAGATCTGAGGGAATCTTATTGGTGGAACCATATGAAGGGAGATGTGGCAGAATTCATGTCAAGATGTTTAGTATGTCAACAAGTAAAAAGTGAGCATCAAAGGCCTGCAGGACTATTACAGTCGTTACCTATCCCTGAATGGAAGTGGGAACACATAGCTATGGATCTAGTGGTTGGATTACCGAAGACGTTGAAAGGGTATAATGCAATTTGGGTGATAGTAGATAAGTCTGCAATAAGCTTTGGGGATAGAGTTGACAATGAGTACAGCTTTTCACCCGCAGACCAATGGACAGTCAGAAAGAACTATCCAAACGTTGGAGGATATGCTACGAGCTACATCTTTGGATTGGCAAGGGACTTGGGATGAGAATTTGCCATTGGTGGAGTTTGCGTATAACAATAGTTTTCATGCTAGTATTGCTATGGCACCATACGAGGCACTGTATGGGCGAAAGTGTAGATCACCGACTTGTTGGGACGAAGTGGGTGAAAGGAAGTTGACTGGACCAGAAATTGTCCAAGTGACGGCGGACAAGGTACAACAGATAAGAAATTGGATTTTGACCACGCAGAGCAGACAGAAATCCTATGCTGATCGTAGGAGACGTGATTTAGAATTTCAAATCGGGGATCGAGTATTTTTGAAGATCTCGCCAACAAAAGGAATTATGAGATTTGGTATTCGCGGGAAGTTAAGCCCGAGGTACGTGGGACCGTTCGAAATTTTGGAAAGAGTTGGGGCAGTGGCTTATAAATTAGCCTTACCGCCGGTATTAGCAGGAGTGCATAATGTGTTCCATGTATCGATGTTAAGGAAGTATATTCCTGACCCAAGTCATGTGATCGAGTATAAACAGCTTAGAGTTCGAACTGATTTGAGCTATGTTGAAAGGCCCGTGAGGATTGTCGATCGCAAGGACCAGATCCTAAGGAAAAGAGTGATTCCTTATGTGAAAGTGCAATGGAGCAACCACACTGAAAGAGAAGCTACGTGGGAGCTCGAGAGCGAGATGCGAGAGACGTATCCCGACTTATTTTCAGAATGACGTGCTTTGGTTTGAGGGACCAAACCCTTTTAAGGAGGTAAGAATGTAATACCCGGCCCATTTTTTTTATTTTATATTTTATTAGTGTTGGGCTTAAGTTAAATTATGCAAGACGACGAGTTCGGCTTAAGTTCGGGCTCAAATAAAATAAAACCCATCGGGTTTAGTTAATCCTTTTCAATTAGGGAAATTAAAACCCTACTATATATACACATATTAAAATCCTTCCCTCTTTATTAATCACAAAAAGAAAGGAAAAAGAAAAGAAGAACGGGACAGAGAGAGGCGGCGGCTACCAGCGGGAGAGGGAGAAACCGAGGGAAGAAGAACTCGGGAAAGAGGAAGAAGAGGAAAAGAGAGAGAGAGTCGATTCCATTCATCAAAGGTACTCCAAATAAGCCTAAACCCTTCTCTTTAAATCTTTGTGAACCAAAGTTATGGGAAACCCTAAAAATTATTGATCAACTAGGGTTTAAGAAATTAGGGTTTGGGAATTAAGAAGGATGATTATGGGTACTATGAACTTGTTAATGGTATATATGCATGTTCGGGTGTTGTGTGTGTGTATATGAGTGTGTGTGTGTCCGTGTGTGCAGGTGCGTGTGAGTGTGTGCCGAGTGTGTGTATGAGTGTGTGCAATGTGCGTTGTGCAGTGTGTGTTGGTGTCGAGTGTGTGTGTGTGAATTAGGGTTTTATGTGTGTGATAAAAGGTGAAAACAGTGTGTGTATAAATTCTGTGAATAGTGATTTTACGCCATGAATAGTGTTATGTGAACAGTGATTTTACGCTGTGAATAGTGTTCTGTGAACAGTAATTTTACGCTGTGAATAGTAGAAATCTGTGAATAGTAACATAGGCTGTGAATAGTGATTTTATGAGCTGGGAATAGTGTTTTAAATAGGATTAATGCAATCCTAAAACTTATTATTTGGGAATGGAATTAATATAACCCTAGGTGTATTTTAGTAATCCGAAAAGGGTATTTCGGGAACACAAGTAATGGATAGTGTTAGGACCTAACTTTGATCAAAGTCATAGTTAGATGGTTTTGATAAAGGAATATATAAGGAACAGGGTTTATATCAAAAGATGAAAACTGTCAGTCATGACTGACAGTTAAGATAATAACTGACCAAATCAACACTCATATTCATCTTGTTACTCAACAGTTATGTAACTCAAAATGGCTGAGAACAATAAGTTAATTACATGTTTATATTATATAAATCAAATACATGTCTTAACTAATGATCTAAGCCACAGTATAAACTGACAGCTAAGGCTTCAGTTTATCTGACAGCTATGATTCTCATTCTTACATTGATTGTACTACTTCAAAAACATGAATCATATATCTGTTCTAAGCTATCAAGATCTTTAAACAGCTCCTCCACCCATATTGAAGATCATCTCTGATAGCTAAGCCTTGTTGTGATCTGACAGCTATGGCTTCTTCATCAGACAGCCATTGTTCTGTCTCATCCTTTGCTATCACAATCTCAACCAATATGGATCATGTATCTTCACAGCTATCAAGACCACCATTGAAGACCATTGAAGACCTTCTGGAAGCCATTCCCTCAATCCAGCTCAATGAAGACCTGCAAGTGGACAAATGGGGCAAAGACCAGTCAAAGACACATTAATGGTGCTGCAACAGTCATATTCCAACAGCTACATTAATGTGTATAAATAGAAGACTTCATCCTCTGCACAAACTAACCCTTTTTGATAATCCAAAAACACCCTTTCCCTTACCCCTTACACTCCTCCTGGAATTCAAACCTTACACATCAATCCCTACCCTTCAAACACCATTCCAAACCCAAACCTTCAGCCCCTGTTTCTACTAAAACAACCTTAGTGTGATGACTCACAATTAGCAAATCTTGTACTGTACTTCAAGTTAAAAAAGCACTTAAGACTGTAATTTAAGTGTATGATTGTAAACACCTAAGACTGTACTTTAGGTGTATAAATATTTTGCAAACACTCAAGACTGTACTTTGAGTGTATTTATGTTGTAAATCTTGAGACTGTACTTCAAGTTGTAAAAGCACTTAAGACTGTACTTTAAGTGTATCCCTAGTTGACTGTACTAATTAGGAAGAGGAAGTTCAAGGAACTTACCTATCAATTTGTGTAATTCTTGTTGATTAAGATTTTAATAAATTGATCTCACTTGTCAAAGTTTGACAGTGGGGGTGGATGTAGGAGGAGTGAACTCTGAACCACTTTAAATCCTGTTGTGTTATTTCCTTTTATGCAATCACACACACACACTTGCATTATTTCATTGTGTTAATTGTCCTATCATTATTTCAAAACATATATATATATTCCGCTGCACAACTCTTCAAATAGCTGACAGCTAAGCCAAACCATAGTTGTCTGATCATTTGCAATTCAAACAAGGGCCTTTCAATTGGTATCAGAGCTTGTCTTCACATTCAAAGTCTAAACAAATTGTGAAAGATCCTCTTCAAACCCACCATGCCTCAACCAAGAAGAAATAATGAGAAAGACATCCCACACATTGATGACTGTGGATCTTTTAAGATTTATGCATCAAAAATCAAAACATATCTTGATGCAAACAGTATATGGAACTGGTATGTTCTAAATAATGAAATAACCTACCCAACTCAAATAGATACTAATGGAGGAGGTAGTAAGATGAAGTCCCCAGAAACATGGTCTGAAGCTGAAAAGCAATTGGTCAGTGCAAATTTAAAAGTTAAAAACATTCTTCAAAAGAGTGTAAATGACTCTCTAGCACAAGAAATTGCCAAGGAACCAAATGCCAGATCAGCATGGGCTCTCATTCAAACCAAGTTCACTAAACATACCAGTTTCAGGACTCAAAACTTGTATAACTTGCTTAGACAATTAGACAACTTCAAGTTCTATCCTAGAGAAAAAGTTAGTGCTGCTCAACCAAGATTTGAAAATCTTGTCAGATCCATTGCTGATCATGGAAAAACTTTTGAACAGCAAGATCTATGCCTCAAGATATATTCCAATCTCCCTCAATTATATGAAAAGGTAGCATTACCTATCAGGGAAGGATCTGAATGGAGCACAATGACTGTTGAGCAATATTTTGGAAAGCTTGAGGCCTATGAACTGGAAGGAATGATTAAAATTCAACCAGTTCCAACCATTTCACAAACCTTAGCTTTAACTGCTCAAGAAACTGCTCACAAGCCTATCACTCACCAAGACATTGAGACCATTGTCATCAATGCTCTCCAAAAGATAAACATCTCATCCAAACCTGTGAGTAAACCTGTCCTTCAAGAAGACCTTCCAAGTCTCATATCCATGGCTGTCAAAAATGCCATGAAGTTTCAAAAGAAATCCTTTGACAAAAAATACAATTCTTCCACATCTAATCCTCAACAAGATAATCACAAGAAGATAGTTGATTGCTTCAACTGTGGAAAGCAAGGTCATTACTCTTCAGAATGCCCTGAACCAAGGAAACCTAGGGACAACCAGACAGCCAAGAGAATGACCTACTCAAAAGAAATCATCCATAGCTCCAGGTGCAACTGCTTCAACTGCTCCAAGAACAAAAATGACAAAAACAAAGAACAAGTGATGATTGCTGACTCATCAAAATTCAGTGATGAAGAATTTGAGTCCAGTGATGACTCTGACAATGAAGGAGAGGAAGCCATGCTATGCTTTATAGCTGAAGATGAGGAAGATTCAGACAATGAGGAAGAAATGGAAGCTCTTGCTGCTGCTGAAGAACTAAAAGAGGTACATGACTTTAACTCTTTGAACATTGATGGTTTTAAACAATTAGTTTGTACTCTGTTAATTCAAACCAAAAGACATAAAACTAGCTTTGCCTCATTGGACAATGAGAACCTCTCCCAATCCTCAACCATAAATAACCTCACTAAAACCAACTCTGAGCTTGAGAAAGCCTGCCAAGGGCTTAAAGAACAATGTCACATGCTTGAAAAACTAAACATGGATCTTACAGCTGAGACATCCAGTACTCAAGAAAACTGTCTAAGACTCATAAATCTTGAAAAAGAAAATGATGCTCTTAAAAGGAAAATAGATTCATGGAACAAATCAAGCAAGGCATTATCCCTGTTCACCTTCAAACAAAGACATCCTAGTGATAAAACAGGGATTGGTGCCAACAACCCTACACTAAAGATGTACACACCTCCCACTGGTGAAAGGGCCATTGAAAAAATGGTTCTAGAAAGCCTAAGCTCTGGCAGCTATCAAGCTCAAACCTATCCTGTTCAAGCCAAAGGAAAATCAAAAGAAGTCTCAACTGATCCAAACCATCCAAAGGAAGGACCAAGTAAAATTCAAGGAAGTAAGTATATTTGGGTTAAAAAAGGAGCCAATATACAGAAAGAAATTATGATGCAAAAAGGGACTAGTCAGTCAAGATCTGTCAGACAGCCAAGGTCTGACAGACAGCCAAGACTTGACAGACAGCCAAGGTCTTCCAACCAACAAAGAACCACAAGCCAACAAAGATTCTACAACAAGCATAGATACTCCAAACAACAAAGACCTCAATGGCAATGCTCAAATGGAAAGGGCCATGCTTATCAAAATAAATCTCCTAGATCATCCTATCCAAATGCCTTCCAATTTCAGCCCCAATACAATAACCCCAACCATTACTTTAATCCATCCCAAACCAATGTTCTTACCCCCTACATGATGCAAATCATGTCATACTACAATACCCTAAACCAGTTCTTTAAAAAACCAATGAACAGAGCTAGGGTACCAAAGAAAAACTAATCCTTTGGACCCAAAAAGGAATAAAAAGGGTACCATAAATTTTACTTTTTGTTTTGCAGGTACCTAGGAAAGGACTCTGGTATTTAGATAGTGGTTGTAGTAGGCATATGACCTTCAATAAAGACTGGTTGCAACAATATATCCCTAAAAATGGTCCAAATGTAACCTTTGGTGACAATTCCCAAGCTAAGGTCAAAGGATCAGGAAATCTTGTTACTAAAGACATCATTTTCACAAATGTGTCTTATGTAGAAGGTCTCAAACACAATTTAATTAGTATTAGTCAAATCTGTGATAAGGGATATCATGTTGTTTGCACCAAGGATCTATGCACTGTAAAAGACAAAAGCAATAAAGTCATTCTGTCATTTAGTCAATCTGATATGTCATGGTTATGGCACAAAAGATTGGCTCATCTAAACCTCAAAACCATATCCAAGCTTGCAAACTCCAACCTAGTTATAGGCCTTCCAAAGATTCCATTCAAGAAGGACAAACTTTGCAAAGCATGCCAATGTGGGAAGCAAAAGAGATCTTCTTTCAAGCCCAAGACCAGATTGGACACCTCAAGACCTATTGAACTTCTTCATATGGATCTATTTGGACCCATAAGAACTAGGTCTTTAGGAGGAAAAAGATACTCCCTAGTTGTGGTTGATGACTACACAAGATTCACTTGGATCATTCTTCTTGAATCCAAAAGTGACACTCTTAGCTGTCTGACAAAGCTGTTCAATAAAATTCAAAATCAAAAAGGAACTTCCATAATCAAAATCAGATCTGATCATGGAAGGGAATTTGAAAACACAGGAGTAGAAGAATATTGTGACAGCAAAGGAATTGAACACAATTTCTCAGCCCCAAGAACACCCCAACAAAATGGAGTTGCTGAAAGGAAAAACAGAACTATTTGTGAGGCAGCAAGAACAATGCTGTCAGAGCACAACCTTCCAAAATACTTCTGGGGTGAAGCTGTCACTACTGCTGTGTATGTTCAAAACAAGACTCTAATCAACAAATTCCATAAGAAGACTCCATATGAATTATGGAATGACAAAGTTCCTACCATTTCCTACTTTCACAGTTTTGGAAGTAGATGCTTCATTCACAATAATGGAAAGAATAATTTGGACAAATTTGACTCCAAAAGTGATGAAGGAATCTTTCTTGGGTACTCTAATACAAGCAAAGCCTATAGAGTATACAACAAAAGAAGACTTGTAGTGGAAGAATCAATTCATGTTGACTTTGATGAAAACAATGATCAAAGTGGGACTGAATTGTGTGATTTTGATGAAGGATTAGGAAACTCAGACAATCTTCCTGAAGTTTCTCCTATCACTGACTCAACTGTACTTCATCATGAATTAGATTCATCAAACCTTCTTTATATGGTACCAAGAGATTCATCTGACAGCTACCCTGTGCCAGACAGTCATCCTGTGTCTGACAGCCATCACTCACATCATCAACCAGCCCTCTCAACCAAGCCTTTGTCCATCTTATCCCCAACCAATCAAGATGATGAAGAAGAAAATACCCAACTGCAAAGCCAACCCTTGACTGACAGTCATCCTGTGACTGACAGCCATCCTATACCTGACAGTCATCATCCATCTGACCTCAGAACCTTCACAAATATCAATGAGAAACCCTCTTCCTCAAGTGTTATCACCCATAAAATAGCTCCAAACAATGATATCTTCATTAACCTTCCTATCAACAGATCTCCTATCCCCTCTGACATACCTTTCTATGATGTCCTAATGAGTGCCTTCATCTCTCAAGTAGAGCCCAAAAAGATAAATCAAGCTTTACAAGATGCTGATTGGATTGAAGCTATGGAAGAAGAACTAGAGCAATTTGAGAGAAATAAAGTATGGCAGCTAGTTCCTAAACCCAAGAATCAAACTGTCATTGGAACAAGATGGGTTTTCAGGAACAAAATGAATGAAGATGGCACTGTTGTGAGAAACAAAGCAAGACTTGTTGCTCAAGGATACAGGCAAGAGGAAGGAATCGACTATGATGAAACATTTGCACCTGTTGCAAGATTGGAAGCAATAAGGCTGTTTCTTGCATTTGCTTCATACAAAAAGATGAAGGTGTTTCAAATGGATGTCAAAAGTGCCTTCCTCAATGGAGTTCTAAATGAAAAAGTATTTGTGTCTCAACCCCCTGGCTTTGAACATCCAAAGTTTCCAGATCATGTTTATAAACTTGACAAAGCCTTGTATGGACTTAAATAGGCCCCTAGAGCCTGGTATGACACACTGTCAAAATACCTACTTGGTAAAGGATTCACAAAAGGCCATATTGACAATACTTTGTTCATCAAGAAATATGGAGAAGATATTCTACTTATTCAAGTTTATGTAGATGATATCATCTTTGGATCATCCAATGAATCTCTCTGTTCTGAATTTGGAGAGATCATGAAGAACAAATTTGAAATGAGTATGATTGGTGAATTAACTTTCTTCCTAGGACTTCAGTTAAGCAAATGGAGGAAGGAATTTTTATCAACCAAGCAAAATACACTAGAGATATGATCAAAAAATTTGATATGCAATCTGCATCTCCTGCAAGATCTCCTCTATCAACAACAACAAAGCTCCATGCTGATCCTGATGGAAAAAGTGTAAACCAAACACTCTATAGGAGCTACATTGGATCTCTTCTATATGTCACTGCATCCAGACCAGACATTATGTTTAGTGTATGCCTCTGTGCAAGATTTCAGGCTGATCCAAAAGAATCCCATCTCTCAGCTGTCAAAAAGATCCTGAGGTATCTCAAAGGAACCCCTGACTATGGTCTATGGTATCCCTCAAGCTCACCTTTCTCTCTTATAGGATTCACTGATTCTGATTATGCTAGTTGCAATCTTGACAGAAAATCAACTAGTGGGGGATGTAAATTCATTGGGTCAAGAATTATTTCATGGTCAAGTAAAAAGCAAACTTCAGTGCTACTTCAACAGCTGAGGCTGAATACATTGCAGCAGGGCTTTGCTGTTCTCAAATACTATATCTCAAAAGTCAATTACACGACTTTGGGATAAATTTGACAAATGTACCAATTCTCTGCGACAATTCTAGCACAATTGCCATGACAGAAAATCCTGTTCAGCACTCCAAAACCAAACATATTGAAGTAAGACATCACTTTATTAGAGACCATGTTGAAAAGGGAAACATTAATCTTTCAAAGTCTGCACTGAAGATAATGTTGCTGATATTCTCACCAAAGCCATGGATGAGAAAAGATTTGAGCTTTTAAGAGCTATGCTTGGAATGATAAACTTGCCAAAATAAAAGGTTTTTCATTAATTAATAAAAGAGCATACAAAAGAGAGCAATGCTGTCCCAGTAAAGCCTGACAGCTATTCTCCTAAAATAAACCTAATGGCTGACTACTGACAGCTATCTATTCCAAACACCAGAAAAACCAAAAACAAACATAAAACAATCTTAAAAATACCACACAAGCCTTCACTCCATACCAAAACTCACACAAACCTTCAAAATCAGACATCTCCTGGAAATGTCACTGTCTCTCCATATCCTCCACCTGTACTCATTCCACCACATCTTGCCTCCTGAGTTGATTGCAAGGTCTGATGATACCTTTGCAACCACACTGGATGCCTCTCAAGAAAGGGATCAATTGATGTGACAGAGTACTGAAGAGAAGGACTAGCTCTTCTTGGCCACTCTTCTACTGCATCATAAGGCTGAAGCAAACCTTCCAGTGGTGTCACAAAGCTGAAATCTCTAGAAGAACCATTTCCAGCAATAGCAAATGGTTGGCTAGGTCTAGACTCATCTCTTTCCTCAGCTGGAACTCTGACAGGGCTAAAACAACCTATGAATTGGTTGAAAAGATGAGATATGGTTGAAGAAGGAGATACATGCATCCCAGCAAAGTTATCACCTCTACCCTCCAACAAACCAACTCCAGGAGAAAGTGAATCCCTGGTCACTACTGTGTACTTCTTCTCAGACTCAACCTTTTGCTTGACAGCTAAGCCCCTGTCAATAGCTGTCTGAACCCTGTCCTGCCTAATCAATTCTCCCAGTGTATAAACCCTCTCTACCTTATCTTTTGTCTTGCTAGACTCACCTTGTTCAACCCTAACGTTTTTTCCAAAAATCCTTATCCCCTCTCCATCTCCTCTAACAATCTCCTCTCTGACAGCTATCCCTCTTGAACCATCATCCTGATCTACTCTCACTCTTTGTTCTTACCCTTGTCATCACCATGAGATTTCTCAAAAACCAGTTGTTTAGCTGTCTGAGCCATTTTTATGGGATTAAACTTTGATGCAAATCTACCCATGTATGTTTGTGATTTGAACTGAATGAATTTCATCAAAGTTTTTCATTGTTTTATAGGCAAAATTATCCATAGTTATCCTAGACAGCCATCATAGCTATTTGTAGTCTAAGTTGTCAAAATCTCTTAAATTATATCTGACAGCTATGGTGATCTGATGGATTTCTAACTTGTGGATAAGAATTTGTGTTAATAGCTCACAAAGTTCATTAACTCAGCTGTCTATTCCCCTGCAAAAGCCTTGAAAAAGAGAATGTTTTTCCCATGTTTTGTGGAAGTTAATGGTTGTAACGTGGGGAAGGCAAAAGTAACTGTTCAATGAACAGTTGCTAAACTTTTAAACCCCAATGCGCATTAATTTCATTTAAACCCACTCTCCCTTCATTCCCTCCCACTCTCTTTTTAAAAAATTCAAAATCCCTGTTGCATTACCTCTCTATTCACAATCCATTTCTGATCTTCATCCTTTCAACCAACAAATTTCTTCAAACCCTAATCCTTTCAATCATCAATGGCAGAATCAAAAGCTATTTACCCAGATGCTCACATCTATTTTATAAACCTATTCTATGATTTCTGATGTTGGGGCCCTCATAAAAGAGTTACTTGAGGCGAATGAACTGCTTGATTTCATGGGAGCAAGACCCCCAATCTATGAAGAGCTATGCAGAGAGATTTACCTTGTGGGAAAAAGAAACAAGGAGGACAACTCAATCACAGCCACCATTGACAACACAGAGATAACCATCACTCAGGATTTGGTTTGCGAAGTCTATGGAATCCCCAACAAACAAAAAGCAGAGAAGAACATTTGGAATAGAAATTCAGAAAGATTGAAGACAGTTTATGAAAAATTCTTTGGTGTTGAAGTCCATGAGTTCAAGATGTACAGGACAAAGCTGTTACCAAAGACAAGTCTAACATCTTCAAATCAACCCTCATGGATGTGGTCAATAAAGCCATTGATGGGAAGCAATCTTTATTTGACCAAATGGGAGCAAATGAATGGAAGCAGATGCTGAGCTTGATGACAACAGATACAAACTGGTGCACTGTTCTCCTTCACAACTTCCAACTTATCTCCTCAATATCCTCTCTCAAGTTCAAAAAGCAAACTGGAAAGATGAATAACTTCAGATTTATGAGTGGAATCCTTGAGGTTTTGATCCCAAGACTTAAACCTTCTCTTAACAAGAAATGGCTGAAAACAGTGAAGCTGTCTGAGACAAGGTGCTTCAATGACAGAATAGTTGTCTTGAAGCAAAAGAAAGGAGGTGTAGTGAAAGGTGCTAATGATGGAAGCACTAGAGATTTCAATGATGCTTTAGAAAAGGAAAGAGAAGAATCAAAAAGGAAGATAGCACACTGGAAGGACTTGGTAGCATTGGGTACAAGTGGCAAAGAAGAAGTTTACAAGAGAAGAAAGAAGATTGCAAAAACACAATCAAGAAAACTGGAGTTTTTAAGAAAAATGTTGTGTCTCCTGCCAAAACTGGTGAGAAAGGAAAAGAAAAGGCTGATCATGTAGCTGACAGTGAGAAGACTGTATCTGACAGCCATGGAAAAGATGATGAAGAAATGGATGCTGCTGACAGTCATGAGGATGACACCACAGGTCAAGCTGATGTTGGTGATGCTGATATAGATCTCCAAGAAATTCAGGCAGCTATTGACTTGTCCAAAATAAAGCAGAAAGGCAAGCAACCACTGACAGCCATCCCCACTAGGAAAGCTGTCACAAGATCACAGGTAACATCTTCCTCTCCCCTTCCTTCTACTGTCTTGCCTCAAAAAAGAAAACCAGAAAAGACAGAACCAAAACCCAAGAAAACCAAACAAAATACCCCCTCCCCTTCTCCAAAATCACCAACTGTCAGTCCTTCTATTGAAAAATCATTATCAACCACCAAGGACCAATCTAGCTCTGACCATCATTCTGCTGTAGAATCAATCCTAAATCTAAATGAACCATTAGGAGAGCAACCCTTAAGGGGGAATAGTGATGAGAATGTTCCATCTACCCAACCTCAGCTGTCAGCCAAAATTCTAAGTGCTATTGAAGCCATTAGATTGGATGGACATCCTAATACTGAAAAAGTTATTCTCATTCATCTTAATCAAGTGTTGAATGAGGGTGAGATAAGGATAGCCATAGAAGAACTCAGGATTAGGCTAATGAAAGAGAGAAGTGGTCCAGGAGAATCATCCAGTCATCCCAGTCAGACAGCTATGGAAACTGATACTCATTCCATCCCTTCCATACCTGATAAAGAGGCTGTGAATGAGCCTGCTCCAAATGTTCAAAGTGATAGGGGGAATGTTAGTCAAATACATGAAGTGATTCAAAGCTTAAACAAAGAAGGACATGAGATTGATCCCAAAAGAGTTTCAAGGGGAGACTTGTTCTTGAAAGCATGTAAAAGGCTTACTTATGATGGAACCCCAGAAAATGAAAAAGCTCTTATTCTTGAGCTTGAAAAGAGAATAGCCAAAGCTTATGTCAGTGGAGCCTTGAACTACCTCAAAGCCCATTTCATAGCTGAACTTCGTATGAATATCTGATCTATCATCTCACTCTCTCCCCAAACCTTTAACCAATCTCTCTGCTCCTTCCAAGCCCATCCCTTCAATGCCTGGAAATGAATCCTTTCAAGAACCCTCTCATAGCCAAAACCTGGCTGGACATAGCCAAGATATCTCTGACAGTGAACCCATCCATGACAGTCCTCTTAGTCCTGACAGTCATGACATTCCTCCATCTCATTCAAGCCCTCCAATTCTCAATCAATTCTTTCTTCCCAAAAGAGAACCCTGGATGCTAAAATGTGGCATTGATTTTTCTTACTCATCCATCAAAAAGGCAAATGATAAGTTAAAGATGTTGTTCACATTCCAGAAATTGCTAATCCCTTCACTTATCCTAAATTCTGGGAATTGTCCAGAAATGGACTGATTTTAGTGGCAAGAAACCTTGCAGGACTGGTTTTCTTTGCCTATGAAGAATGGAAAAAGTCCAGAACATCCTCCACCTCCAATTTTGTCCATCAAATCTCATCTCTCCCTAAATTCATCACTCCCAATACACTTGTTGATTGGGAAAGACTCTTTAGCCAACTCCTCTCTCCATCACTATATTCCTGCCTCTATATGCCTCTGGGACTAGTCTACTCCTTGTGCATTGATCTTGCCAAGACATTCTATTATTCTCTGTTTGAGAGAAAGTTTGCACTTATGCTTTTCATAAGCAAAGGAGGAGTCAATATCTTTCATCCAGTCCTTCACCCAGGAATTGAGCCACTTCTTTCAAATCCAATCTCTGTTGATCCCTTACTTTTTAACTCTCCCAATGTCAACTCCAGCTCCATGAGAAAGAAATCAATCCCAGAAATCAAACAGTTCAGGGAATCCTTAGCTGTCAGCCACAACAGAGTCAATGATATTATTGATGTCTCTTCAGACTCTGACAGCTCTGGAAATAATGATGATGATAATGCTACAAGCCAAAATGCAGACTCACCAATCAATATTCCATCTCCAACCACCAAAAGCCCTCCTCAGCAATCCTCTCATACTTCCCCTGAACCTCAAGCACCAACTCAACACCAACCTGGCCCATCCTCTATGCCCAAGCAAGAGAAGACAGCAAGAAGAAAGCAAAAGCACTTGTGGGGTCCAATGAGAATCAGAAATGACCAAATGCCACTGAGGAAGGATCAGCTCAGAGCAAGGGAAGATGACTCCTTCAAGTATGATGATAGGATGACTTGGGAATGGAACAATGAATTCTATTACAGAGGGTTGAACCAGATATGAGAAGAATGCTGGAAGAAGAAAGAGATGACCTTCTGTCTGCAAGACAAGAGCATGAAGAATTATATGATCAACTTCATGATGCATGACTTTTTATGGTGTATTGAAACGATTGTTCCATTTTGGTGTTGAAACAATTTTTTTTGTATTGATGGATGTAATCCCTAAACATCTTTTCTTGATTACATTCAAGTATCTCAATTTCATTCAAAAGTACTTGTGAATGTTGAGAATCCCTGAATTATCTACTTTCATATCTTTCTTATCATTAACTGTGAAGACAAGTTCTAAATATATCTTCCTTTACCAAAAGGGGGAAATTGTTAGGACCTAACTTTGATCAAAGTCATAGTTAGATGGTTTTGATAAAGGAATATATAAGGAACAGGGTTTATATCAAAAGATGAAAACTGTCAGTCATAACTGTCAGTCATGACTGACAGTTAAGATAATAACTGACCAAATCAACACTCATATTCATCTTGTTACTCAACAGTTATGTAACTCAAAATGGCTGAGAACAATAAGTTAATTACATGTTTATATTATATAAATCAAATACATGTCTTAACTAATGATCTAAGCCACAGTATAAACTGACAGCTAAGGCTTCAGTTTATCTGACAGCTATGATTTCTCATTCTTACATTGATTGTACTACTTCAAAAACATGAATCATATATTTGTTCTAAGCTATCAAGATCTTTAAAGAGTCCTCCACCCATATTGAAGATCATCTCTGATAGCTAAGCCTTGTTGTGATCTGACAGCTATGGCTTCTTCATCAGACAGCCATTGTTCTGTCTCATCCTTTGCTATCACAATCTCAACCAATATGGATCATGTATCTTCACAGCTATCAAGACCACCATTGAAGACCATTGAAGACCTTCTGGAAGCCATTCCCTCAATCCAGCTCAATGAAGACCTGCAAGTGGACAAATGGGGCAAAGACCAGTCAAAGACACATTAATGGTGCTGCAACAGTCATATTCCAACGGCTACATTAATGTGTATAAATAGAAGACTTCATCCTCTGCACAAACTAACCCTTTTGATAATCCAAAAACACCCTTTCCCTTACCCCTTACACTCCTCCTGGAATTCAAACCTTACACATCAATCCCTACCCTTCAAACACCATTCCAAACCAAAACCTTCAGCCCCTGTTTCTACTAAAACAACCTTAGTGTGATGACTCACAATTAGCAAATCTTGTACTGTACTTCAAGTTAAGCACTTAAGACTGTAATTTAAGTGTATGATTGTAAACACCTAAGACTGTACTTTAGGTGTATAAATATTTTGCAAACACTCAAGACTGTACTTTGGAGTGTATTTATGTTGTAAATCTTGAGACTGTACTTCAAGTTGTAAAAGCACTTAAGACTGTAGTTTAAGTGTACCCTAGTTGATTGTACTAATTAGGAAGAGGAAGTTCAAGGAACTTACCTATCAATTTGTGTAATTCTTGTTGATTAAGATTTTAATAAATTGATCTCACTTGTCAAAGTTTGACAGTGGGGGTGGATGTAGGAGGAGTGAACTCTGAACCACTTTAAATCATGTTGTGTTATTTCCTTTTATGCAATCACACACACACACTTGCATTATTTCATTGTGTTAATTGTCCTATCATTATTTCAAAACATATATATATATTCCGCTGCACAACTCTTCAAATATCTGACAGCTAAGCCAAACCATAGCTGTCTGATCATTTGCAATTCAAACAAGGGCCTTTCAGATAGAACG